>CM073590.1:257147616-257490683 GCA_037074705.1 Zhengitettix transpicula
CGAGCCGCCTCCTTCAGGGCATTTACTGTTGTTGCTGACTGACGTCACTGGATTGTATGTGTCAGACAGGGTCGCAGCCAAGGTGGTTGCCAAACCTGAAGAAGGTGCGAAGGTGTGCGCGAAACGTTGTTGTTGCTGCTCCCTAAATTACCTTTAATTAAATAAAAGTTGTCGAAGGCTCCTCAGGCCATGTTCAGTGGTCCAAGAGCGCTGATGACGTCACTGTGCCCGGCGTTGCTCCATGACCTGCTCAGTCTCCATCCACGCACGTGTGAAGGCAGACGGGGCCTTTACTCCTTGGAAACGTTTTTATTTTATTTTGGGGCCGGGGGGGGGGGGGGGTGCCAGGTTGCATGAGGCTAATCCACGTGGTGGCAACTCCCCTTTAATAGCATAGGAAGGGATTTGAAAGGGAGGATGTGGAAGGGTAGAGGAAGGCAGCCAAGGGTTAACTAGGGGCCCCCTCGACTGTGGTTTAAGGATCCTACCCCCGCGGCAATTCACCTAAAAGTGATGCAGGGAAAAACCCTAGAGAACCTGCATCAGGTAGGTCGGGCATTGGGATGGCGGGGAGAGGAGTTTGCTGTGGGGACGCAGCATTCTCTTTCTCCGTGCCTCGACCAGTTTAGGAGGCAGCTGGCCGACTGTTGCAATAGAAATTGGTCTGCGACCCCGCAACATGAGGCCTTGGCTTGTGGGAGCCTTAGTTCAGGAAAACCAGAGAGGTGTGAAGCCACCCCCCAAAGGCAGCCTCCGCCACTGCTCTCTGGGCACGTGAAGACCTCGATGGGGGTCCCACTCCAAGGCCCTTAGAAACTCCCCCCCCCCCGTCGCTGTGTGTTTATACAGGCCCGCCCGTGACGTCATCGTGTGACGCTGTGGAGTGACGTCACGGCCGCCTCGTTCCCTGACCTCGTCTTCCTCTTATTATTATTATAAATAAATACCACGACGGAGAAAAATTCGGGTTCATGTGTGTTTCTCTGCGAGGAGGATACAAACGCACTGTCGGGGGTGAGACGCGTCTACACCTCCCCCCACTCCCCCCCCAGGACCGGGGGTGGCAATATTCAAACATGTTTAAAACCATCCCTGTAGATCCTTTTGAGTCGTTGAGATATTATTACGGGTTGATTCCCACGCGACGTGAGCACAGTTTCAACCCCTATAAGGCTGCAGGGCTGTGGAAGGAATGCGACCCCCACGGGAGTTGGAAGGTTTCAAACGTGTTTTTTTCCGTTCCCAATGTCATTTATTAATCAATGATATTTCTGTAGAGTTTCTCTGTGCACAGTTTCAACCCCTGTTGGTCTGTGAGGGGGAGCAACCTCAAGGGTGTGCCTAGAGATTAGTTCTGGGGTTGTGGATGTCGCTGAGATTAAATTGTGAGAAACTGCGCTGGTGGTGGTCGGGGAGGGGAGGGGAGGGGAGGGGAGGGGAGGGGCCGACGTATGTAGCCGGTCCATTTTTGCGCTGAATAAATTCTTCTTCTTTAACCCGCATTAGTGGGGGATGGAAAATTTCCGAACATGTTCAAACGGCGACGTATTCGTGGCAATGATTATATTTTCGGGCGGGGTCAGTGAGTTCAACTCCCCCTTCGGCACGGGAGGTGAACGCGCATTACCAGCCAGGCCAAGAAGACGCGGGGCCGTGACGTCATCGATCTCGGGAGAAGCGTGACTAGGGGCAGACACAATATGGCCGCCGACCACGTGTCTCGCTCCCCTAAGACGGCGGCGGCGCGTCTCGTGATGACGTCATCGGCCTCGACCGGGCACCAGCTGGTACGTGAATAAGGAGACGGGTCCAAGATGGCGGCTGTCGAGTTCTAGGGGAAGAAGACGCGGGGCCGTGGCGCCATCGACCTCGCGAGAAGCGTGACGAGGCTCACGGGACAGACACAAGATGGCCGCCGTCCACGTGTGACGTCATCGGACCCCTTACAACGGCGCCCACCCGCTTCACTACCGCCCTTCATCACGTCAACTCAGGCGTCCGAAGCCTTTAAGTGTCCCCGAATTTATTTGATTATTTATTATTATTATTTAAGCGTCTTTTTCCCCTTTTCTTCTGTTACCAAAGCAACAGTTGTTGCAAATTGTCTCCAGGGTTCATCTGTTTCCCGGCCCCTTTCCTGGACCATCCTCTCCCATTCACGTGAAGCGACTTTCCCTGGCCTTTAACGTCACAACCCTTCATCAAGGCAGATGCCTTTCATATTCCCTGGAATTTCTTTTCTCATTGGTCCTCCCCCCCCCTCCTCCTTTCCTTTTGTTAAAACGTACAACTTTGCTTGTCCGTGACGCAAGATGGCCGCCGTGCTCTCTGGGGAGGCCTCTTCCTTTCCCCCTGACGTCGCTGCAGCCTCCTCAGGCTGTTTCTATAGCAATATCTCTGCAACAGTCCGTCTATAGGCAAAGATGAAGGTGCCTCTACCCCCCCCCCCAACCCCCTCCTCCTCCTCCAGAGGGACGCGAAGGTTGATCCTGGCGCAGCTTCCGGCAGAGGCTCAGGGTTGCCAACACAACATCTGGATCCCCCGGCCATTAACGGAAAAATCGAAAACGGTGTTACTACATTTATTTTAAAAAAAACCGATGACGTCACACACACACAACTTTATTTTATTTTTTATATTTTATGCCGACGTTTCGATACCCGTGTTGGTATCTTCTTCGGGGTTTGTAAAGGCCACACACACACACACAAAGAAAATAACAAACTCCTTGAAACTCAGCACAACTTTTGATATCAGTTGTTGATTTCTGTAAACTTGCCCCGGGTGTTTTTTTGCTACTGTTTTATGTTGGCAACGACGTACGCTTCAAGATGGCCGCCGTCGACTGTTTTCATTTATTTGGCAAAAACTCTGAAACCGCGCGTTTTCCTGAGCTTTCACCCCCAATGAAAACTGTAGAGGGTCTGACGAGTTTTTCTCTGCGATGAACGGTTGAGCCTCGACCTAGGAATTCCTCCGCGTCTCGCCCCCTTTCTCCTCCTTGGCTCGCGCACAAACGCCTCCTTGCGCGCAGTTCCCATGGCAACCACGTGCTGCTGCTCCTCTCCCTCACTCTCGCTCTCTCCGCTTTCTTCACGACGTGCGATTCCGATACCAACGACTGAATTTAATCCCCCCGTCCCACTTTCTCCCAAGCTTTCTGCTCTCTTCTCCGTCACCGCGCGTCGCGGCGCCATCTTGTGCAGCATGCAACACCACAAAATGGCCGCGCTTGATAATCCACCGCTCTCCCAGTATTTACTCACGACAGTCGTCTGAACAGTTTCACGAGCCAGAGACATTGTTCCACAGGATCCTCTTCACTCTGGCAGAGTTTCTGAATGCGTGACGTCACACCCTCTTACTGTCAGCCTGATTAATCTCAGAACGATAAGGAAGACGGTCGCCGTTCCGCCGTGTCTGTAATAAAACACTTAATATCTCTGATCACGTGGTCGTAATATATATATTTTTTTGGTATTTCCTGACAACGTTGTTAATAAAAATTGGTTCGCAGTGGTCGCTCACGTTGTTACGTCGGCCGCACTAAACGATCTTTGTCAACTGGAGTTAGATCCTTGTCCAGAGACGCTCCGTCGTCAAGTCCGGCCAAATACTTCTTGCCTTAATTGGGAAGACGACACTTGGTTGAAACTGTATGTATGACGGTCTTTGCAATGCATTGCAACTTTGTAACAGTATCTCTGGAGTCTCTCTCTCTCTCTTTCTCTCTCTCTCTCTCTCTCGACAGTTGACGAGAAACGTTCTGCTCCTTAAATCTGTTTCTCTGATGCTAAATTAATCGGTTTAAGTTTGCGAGGCTTGTTACATGGGACGAACGGAACGATTTCTGATGCCTAGAACCAGTGAAAAATTCTTCACTTGTGTCCAAACACTTATTTATTTATTTTTATAAAAAGAAGAAACTGTAAAGGTTTTAGTAGGTTGAAACTTCAACAATGCTCTCGACGGGCGCCGCAGTCAGTGAACACTCGTGTGACGTCACCCGCCTGCAAGTCAGGCAAGCCGCCGGGCACTGCTGTACCGCCGGTAGCGGAGCTGTCAGGGGCCGCGAGCCTCGCAAACCCCCTGTAGAGTGTCTGTGACGTCACGTTAACTTCTCTTGTCGCTTTTCAGATGTCTTCCAGAGAGCGTACCACCTGAGCTTCGAATTCGGATCCGTGGTGCGGACTTGGATCGGCCCCAAGCTGATAGTCTTCCTTACCGACCCCAGGGACGTCGAGGTGAGTCAGACACAGCTGCCATCACTCAGTCAGTGTCTCTCTCTCTCTCTGTGTATCGTCTCTGTAGTGCGTGAGGCGTGGAGACACGGGGTTTGTGTCCAAAGACCTCACACGTCGACGGCACCGACGCGTGCACGTTGAGAGAGCGAGGCGCTGCTGTGACGTAGACAGGATAAGGACGAGTGCTGCCCGCCTGTTCACATCTGCCGTATATATATCTGATTGTTCCCCCTCCCGTTGCAGCTGATCCTGAGCAGCAACGTGTACCTGGAGAAGGCGTCCGAGTACCGCTTCTTCAAGCCGTGGCTGGGCGAGGGCCTCCTCATCAGCTCAGGTGCGTTCACACCCCCCGGGAGTTCTGCAAGCCGTGACGTCATTAGCCCCTGCGCGTCAGCCACGGCTGTACGGCGGGTAACGAACCTGTCAGGGGCTCCACTTTCACTCGTTACTTTACCCCTGGCTGCTCTGAAACTCGGGTCTCCATCTGCAACACCAAATAACTGAATAAAATGAATTTACACATTTTTAGGGCAACAGGCTACATGAGGCTGATCCACATTGGGCAACTCCCCTTTAATAGCATAGGAAGGGATTTGAAAGGGGGGCTGCGGAAGGGTAGAGGAAGGTAGCCAAGGGTTAACTAGGGGCCCCCGGGCTATATGTTAAGGATTCACCCGGCATTCGCCTAAAAGTAATGCAGAGAAAACCCTAGAAAAACCTGCATCAGGTAGGTCGGGCATTGGGTACTTGTCCCACACCCTTCCGATAGCGGGAGAGGAGTTTGCTGTGAAGACGCAGTACTTTTGTGATAGTTGAGAAACATTTACATACCCGAATCGTCTGCGAGGATTAAAAATGACGTAAATTAACGGAAACGGTCTGCAAAAATGGTTTTACACTTTAACTGCTTCCATCGAAGCAACACGTGAGATTGATTCATGTATAATAATAATAGTCGCTCACGTTGTTACGTCGGCCGGACTAAACGATCTTTGTCAACTAGAATTACAGGAAGACGATCCTTGTCCTGGGACCAGAGACGCTCTCTTTTAATTGGGAAACGAAGACACTGTATTTAAGATGTAATGCGTTGCAACTTTGTAACAGTATCTCTGGAGTCTGTCTCTCGGTATTGGCATTATAGTAGTAGTATTGTTACTATTATTACCTTTGGTACTGTTGAAGTCACCACCGCGCCGCTGTTGGTTGTGCAAGCCATCAGGCACCACCGGGGTAAAGGAGACAACAACACGGTTACCAACGTTGCAGTGCGCTTCCAGTATTTTATACATGAATAAATATGAATGACCGTCATATTTGAGTCTTTATTATCGGGGAGAAAATAAACCACAGCCCCCCTGAGCGCCGACTGTCGTGCAGGCAGCAAACCTAGCAGGAGCTTCTGTTCCGCCGTGTTCTTTTTACCTTCCCAGTAGTGAGTTACCAAGGAGGATCACTTTTAGTATCTTTACTTAGAGAAAAGAAGTCGATATAAATGTTAAACTCTCTGTTTATGGCCCAAGTATTTCTTGTACTTCCTCGCGTATTTTCAAAAAGTAACTTCGGACGCCTGTGCGCGGGAATGTAGACGCATATTTGCCATTTCATATCGACTCTAAAGATAGAACTGTGATAAAAAAAAATTCGGCATTTCTTGGACTCTGCTTGAGCGATTCTACCTGAACGTAGCCTTTAATTAACATCAGACAGCTGTTGCAGGAGGGCAATCCTCATACTGGAAGCTTTCCCTGCCTCGTGCCCCTGTGAAGCAGGCAAGCCAAGTGGCGCGGCAGTCGTGCGGGCTGCGGAGCTCGCAGGAGATTCTCCGCCGACTTTCACGCTGACGTTGGTTTCTAGGCACAAAATGGCGCACCCACAGGAAGCTGATCGCGCCGACGTTCCACCTGAACGTCCTCAAGTCCTTCGTGGAGCTTTTCAACGCCAACAGCAGAGACGTGGTCGCCAAGATGAAGAAGGAAGGTTCCAAGGAGTTCGACGTCCACGACTACATGAGCGAGTGCACCGTCGAGATCCTCCTGGGTGAGTCTTCGTATCCTCTGAGTCTCCTGCGCTCGCCCTCGGCTAAACCTTGCTCTGTTTCCTCCCGCCAGAGACCGCGATGGGCGTGACCAAGTCGACGCAGGACAAGAGCGGCTACGAGTACGCCATGGCAGTCATGAAGTGAGTCCGACACACGTTTAGTCTGTGTACGCAGGCCCGGGACAGGTGACGTCACTGAGTTGCGTCCGCACTCTCGGCTCCATCAACGCGTAATAAAGTACTTGTGACATACTTTACGACCGCTGTATTGACGTGTCACGTGGCTTTATTAACGTCTGAAGCTATTATTCACCTGCACTCTCTAAATACCTAAATACGTGAACGTATCTTTGGACGAAAATATTAATCATTCAATTTTAATCATAAAAACTGACGTTTCGTCCCATCTTGCGACCTCTTCAGGTGTACAGCTGCTACTATGTTCTTAACAATTACCATTTCATAAGACTTTGCTTCTCAATTGATTCGTCTTCATAACTGAAAGTAACGTCCACACACCTGAAGAGGTCCGAATAAGGGATGAAACATTTATTATGATTTAAATTGTTGAATAATAAAATTAAGTCTGACTAAAAGTGCGCTATTTTTGTTATTAAAATTTAATATCAAGTCCAATAGAAGCGTCGCGATGCAACACTTCGTACGTTGTGGGGGGGGGGGGGCAAGTGCGAGCGTGAGATGTTAACGGTGGCGCGTGTTCCAGGATGTGCGACATCCTCCACCTGCGGCACACTAAGCTGTGGCTGCGACCCGACTGGCTCTTCAAGCTGACCAGCTACGGCAAGGACCAGGTGAAGCTCCTCGACATCATCCACGGACTCACCAAGAAGGTAAGATGGCGGGTGGCGCCCGGGGTGCACGGAGCACGCTGAGAGACTAACCTCGGCCTGCAGGTGCTGAAGAAGAAGAAGGAGGACTTCAACAAGGGCGGGAAGAGGTACATCGCGGCCATGACCACGGACACCGCGGCCGCCGAGGCGCTGTCGGCCAACAAGGGCCTCAGGGACGACCTCGACGAGCAGGACGAGAACGACGTCGGTAAGGAAGCGCGACCGTGCGGCGCACGCGTGACGTCACGGACACGAGCTGAGCTTGCGTTGCGTTGCAGGGCAGAAGAAGAGGCTGGCCTTCCTCGACCTCATGATCGAGAGCGCGCAGAACGGCGTCGTGCTCAGCGACGACGAGATCAAGGAGGAGGTGGACACCATCATGTTCGAGGTACGTCACGGCTGACGACTGCGGCACGACGGCGTGTGCGTGCGCTGACTCTCTTAACCTTGTCCGCAGGGCCACGACACGACGGCCGCGGGAAGCAGCTTCTTCCTGTCCCTCATGGGCATTCACCAGGACATCCAGGTGAGCGTCGCAGGCAGTGACGAGACCTTGCTCTTAAGAAGGGACACAAACTGGGACGGTCCAGAACAGAATCAGGAATAGAAGACACTGATATGAGGTGCTGATGGAATGGTCAAGGTCGGTCTCAGTCAGGAAAGTGTGGACTAAGAGGACACTTTAAACTAGTATCAGAGGGGCAAATGATGGGAGAACCTTGGCTCTGCCCCTGCCGCGTAGGCAAACCTTCCCACTTCACTGCCCGGCGGGTTAGCCTAGCCTCCAGTCCCCTCACAGCGATCACGCCTACGTCACTGCCGCGAGGTTAGCGTCCACCAACACACGCGCATGTGACGCGGACATGGTGCAACACACATTTGTGACTTTAAATTCAGACACTGTTGCCAACATCTCGACCCCAAAGTTTCCCGCACTGCTTCTCGTGAGGCATTCTTCTACTCACGCGACGGTTTCTCGAGATTTCTATTTTCCCCGCACCGCATTCGCCGCCATCTTGGCAACACGACCCCGTCATTAACAGCCTTGAAATTGTGTCACGTCTCGAGCAGTGGCAACGAAACGATCGTCCTGAGGTTATGTAGCAACTGTGACGTCACGGTTATTTCCTTCGCAGGAGAAGGTCTACCAGGAGCTGCACGACATCTTCGGCGACTCCGACCGACCCGCCACCTTCCAGGACACTCTGGAGATGAAGTTCCTGGAGCGCTGCATCCTCGAGACCCTCAGGATGTTCCCGCCGGTGCCCATCATCGCCAGGCAGATGCAGGAGGAGCTCAAGCTCGGTAAGCACGCGTCGTGACGTCATCACGCGGAGGCGCACGACCACTGACCGTGTTCCGTCGTTGCCCCTAGTGTCCGGGGACTACACGCTGCCGGCTGGCGCCACCGTCGTGGTCGCCACGTACAAGGTCCACCACCGTGACGACATCTACCCCAACCCCGAGGTGTTCAACCCCGACAACTTCCTGCCGGAGAAGACGCAGGACCGCCATTACTACGCCTTCATCCCCTTCAGCGCCGGGCCCAGGAGCTGCGTCGGTGAGTTCCGTCTCAACTGCGCAAGTATGGCGCTGCGAGCGGTATCCCGAACGTTGGCGCGCCCTCTTCTCATGGCAGCTATGACTCACAACGTCCTGTTTCAGGCCGCAAGTACGCCATGTTGAAGCTCAAGATCATCCTGTCGACGATCCTGCGCAACTTCCGCGTGCACTCGGACTCGACGGAGAAGGACTTCCGCCTGACCGCGGACATCATCCTCAAGAGGGCCGAGGGCTTCAACGTCCGCATGGAGCCGCGCGTGCAGGCTCGCTGAGTCTGCCCCGTGTAACCTGCCCCGTAGTTTGTAGCGCGAGTTTGTGTGACTTTGAGTGTGGCTTCAACACTGTAAAATATTTTGTGTTTTGTTTTGTTGTTTATAAATAAAAAAGTCCGTACGGTACGACCTCAGTTTGTGTTCTCCCTCCTGAATGCGAATCTGCGCCAGACAGCGGCGCAAAGTGCGGCCTGACAGTAAGTACAAGAAACATCCTCCGTATTGGTAACAGACTGAAGCAACTCTGATCCGCACAAGCATCCATGAAAATAATTAAGATGGTCCTTCAATACTCCATTTTCCTGGTGCATGAAACAAGACGTTGGTCAAACTAAGCGAGCTCTGAATAACACGAGACAAACTTCGGGGGAGGGGGGTTCAACCCTGTGTGCCGCAGACGCCGCCAGGACGTTGTGACGTCATAGAGTCTAAGAATGACGCAGCAGGTTGTTGTTGTAATGTTTGACTTTATGCAAAGGCGTACAGCAGGAGGACAATTCAGCCGGGCTGGTGCACGACCAAGGAGGAGGACCTCTGCGCCGCGAGGAAGAACCTGGAGCGGTAGGTGCGGAAGAGCTCGGAGCCGGTGACCCTGAGCGAGCTGCTGCTGCTGGTCAGGCGCGACACGGAGGCCCTGCGCCTCAGCAAGTACAGGAGCCTCTCCGGGATCTTCTCGTTGAGTACCCGCGAGAACCGCATCAGCCCCGCGCGCACCTTGACGATGACCGCCTCCTGGTTGACGTGCGTCTTCACGAGCGCGTTCAGCAGCAGCTCCGCCTCCTCCGTGGCCTTGAGCAGCTCCTGGAAGTGCAGCAGCAGGTGCGGGTAGGCCAGCAGGTCCAGCTCCTCGACCACCTTCTCCGTCATCTTCCGGATGTAGTCCCTCTTGCGCTTGGCCTCGGCCACTTCGTCCCGCGCCTGCAACAGGAGGACGTCGTTGGCGTGACGCGGGTCTGGCGTCGCCGGAGGACGCCTGCGCACTCACCGCCTCCAGCATGTCGTCGACGCCGACCAGCTTGCGCACCAGCGCCTCGATGTCCTCCTCCGTGCCGTGCATCATGTCCTTCATGTGCGCCGCCTCCTGCAGCTCGCTGACGGCCTTCATCTTGAGCGTGCTGATCATGTCGTCGCGCTCCTCGATCCTCTCCTTGAGCTTCTGGTGGTCCTCCACCAGCTGCTCGTAGTCCACCAGCGGCTTGCGCTCGCCGAATATCTCGAGCTTCTTCATCTGCGCCGTCACCTCCCGCAGCTTCCGCGAGTTCCTCACGAAGTTGGCGTGCTCCGCCCTGAGCGTGGCGAACCTGCGCGCGACCGCGGCCAGCAGCTCCTGGCGCTCCTCGCCCGTCATGGCGGCGCCCGTGCTGCGCAGCGGCAGCGTGGAGACGCAGCGCTCCAAGCCCGCCATCATGGCCGCGCGCTCGGCCGCCACCTGCCGCTCCAGCGAGCGCCGGTACTGCCTGCGCCGCGTCAGGTCCTCCTCCCAGCGCCGCGAGTCCTCGGCCAGCGTGCGCTTCAGGGTCATGTACTGCTCCAGAGCCTCGCGGTGGCGCCGCCGCGGGTCCGCCGCGGCCCGCAGCTTCCTCGCGGCGTCGGGCACCGTCGTGGACGTGTCCTTGCGCGCGACGTTGATCTGGCCGATCTTCCTCTGCAGCAGCAGGTTGACGATCCTCAGGACCACCTCCTCGTCCTTGAGCTCCTGCACCCTCTGCAGCAGGGCTTCACGCGTCATGCTGCTGCTCATCCTCACGCTGGGCAGCCACGGCGCCCTCGCGTCCTCCTCCTCCTCCTCCAGCTCCTGGTCCTTCAGCTGCTGCTCCTCCAGCTCCTCCTCCTCCTCGAACTCCTCCTCGGCGTCCTCCAGGTAGGCGAAGCGCACCTTCTCCTCGGGTCCCTGGTCCGCGGACGCCGCCGGAAGCTTAGTCTTCTGCAGCATCCGCGCCACCAGCTCCCTCGCGGTGTCCGCCGACAGCAGCTTCACGTCTGCAAGCACAGACGCGCCCTGGATGACCCGCGACTTCCTCACCCCGGGTCCTGCCCTGGTACCAGTACCACGACCTACTGCTATCCGCTAGTCAACCCCCAGAGCTCACAGGGCTGCCTCCTCCTCTCTGTTCTGAACGAGGCCTGTCGCAGACCTTGGGCGTACTGTAAGAGTTGTTCGCTGTTCCCATCGCAACACTCGTCCAGCTGCCCCCTAAACTGGTGGAGCCCTTACATGGAGTGGGCAACGCTGCGTCCCCACAGCAAACCTGCCCACCTGACGCGGGCAACTGTACCTTGCCTCCTCTTGAACTCTCCCGTGACCGTCATGTCGATGGCCTTCTCCAGCGCCTCCACGGCCGCCTTGTCGTCGTCGTCCTTCTCCGCCTCCTTCGCCTGCGGCTCCGCAGACCTGGTCTTCTTCACCAGGCGGCGACTCGACTTGGGCTTGGCCGTGAGCGACGGCAGCATCGCCCTTCAACACACAGCAAGCAACGTCACTCAAGAATATCTGTAGTTTCTACATTGTCAGGTTTTTATCAAACACACAAACAGCAGGTTGACGATCCTCAGGTAAGTGTTCTAAATGTGACTCTTGTTATATTGGGCCAAACTAAAAGACCGCCACCTTGTAAACAACCAGCATTGCAGCCACACAACGTCCACACCGTTGGGAAAGATTAATCAAAAATGTTCATATGATGATATACAAATTTCGACCATATTTGTTGACGTGGCATCCGCACTGTGTTCACAAAAACAAGTCTTAAAACATTTATAGGTTTAAAAAATATTTTAAAAATCTCGCCTTCAAGTGTTTGGCCTCAGTTGTGAAGATAACGAAGACGTTCCTTCACGTGTTCAATACTCGCCTTCATTTGCCACATCAGTTTGTATGCACCATTTAGAGAAGGCTCCGGATGACGTCACACCTCCAAGCCCCGCCCACATCTTCCATACTTATTTACAAGTATCGCGAGATTGATGTTGTGACATCTTACACGAAAACCCTAATTACAAACGTTTGTATGTAGTAATACTGCGACATTGCTAGGCGGAGACCCACTGCCATCACGTCACTGCGATGTCACGCCAAGTCTCAGAAACGCTCTTCTGGCACGCTACGTCACGTCACTGCGCTGTCACGCCAAGTCCAAGAGACGCTCTCCTGTCACGGTGCGTCACGTCACTGCGCTGTCACGCCAAGTCTCAGAAACGCTCTTCTGGCACGCTACGTCACGTCACTGCGCTGTCACGCCAAGTCCAAGAGACGCTCTCCTGTCACGGTACGTCACGTCACTGCGCTGTCACGCCAAGTTTCAGAGACGCTCTTCTGTCACGATACGTCACGTCACTGCGGTGTCACGTCAAGTCCGTCCCAGAGACGCTCTTCTACGTCACGTCACTGCGCTGTCACGCCAAGTCTCAGAGACGCTCTTCTGTCACGGTACGTCACGTCACTGCGCTGTCACGTCAAGTGTCAGAGACGCTCTCCTGTCACGGTACGTCACGTCACTGCGATGTCACGCGTCTGTGATCTGCGCTCTGACGTCACGTCACGTCACTGCGCCGTCACGCGTCTATGATCTGCGCTCTGACGTCACGTCACGTTGGGGGGGGGGGGTGACACTGGCTACTTTGAATTCTTGTGGGTATTTAAAATATTATGTCATGTAATATTACGTTAATTATGGCTATTAATTTCATTATGCTAATATTTGTCATTTATCACGGCATTTTCCTTCATATTACCCTCAAAAATACTGTTTAAATTAAATATTTCCCTTCATTTTTTTACTATTAATTAACAAATATTTGTCAATTAAACCTCGCTTTTGAAAATAATAATAATAAAAACATTACATACACAGTAATTTTTATATTGAATAATAAACTTCAAAGTGACTCAAAAATAATCTACTTAGAATTGGGTTTACAACTTATCTCTGTAATAAAGTTTTGTATATCTCATCTGTAATTAAGTTATACTTAGAAATAAGTTAAAAACTTATATTTTATTTTTAACAGACTATTTTTATGATATTTTTTTTATATAGAAATGAATATGTCCTGTGAAGAAGTTGTGTTACTAAACTCGTCTTGTTGCAGGGCAGTAAAAAATTTAAAAAAGAAAACATTCTTTGAACGATAAATAATTAAAGAACATCACAAGCGTTGAGAACATAACCTCAAACAGACTGAACGTACCTTGAGTGCAGCGCCATTTTTTAGAGGATCAGGAGTTAAATAAATAAATAAAAAATATTAAATATGTGTATAAACGCGCGGCTTATCCTATTCACTTCATAAATAACGCTGTAGATCTCTTAATATATGCATCTATATGTTGTTGGAATTGAATTCCCTCTAAAATACCCTAACTGCGGACTAAGCAACTGCGCTACAAAAAGACGTGCGTAAATAATATATGAAAAACAATCAAAGAGTAAAGAATCTCTGGAGGTAAAGGAAACCTCTGCGGAGCTCGTAGTAAACTTATAAATAAAACCAGATATTAATCATGCTTCTTAATCATTATTGTTTTTAAAATATATATAAAAAAGAATTATATGTAATATTTTCTACAATGGCTTGCTTCTGAATACAAAGATGGAATTTCTCTAGCGCAAATTCTGAAGTTCTCACGTCGACAGTCTTAACAGCAGGTAAAGAAAAAACTCTCTGTATTTGGTCTGGCATTACTGGATCGTTTATGAATATTTAATAATAAATATTCCAGGCATTCAATTTTAATTAATTTTCAACACTGTTAAACAGACGACTAGGGTTATTTATTATATCTCTGATACTGTCGAAAAATTGTTAAAAGGGCCAACTTGAAAAACAAAAATTATATATTTCGGTTTTTAAAAGTTTACTGTTTATTTTAAATTAAAATAAATGAACCAGAATCCATACGATCAAAGCTTCTCATTTTATTTATGGTTGTGTAGTTGATCCTCGTCAGAGGGCGACGACTCACGTAGGATGTTCTTCTTCGACGTTGGTCACACTGCTCAATGGCGCCGTCGCCCCGGCCACGGCGGGATGCACGAGTCGTGGGAGTAAAGCGACGATGTTGTCGGATTCGGATGATTGTTTCCATTGCAGTAACCTTTCTAAACCACAATGGTCAGCCTGTACGATCTGTTCAGGCGGAACGTCGACCGGTTCGCGCTCAACGCGGCCGTCGTGTGGCGTTGCGAGAGGCAAAGGTTAAGCTTGTCGTACGAAGAAGTGTTCAAGGAATGTGTGGACGTCGCCAGAGCCATCCAGGACACCGGCGTCGATTGCGAATTTGTCGGGATTCTGATATCGGCTGAACTCTGTCTACCGTCCGCTGTGTTGGGGTAAGTGGTTCGTTCTGAACCAGGTTAGGTTATCGGGCGTCCGAGAAATCAATACGTTCAGTGGTTGAGACTGCTGTCATCGGTTTTGGACACATGTTTATGTTACAAAATTGGCACTTTTTTGTGTTCTCCATTTATATGTAATGACAAGCTGAAGACCATTTCTGTTGTAGGTGCATATATGCATGGTTGGATGTGTGTGTATATAGGAGTATGTACTTATAAATGATATATTTAAACATGACAATAACAGAGAAAAGTTGACACCAGTCATGTTAGAACTGCTGTGCTGAATGTTTCCTACAGTCAGCAGAGTTAGTGTGTGCATCGTGAGTATCAATTATATACTGATGATAGAACAATAAATAATTGGTTTTCTAGTAAAAAAATGTTTATTTCATTATAACAACAAACAACCTCCTGAACGTGCTCAATCATGAACGTTAAAATGTTCTTTTAGTTCACATCATTCTCTTTCTTTCCCTTCAATTGAAAGATAGTAACTCTATGAAGAGACAATTAAATATATTTAGCAGTTGTCAGCTTTGTAAACTTAAATGTCTCAATTCTATAGTAGAGGAAATTATCAGTGAAGGAATATAAAAGTCAAGGTTTGAACAGCAAAACATCTGTTTGTCTTCAGGAATAAAAAATTATATATTCAGACCTGTGTCACAGGAATCTTCACATAGGTTAAGTGACCAGTTTCATTCTAGATGCTGTATATGTACAAGGAACTTGAATTGTTCAACGCTGTTCTCATTGTGCAAATTTATGTTTTGTGCACAAATTGCTTTTATTTATACGATATAGATCATTATTAATTTTACTTTATTTTGTCACTAAATGAAACAAGATGAATGAACGTATAAAAGAATTTTGATGTGCACTTTAGTCTTATTAGGTCCATTCCTTATAATCAGTTTCCTTAACTCGCCAAGAATTCTCAAGTGATTATTACTAATTATGAAAATAACCTCTCACAGTCCTAAAAGTTTTTATTATACATATATTATTGACAATGTGTAAACAATGATGCAGGTTTTTCTAGGGTTTTCCCTGCATTTCTTTAGGCGAATGCCGGGTAGTATGTGATTATTTATCTTTAATTACAACCACTATGTGTAATGGATGCTGACCTAATGTGGTTTAATGGTCAGCATGGATGTGGAAGTTTGTCCTTGTCTTCGTCATGAAAAGTGGGGTTAAGGCTGAAGGAGAATCGCTACACTGACCACATACCACTCTTAAATCCATAATGTGTCATGTAGTATGACAGTCTTCCATGATAATGATAATGTGTAATGGATTAGTAATTTTTTCTATTGTGAAAATCATTAGTTCTTGAATGTAGAGTTCCCTGGTTTCAACCTGGGTTATGTATTCTGCGAAACACATTTTGACAGCTAGTTCTTCCATTGTTGTCAGTTCCAAATTCACCAGGAAATCTACATGTGTTAAAAATAGTGTTTTTATACATATGAGAACTGTGCTGTTATGAGTTTTGTACACAACTTGAAGATTAAGACTTTCTTGATTTGAAACATATATAATAAATTTTTTTAATGTTTTGAATTTATTTCAGGGTCCTGAAAGAAGGCCTGGCCTTTGTGTTCCTAGGACCAGATAACCTACAGCAGGACAAGGCATGCATCTTTCGTCACATGGATGTCAAGTTGGTCATCACAAACGTTAATAACACCGACCGGGACAGGAATGTCGCATTCCTCTCAGGAATTGCTGCTCGGAAGCGAGGGGAGGTTGCCACCAAGGATGACATAGTGGAAGTTTGGGAAGTGTTGGGCACGGGCAATGCCACGGCTAACAGCCACAACCTCGCTTATGCCATCCAGACCTCTGGTACCGTTGGGGAACCAAAGACTGTGAAGGTCCCCCACAGGGCCATTGTCCCCAACATTTTAGACCTTGGGTAAGAAAATATGTCTCCTTGTTACATATAAGACTGTAAGGAACTCATTTATTGGACTTATTTACATTGAATTTCATTATACATTTCGCTCTCACTTTGAATTGCACTAGCAGTTTTCTGGAAATTTGGAATATATATATATAATTGCAATATTAGTATGGATAGGAAAGAGTGATAGGTTGTGGCTTACCTGAAAGTGAAGTGTGGTGTTGCCATAACGAAGTGAAGGTTGTTCTTCAAATTTTTGGAGGCTCTCAGCCTCCTTCAGGAAGGAGTGTTACACCATTCTCTGCACTGGCTGGCTGCGGACTATGGGGGTTTCACCCACACGGCTAGTAGCCCATAAACAATTAACACCCCACCAGGCCACTAACTTTCTCTCTCAAGGAAATGTCATATCCTTACTAATATCATATATATATATATATATTGTCCGCAGCCGGCCGGTGCACGGAATGGTGTAACACTCCTTCCTGAAGAAGTAGGCTGAGAGCCTCCGAAAATTTGAAGAACAACCTTCAGTTCCTCATGGCGACACCGCACTTCACTTTCAGGTAAGCCACAACCTTTCTCTCTATCCTTTCCATACCAATATTTTTGACAATGTCACATTCTTACTATTACAATATATATATATATGTTGTTTTTATAATTTAGTAATATGTAGGTGAATATAATCACATAAAATATTGTTAAATCATTTTATTCTGTCAATCACACAGTGTCATGGAATATTTAACCATCATGTACCATTTATTTTCTTCACTTTTGGTTGTAATAACCATCAAATATTTAATCTTCTGTACCTTCAGCAATATACCTTGTATATTGTCACAAATTGAGAAGAAACTTATGTTATGCGTAGCTGAACATGAACATTGTTGAATATTTTTGCATTGCACACAAGGTCGTTTGTGGTACGTGTATTGATAGGGTTGTAATTTAAATCCCCTTCTAAATTAAGGGATGTTCTAGTTGCAGTTTTTTTTTTATTTTCCCTTTTTTTTTTTGCCATGTAAATAACACTGAATTAATATGAGGCCGAGCTCTCATCCTTCCCTAATTACTCTATAACATATTGTCAGGAAAAATGGAGGTTATTGGGCTAATGGAGAGTTGTAGCTCCACTGCTTAGGTGACAGTTTTGATAATCATCATGATTTGGTATAGGGGGTGCATCGGAGAGGGATATATTCATAAATGTAAATTATAGCAGGGTAAAAATTTAAAAAATGTGTATTAATGAACTAATTATACTCTATTTACTTTGTAATCAACAAAATATGATATTTGTTTATATTTTATTGCTGCCCATCTTTTGAGAAATGAACAAAGTTGACTTGAGTGGCAGTAAAAATTTTCTATTGATCAGTATCTAGCCTATAATAATGTTTTTATTCACTTAATGCACTCTGCGTAACTAAATGCAAGATGTTGGTGCTGATTAGTGGAAATGCAGTTCTATGAAAGTTACTTTCGGTATAACTGGGCTATATGACAGAAAGCTACATGCATAAGCTAGAATGCTGGAAAGAGATATATATATATATATATATATATATATATATATATATATATATATATATATATATATATATATATATAACATTAGTGTAAACACCCATGATTTATCATCAGCTGAGTGTAATATTTTTTTTTTCCCCCCCCCCAGATTGGACCTGCAGGTGGGCCCAGAGGACGTAATGCTGCTACGGACTCCTCTGACTTTTGATCCCAGCATAATTGAGATATTTCTACCTCTGTCCTGTGGCGCTTGTATTTTGCTAGTCCCGCAGAACCTCTGCAACAGCCCATCATTCTTCCTGTCCTCCTCGGTCACACTCCTGCAGACCACACCGTCACTTCTGCTGCAGTGGCCACCAGCTATGAGGTCCACTAGCTCTACTCTCCGTGCAATCCTCCTTGGTGGGGAACCGTTCCCTCCCCTGGATGCCCTCAGCCAGTGGATGTCTCCGGACAGCTGCGTCAGACTCTACAATCTGTATGGTGTCACAGAAGTGTCATGTTGGGCAACGGTACATGCCGTTGGCACGTCTGACCAAGCAGTCCCTCTGGGGCGGCCTTTGTCAGGCACGGTCCTGGAAGTGAGAGATCCAGGAGGTCGCACAGTCTCATCGGGTGAAGGGGAGATGTTCATAGGTTGGTTTTGGTGGCTTTGTCTGTGGCAGAGTGTATTGGCGCTGGGTGATTTCTGTCTTGTTGTTCGAAGGCAGCTCGGAGCGGGTTTGCTTCATTGACGAGGAGTCTGAGTCAGATTTGGAAGGGACTGTGTTCAGGGCTACAGGTGACATTGTGAAGGTCAGTTGAAATCTGGTTAATAAATCTAATATTTTAAATTCACAGAAGGTGATTTTATAATTTGTATTTACAATTGTAGGTTGAGCATTTACAAGTTGGAATGTACTACTAAAATCTCTTTTGTCTCAGCTAACATCTTCCAGCTTAAAGAATGCAGTCTTCCTCAGTGTAAATAATGAATAAAATATTCTCATGCTTCGAACAGAGTGAAAAGATGTGAGTACAATATTTTGATGACATTCAATTCTAGCAAGAAGACGATGACAGTGGACATCATTGTAATGTCATGCATAAAGCTTTTCACTTTGTTAGGAACCCAAGAATATTTTACTCATCTTCCTGCTTACTGTCCATATATAAACCCTTGCTTGAATCTGCTCCACATGTCTTCATTGAGGTGCAGAAGCTTATGTTAGCTTACACCTGTAAGGTTTTCGGACTCTCAAACTATCCGTCTACAACTGTTTCCTCACTTATATATCATCTAAAATCTCTCCAACCCTTTCTGTGAAATACCTCCCACTTATCCTCTGAATCAGTCAACGAAACACTCTAAAACATTTTATTAGAAGTGGTTGGCCAGAAGGCTATGGTTTAATTTGATCTTTGTAATTCTTAGTTCTCTAATAATTAATCATTTGCATTTGTAATTGTTTGACACTTCCAGAGAGCAGGAAAATGCCCTTGCCTGCATATTGTATATTCTCTTAGTTCTCAATTTAGACTTAGGGTGATATTAGGAACATTTGAGGCCTATTTAACTTGTTTTTATTACATTTATTAACCAGTTCTTGTCTGAAAAGAAATTTGCACATCCCATATTTATCATGTAGTGCAAGCTTAATATAATTTTGTGTATTGGATGTCATTTATCTTCTCAGGATATTAAACTAAATATTTTTGTTTCTGTGGCTACCCCTTATCTGATTTCCTTGGTCTTTCAGATAATTTTTTAAGGTGTAAGTGATTGTAACTATCCTGCCTTGTATCTATTCTCTTTTATTTAAGGTGGAAGGTGACACATGGTACTATGTTGGCCGCACTGACAGGATGGTGAAGCGCTGGGGCCAGCGAGTGCACCTGGGGCGCCTGGAGGAGGAGGCCATCAGTCATTCCTCTCTCAAGGCTTGTGCTGCCACATTCCATCCCAGTGGTAGACTAGTTCTGTCTGTCGTGTGGAACGAGACACCATCTGAGGACGTTCTGGTGTACCGTCACCTGTCGGAGAGACTCCCGGCCTCGTACTTGCCGGACTGTATTATTCCGCTGGAGGAAATACCTCTTACTTCCAGAGGTACAGTCAAGCTCTGAATGTGAATGCTGAATTGTGCTCCATAATCTATTTTATTGATCTCCTCAGTTACACTGAAGTTTATTAATAGCAATTCAAGTGAAGTTGTGACACTTCAAATTTTATTTTTTAATTTGTATGTATGCTATACAGTTTACATAATTTTTTTAAAACAGTAGCTATATATAAAATTGTGTGATTTGAAATTAGAGTTGTGCTGTCCACAGGTAAAATAGACTACCGGTCACTTGAGGTGTGTGTGGCAACCGGTGATGGCCCCATTGATGAAAATGGTGTGCAGTTACTTTCAGAACTGTGGCACCAGTATGTTGGGCAGAGACCAAGTCCTGACGACAACTTCCTAGATGCTGGAGGGTCCTCGCTGCTTGCCGTGCAGCTAGCCACTGAGTTGGTTCACCATGTGAGGAGTTGTAGCCAACTGTCAGTGGCAGAGTTAGTAGCACAGCTGTTGTCCAAGGAAAATACTTACAGCAACCTGACCACATTTATAGCTAATCCAAGTGCTTGGCGAGAAGTTGTCATTCCGGCCAATTTCAAACTTGAAGAACTTGGAGGTCATGCTCAGGAACAGCGAGTGAAAGTCATATGTGGCTGTTCCAAGCGAGAGTGCTCCATTCGTGGACAGAGTTTAGAGCTATCATGTCGCCAGGGTACCATCACAGGTGGAGGGAACAGAAAACTGTGCTCAAATGTTGATTATGGGGACAATAGCACATCACTATTGAGAGTGTCGTGGTGTTTCGACTTGAAGAAGTGTGTCGACGCTTCGCCTCTCTTGGCAGTCTACCAAAGGTGAGCTAAGAGAAGTGGCAGGCCAGAATATTATTACATTGGTACACATTTTTCTTATATTTGCAGTACTATAATTTCACTTAGATAAGGAGATTAGTGTGGATTTATAAATAATATTATCAGTTTGGTTTTCCATTGGCTAAGCAGAAATTGATGAAAGATGTAAGAGAAATGCACTGTCTGACTTTTCTTGAGAAGCCTGCATTATAGACAAGGTTGGTGAAATTTATCTCACCAGAGGTGGAGACACATTGCTTTCAAAATCACGGAAAATATTTATTTAAACTTATTTGGCTGAGTGGAAATGCAATACTAGTAACCAGTATATGGGATAGTATAATTTAAGTATCAAATTTGTCTTGAATTGTACAAGCTGTTCATACTTCTGAAAAACATTATTAGTTTCCTAGTTGAGTGACACCAGCCATAAATATCCGTTTTTGGATTGCTGGCTCAGTTATATTCACTCGATAGAGACAAACAGGTGATCCACTTAAATGTGAGTGCCCCTTGCCAATGAAATAGTCTCAACGAAAGGTGTAGTACAATTTTGTGTCCATTTCTCGCAGGAGTGAACCTCTGCTTCTGGTCGGCTCACACTCCGGACTCTTGGCCATTATCCATGGGGAATCAGGGCAGGTGCACTTGTCAGTTCAGCTTCCCGACCGGGTGGAGTCTGGCGTGTGTCTCTCAGCATGTGGCCGGTATGCAGTTGTAGGTGAGCGAGTCTCGTTATGTCTTCCTTTTGACTGAGTTGTTGAATTTGTTGTCTTGTAGCAAATGGTGATAGTTTAAGATTTTCCCCGGTTGGTTGTAAGAATCTCGTACATGTTGATGTAGCTGTTAAATTTTCCACATTATCTGCAATAAAAGATTGTTCAGGTTGGATATTCTTGAGCAGGAAAATATAGATTCATTAGACTGTTTCCTGTCATTCTTATGACTATTCGTTGTGGTGTTTCTTCTCTCAGGTTGCTATGACGGGCTCATTTACTGTGTTGACATTCACACTGGTGTTCAGCTCTGGTCCTTCCTCACCGGAGATATGGTGAAGAGCAGCCCGATCCTGTCGTCTTCGGGTGATGCGGTGATTGTGGGCTCGTATGACCGTTTGCTGTATTGCATTTCTTTAGAGGTAAACCTGACCTTAGTTGAATCATAAGCAGGTGTGTGTGTTTATGTCGAGAGCATTTATGAACAGGGAAGACGTTTTCCATTTTTATAATGATTTTTGAGAAACAAAAATGAAATAGGCCTTCGTGAATACACAGAAAAACTTAAAAATGAGATCTAAACATTTTTGGACAAAAATGGACACAGTTTTTTTTTATTTCTCAAGAACTTGATCAGGCTATTGTCACAAGCAGTCTGTTTCTCCTTCAAGTAGGAAGTTTCCTGTACGCAAACCTTCAGATATTTTCCAGTGTAGTTTCATAAAGTGTAATTTGATTCAAGGAGAATTGAAAAAGCTTGTAAATAATATCGCCTCTCCGCAGTCTCCCAAAAGTTGTACAACTTCCCTGGAACATTCAAATTACATTTCACCGCACAAAATGTAACCTTTTATTAAATCCTAATGAGTCGAGTTGCAGATAATAGCTTAAGCTTATTCATATATTACAGATGTAGCTAAAATACGAAATTACAAACCTTGGCGTGAGGGAAATATCATAACTTTCTTGTGCACTTAATCAAATATGAAGTAGATTTTTCTTAAGTCAAATCTGTACCTTGCAAAATTAAATCATGTCTCTGAAGTGATATTTATGGATTCCATCCAGGGCCTGGGACTCTATTTTCTTGATCATTATTTCAGGAAACTGGGAAAATAAAAGTACAAGGCTTTGTGGGTTTTTTTTGGTTTCATCTTAGTTTCATCTTACTTTACTTAAACGTTTGAGTGAAACAAAGGGAACCTTAAGTATGGATGATTATAAAAGTGAAGATAGGCATTTTAAATTTAATACTTCCCTTTACATGTCATGTACCTTAAAACATCGTCTCCTCTTTGGATGTTCAGTTGTAGTTAAAAAATAAATTTTTACACAAATGCTACGATCCCAGAGGTAAATTTAATTGTGTCTCATATCTGTCACAGACTGGTAACCTTCGGTGGTCCACTCGCCCTGGTGAAGGGAGCATCTCCACCACGGCGTGTGTCAGCAACGGCCTGCCTCAAAGTCTGGTGTTTGTGGGCAGCCTGGATGGAACCTGCTCCTGCATCTTAGAGAATGATGGATGCCCCAGCTGGAACCAGAAACTCTCCAGTCCCGTCTTCTCTTCTCCGGTTTTGGTACAGTCTGGAAGGGCAGTTCTGTTTACAGAAGTGCTAGGAGTCGTCCACTGTTTAATGGCTGTCAGTGGAGTGGAGGTAAGTTAACTTTCCCCTCAAAAGTCAAAGTTAAGTCCCTGAAGATTTATATTGTATACTGAAGACTTGTGGAATAATTTGCCTTTCTCTTCCAAATACAATTCTTGGGTTTCAACCTGGGCCAATGCTTTATTCAACAACATTTCTAGGGCAAGCTCCACCATCATCATGAGGTTAACTGATACCAAGGCCATGCCACTCGTATTTATACTTAGCTCAGTTCCCTTGCCCCAGCGAGCTGGGCTTGGTTCTGATTGGTCAGCATCCTCATTTTGTCCAGGGCATCTTGCTTGCCTGGTCGGACTTTTGTTGTTTTATAGCTGCAGTGAGAGGTTTTGCTGAGCTGGAACCCGCTGACCTAGTTCTGTCCTTATTCCAATAGCTTCAGTGAGTATGCTATCTTAACCAAATGAACCGCTCTCATTCCAAACACCATTGTTGTACAGTGAGAATGGTTTGGCTGATATATTTAATACTCCAACAGTGTGGTATTTAATATACCCCTCTGGTTTTAAAACCAATTTTATCCTTCACAGACATAAGGATATTTTTTAGCTTCATTTCAGACTTGGAGATGTTCTTTATGTTGTCTTCTTGCCGATTTTATTGTTTTCCTGTCTGCATACGGCAAGAAGGCTGTGTCGTAAAAGATGACTCAAGCTTATTTTTCTCTCCATTTTTACCTGGATTGTGTTTGGAACAATTTCACCAGGATAAATTTTCTAATGCCTTGTTCTTTCTCTGTTTGAATTTTGATACCTGGAACAAGCCAAAGTATCTTAAATTATCTGAATACAATAGTTAATTATGATACTAACCACTTCAGATCAATTTGAAGCCAAAGGTTCAAATTCATGTTGCACTAAAATGTGTGGAATTTGTATTTATTTTTCATACATAGTGTTTTAGATGTATAATAGTTACTTTCATATGTGTGAACATTGTTGCTTATAAAACTCCGAAGTATTAGATTATATCATTAAAATTGCGTGTTCTAGCTGTGGACTTTCAGGGCCGGAGGCAACGTCTTCTCCACTCCTTGTGTTTGGCCCTCCTCAGGTGATTTTGACCTGGTTACGTTTGGCTGCCATGACAAGAAGGTCTACTGTCTGTCATGCTCCAGGAAGGGTGAAGACGAGCCACAACTGATGTGGTCCTCATCCATGGACTCTGCCGTGTTCTCAACACCGTTCGTGTTCCACGATATGGCGGGCGGCGGTGACGGCAGATGGCTGGTGGTAGTGGCGACAACGGCGGGAGTTGTGTGTGTCTTGAACCTGCTGACTGGCTCGATGCTTTGCTCCCATGCATGTCCTGGTGAAGTGTTCTCTTCCCCAGTCATTTATGGTGGCAACGTGTTTGTAGGCTGTAGAGATAACAATGTTTATTGTCTTAAAGTTTCCGTGGACTGATGCCATTTTTTTTCTTTTTCCACCTCAAATCCTTTTATCGGCATTCCTGTCTTGAAATGACATGGTTGAAATCCAAAGTATTTAATACTGCATTCCTTTTCCATTTGTAAGTGATGTGTGGCCCTTGGCAGTCTTCGGCGAAATAGTGAGTCTGTCGATACGACCTATGAGAATGTGGTCTTTATTATAAATTTATTTCTCTTGCAGTAATGAAAACTAAAATAACACTAGTCTAAAGTGACACAACTGCTCGAGTCAACTGAGGAACAAGAAACGTTGTGTGGTATTTATTCATAATTTCTTTCTCTGTATTTGGTTATCTTAGTTATTAATTTTCAAATTTTTCATTTGGTTGAATTCAGTCTCGTTTCAGTGTGTGGAATGTCATGGTCATCACATCCGGCTGAGGATATTTGTGAGCTATATAATTCTGTGTTAAAGTGACTATCACGTTCTGTTTGTTCAGTTACGGGGCCTGGGGCAACTGACGC
The DNA here is from genome assembly GCA_037074705.1 of Zhengitettix transpicula. Taxonomy (NCBI): domain Eukaryota; kingdom Metazoa; phylum Arthropoda; class Insecta; order Orthoptera; family Tetrigidae; genus Zhengitettix; species Zhengitettix transpicula. Next base: position 257,172,545 of record CM073590.1, read on the forward strand.
GGCAGCAAATGGAGATATCCATAGGCAAAACAAGAGACCACGACGAGAAATTTCCTCGAAGGGAATCTGTCAAACTGTATTTGAAACATTTCCGAGAAGCAGCAGCTGCTTGCTATCTGCCTGCCTCAGCAGAACTACATAATTGTGCAGAATCTTGACAGAGTAGAACTCGGCACGGCGACTTTTTTTTTTTAGTGGGAGATATTCATATCCGGGTATTCTCTTTTGTCTGGTATGTGAGAATTTTCCCAAAGAGAAGAAAGGGTTGAGTGGATATAAGGTCACATTAAGGTAGACTGCAATTACTAAACCTGTGTGAAATTGACAGCGCAGAGTTTCAATAATTACAGGCAGAACAGATGTTCGACAATTGGGATAGTAGGTAAAGCTCTTTATCAGGGAGATTTTAGGAGCCGGGGTTAATTTTAAGACTACGGCAGTCTTAATTGAGATTAAACGGCAGCGAGTAAGAGAGATGCCGGTTCGTATCTTAATTGATTAACTGAAATGGAGGTTTATTTATTTTAACTAAACGGACTTTGTGTCCAGTTACAATTTTCAGAAAAAAATTATATATGTAATGCTTATATATAATACAATTTTTAAAATAATGACAATAATTATTCTTAAAAATAAATATTTGTGTATAAAAATTTCATCAATTGACAATAATTCAAGTTATACAAATCTACATCATATTCATTAACCATATTACAAATTCTGGTTAACGGATTGTGTTGTGTATAATTTGATTTATAATATTTTATCACAAACATGTTTCTCTGTCTTGAATTTATAGCAGGAACTTTCAAATTTAATGATTGTAATAAATGTGGACGATCAATCATATTACATATTTTATAAATGCATTTAAAATCAGATATCATTCAGTAAGACTTGAGTGTAGGGATTTTTAGAATCAAAGAGATGTTCATATGTTGTTATGTAAATAAGGATAATACATTATTCTGAAAAATTTATTTGGTACAGTTTCCATTTTATCAATATTCACTTGAGTTTGTGGAGACAACGCCATGCTACAATATGTCAATAGTTAAATATAGAGTTCTAAATGTACCAATAGAATTAAAATGTTTACATGTTTTTTTAATGTTAGTTACCAGGAAGAGTCCTTGGCAAGATACTGTAATGCGACTATGTAGTTCAAAGGCTTGTGCTGCTCAAAAGCAGAAAGAGAAACCCGGGCAACTGAGGCAAAATCTGAAATTGGGAGCAGTAATTGTAATCGTTGGTTGCAGAAAGGGAGGAAAGAAAGTCGGGACCATTGTGGAGAAGAAATCGTGTAAGGAGGGTAGACCTCTAATCTGATTTTTAATCCTTGGTTTTTAACTGGGGAATTAGAGTTAAAGTTGAGAGTTGCATGTCTCATGCATTGGGCATCCTTTTGTTTCCTGTTGCCTTCAAATCTTGTCCAGGCATGAAGACTGGAAACTGAAGTCATCAGAAGAGAGTGGGTGCCAGTCCAACCTTCCTGGTGGTGATTTATCTGGCGTTTTCCATGATCACATCTAAGTGAGTGGTGCGCTAATATTTAAGTTACAGTCAGAGAGGCCGTAGTTACATTATCTTCCCTTCTACAGTAATTTCTCTGCTGTTAAAACGGATAAGCTACAACGTGGAAGACCCTCAGGTGGTCTCTTACTGAAAAAGTAAAAGTTTTTACTGTAAGCTGGGTGATAATCGGTGACAGTGTTGCCGCGCAGGGGGGAATTTTGCAAGGTTGGCAGCAACTGCGCGCAAGGGTAATGTAGAGATGGAGGCTGCCGTGCTGTTTACAAAATAAACCCCGTCTTTAATTACGCGAAAGTTGGCCGGGTCTGCGCCGCCACCGTAGTTCCGACGACTTCTTTAACTGTTAACGGACCCGCGGAAGATGAAGAACCCGTCGTGCGTCGAAGCTGCGCGAGTGAGGTTATGTGCCAATTAAATCAATTGGAACAATTAGCCGGAGGCTTGTCTTCGCCTCGATGTTATTTTTTTTTTCTTTTTGCTCCGGAGAAGAATTTCTACTCCGCCGTAAGTTTAGAGAGTTTTATAATTAGTAGGTTATGTCTGAGCGATTAAGATTGGTTGTCTTCTGAAACGATTGTTGTGAAATGTCATAAACGTAACAGGCTTACTAGAATACTCGACGTATGTGTGAAGTCCGTTGCTAAATTTATATAGTGACTTTTGTACCACTGACCTAGAGCAATATAGATTTAAATGACGAAAAATCACAGTAGTCTCAACATGGATTAGAAATTTTTGTGGCAGTTGCAGATTTAATTCTGTTTGGTGTCTTCTAGTTGCCTGTTTTGGTGAAGAAAAGTAAAGGTAGAAATTAAATATAGGTTTAAGGATAAAATCAATTAGCAAGGAGTGACGCTGTGTGTGTGGAACAGTAAACGTCTCTGTCCTTCTTTACTCTTGTGTCTCTAAATCAGGATCTTGAACACCCAAACACTAGTACCATAGCATTCATGTGCACAGCCTGTATCCATTAAATGTGAGACTTGGATGTAAGTGCGTCAGTCGTCTTCCACCACCTTTAGTTTCTGTTGGTGAATGTGTGTCTCAGGTTCGTGTCAATTTGTCACCATTTATTTCCTTTGATAGCAAGCACTTGTCGGAGTGTGTTGTGTTAACGCCGACGAGTTGTGAATCAGAGCAAATGGTCGCAGAAACATCAGTTCACTTCTTAAATATTTTTTAAATGATTCTTCATGTTGCAGGAAACTTTATCCCATGTGTGGAGGAAGGCCGTTGACTATTGATGAATTGTACATGAAATACGTCTCTACTTACACTTTTCAGGTCCAACTTTGTCTGAAATTATCATACAACATTAATAATTTATTTCTGTAATGTTTTGTTCCTCAGAGTAGTGAGCACTTTCACAGTTAAATAAAACAGGACTGTTATTGGCTTCATAACTTCTAATTTTGTATACTCGGTCACCTAATTTTTTAAGGTCGTATGCTGTCGAGGTTTCGCTTAATATGCATTCATGTGTCGATGTTGTCGTATTTCCTGAACTTCTACTAGAACTAGTAAATTCTCTGACCTATGTCTAAATTTGTGATATGGTGAACCCTGACTGTATTTAAATAAATTTGAACACACATATATATATATATATATATATATATATATATATATATATAGTTTTATATATGTAATAAAAACATTGAAACTAGTTTTAGTTGACTGAATGTTACTTCTAGTATATTTAATTTATTTACAGTTGTTTTTTTAATTGGTTGTAGGTTTTGATGAAGAAGACTTGTGAATCATGACATGCCTTGGACCAGACTACCTTTTTTACTAATTGTGCTTTCTGAGGCACAAAATTGAAATTCTAATGAGTTGGTTTCTTGTTAAACTACATCAGCACTGTAGTACAAATTCTTCTGTACGTACTCAAGGATGAGTACATGTGAGGAAACAGTTCCAGTTAATGCTGCCGAATCTTCTGTGGAAAGTGTGGAACAGCCGCACGTAAACGTCAGAGTGGACGCCGATCAGGCACTGGACCTTTGCCTCCAGGACTCGTCAGACCAATGTGGCGAGAACACCGACGCCGAGAACACAGACGAAGGGGACCGGGAGCTCCCTTTCGCGCTGTCAGACGCCCTGGTGGTCTGCATGAAGACACACGCCTTGGAGAGCCCCTACCAGTGTCTGGAGTGTGACAAGTCGTTCCCCTCGTTGGGCCGCCTTAACGGCCACATGAGGTCACACACGGGGGAGAAGCCTTATCGCTGCTCCGAGTGTGAACAGTCCTTCCCCAAGTCTTACAACCTGGCCATTCACATGCGCACTCACACGGGTGAGAAGCCGTACCACTGTCCCCAGTGCGAAAAGACCTTCTCGACGTTGGGTCACCTCACCACTCACGTGAGGACCCACACCAAGGAGAAGCCGTACCAGTGTGGTGTGTGTGACAGCAGCTTTTCTCAGCTGGGTACTCTGTACAAGCATGTGCGCACACACACTGGTGAGAAGCCCTACCAGTGTAGCGAGTGTAAAAAGTCCTTCTCCCGCTCGGACAACCTCACGGTTCACATGAGGACCCACGCCAAGGACAAAGCTTCCAAGTACGCTTCCTTGAGAAAGGCCTTCCTGGGAGACTCTGGAGCTACCAAGAAGGAGCTGAAACACAAGTGTGGGGAGTGTGACAAGGCGTTCTCGCAGGCAGGGACCTTGACCAAGCACATGAGGGTGCACAGTGGTGAGCGGCCCTTCCTGTGCGGTGACTGTGACCGTTCCTTCTCCCGCTCAGACACGCTGGCCATACACATGAAAACCCACACCAAGAACACAACGTAATCAGGTCTGATAAACTCTACATTTTAAATCAGAACCGAGTTCTTGTCAACACAGGTTTGGCACGGAGGATCAAAATATGAAGTCTAATGTGAATACAGTTCCCTACCTCGACTGCTGTTCAGCGGGGGCTCTAGATGAGAATTGGGTGTAGAGGGCCAAGAATTGGGTTCCTGTGCCAGTCAGTTTACATAACAAGATGTTTACAATTCTTGTGGAGCTAAAGGCGGACTACGACATTAAACTCGGTGTAGGTGGGCAGAATTAGGCTTTCATTCAGATGAAAATGCTCAGATTGTTTAGCATAAGCTTTAATTGTACTAAAAATGAATAGGAAGATCCTTTATTTTTGTTTATTTTGTATGAAGACTGATTAGGTAATTTGCGAAACTTGTACCTAGGTGTTACTACTTAATGTAATGTAATATGTGAGATCGGGTGAGAGAAGTTTATGTATTGTTTGTAATAACATCAGAGCAAAATATAAATACATAGAGGTGGTTTTTTTACATAACTGTTGTGTATTTTTGTGAGACTTTTCTCAACTTGACACCCACTTTTACAAATCTGTATACAAGTGCCCGTTTATTCCACTAAACCCTGCAAAATGTCCTTCTGTAGAAACAAATTCTCAGTTCAGCTTTTACGTGAACGCTGTGGCCCGGATCGCAATCAGGTACGTGCAAGTGACCTCTTAGCTTTCATCCTTCTCAAGTGCTTGATTGTTTGTGGCACAGTTAAGAAACAGATTCACCTCTTACCTGTTTTGATTTTTTCTTCCAAATCATTGGCATTTCAACAAATCTTCATACCAACCAAAATCAATTCATTGGAAATCAGTGGTTTAACATAATGTGGAGGATTTTAGGATTAATTTCTTTAAGAAATTTTGTGTTTATGGGGGCGAGTGATGAGTTTTTGAAAGCCTTTATTTATTTTGTTCAGATATCAGGGTGTATGTGATATTTAACATGTTTCGTCCCTTGTATACTCCAATGGTGAGTCCTTAGTGTGAAATAAATTATTACAGAGATGCAAATTATTTATATTTTTTATAGTACATAAAAATTAAATGCATATTTTTGTTGACATTATTTTGGTGCACGTGCAAAGAATTGTGTGTTTTCCAAGTGGTGCTTTATTGCACCGCCACCATTCCGTTGGTCCCTACACTAATGTTGCCTCACCCATGTCAGCGAGTTTGGACAAACGCTGTTAATTATTCATAGAGGGCCGGTGTGGCTGCAATGACAATTCAAACCTCTGACGTAATCCTGTCTGTGTCTTTTATGGAAAACTGTCTAAGGTATTTTTTTGAGTTGATAGCAACAAAAAATGAGTTTATCCTTCAATCAGTGTACTGATTACTACGGGTTGTTTCCTCATAATTATTATTATTGCAATTATCTATGTTTTGGTATTTATTGTATAACCAAATCTTTGAGGTGATCGGTGAAGGTGTTGTCATAAGGTATTCTTAATACTCAGGGTGTTATTTGATGAACAGAAAGGAGCAATTTAATTCAATGTCTTGAACAGAGGAATTTTTTTTTTGTATAAGAGATTTCAATCAAAAGGAAAATGTTTGTAGTCTGTGAGGGTGATGGAAAATGTTAAAGAAGTAGAGGGTGGTGCCATGGACCAACAGGTTTTACTTTTCCATAATTTTCTCCGTATGACACTGGAACAATATCTGAAGCAAACGTCATGTGTGTGAAGTAATTCAAAGCAGATAATTTTTAGAGGTAGACAGGTTGGGTGTGACTTCAATGTAAAATTAAGATGACATATTGAGAGGAAAACTCGTATTTCCCATCGAATTCTTAACGTGATCTGGATTGATTTTTTTTATCTCAAAATATTACTTTTTCTTTCTATATTTCCTTCCATGAGGACATTGGCGACTCTGTCGTGTTTGTGTGCGTCTGGATGAAGGCCAATTTTTGAGGTTAGCGAACCAGTAATTGGTAACAAATTTAGTTTGTCAAGGATGTGTGTGTCTTACTCTGGTTTGATTGGTGTGTCTGTGAGCTCCTGTCTTGTGACTTTGCTGTCGTTCGGTTGAGTAGAACACTGGCTGCTGATCTTTCCCAAGTTTTCGTTGTGTCACTGTCAGACCTACCTGAGGGAAGGAGACAAGAATCGCAACATGGGTGCTGGGTGAGGCTGACCCCCACCCTGTGTGTAAAGTTACGGCTCTGGCAGTGCGTCTCCCACAAACTACTACAGAGGCAAACGGAAATTGGCATTACCTTATAACAAGAATTAATTGGTGTCCTTCGTAAAGGAAGACAAACTACAACTGTGATAAGGGGAAAACTATCAGCGATGAACCCAAATGAGGTGACTGAAGCTCTCGGTACAGTTACTACAAAATACACTTACAATGGTGGTGCTCTGTTGTTTAAAAGTACTGGGGGGAAATATAGAAACATTGGTGGGTGGGGTAAACGAGACCTGGGCTGATGGTGGAATACCACAGGGTGGGGTGGAACCTGTGGCATCGTAATCAAATATAATGTTGGACACAAAGAGATGTGGGAGATGCACAAAGGTTCCCTGCTTTATGAGTGAAATAATTCACAACAGAGAGTGAAGTCTCGTCATAACCGTGCCTATGTAGCAATCCCTCTTTGAGACAATTGCTGGACGATGTCTTCTTCTCTCTCTCTACTTGAACTAAGGTCTCCAGAAGCCGAGGCACCTCAGGACAGTTATAGAGGTTTACAGTACAGGGGGTCGCAGATGGATAATGAACGGTCAGCTGCCCCCTAACCTGGTCGAGGGCATGTAGATGGTAATGCTGTGTCCCCAGACTACAGTCAATGTGAGACAAGTACTGGAGAACCTGTAGCAGGTTTGTTTTGGGGTTTCATTGCATCACAGTTATGCGAATACCCCACGGGGCCTACATTTCTGTCCCCTTTGTCATCCCATACTATGCTATTAAAAGGGTTAGAAGCCACCATGTAAGATTACTCTCTCCAGTAGCCTGACACTTTCAAACAAATATTTAACTTGTCTATAAATATAATAACCCTTTCATTGATAAAAAATTGTGTAAATATTGTGACGGTGTTTAGAGGAACTCGTGGCCCGTGTTGCTGCGTATTTGATCCATTACTGACTGATGAGGCTGTGGCTTGATAATGACACTAGTGTGTCGTGACGTCATGGGCTGTGGCTGTCAAATTTCTCAGGTGGCACTGTCGACAAGTGGACCGACGTAACATATAGTAAGGTAATCTGCATTTGAAATTTGTAGACAATTAACGTTATTATTTAGTTTTTTCAGGTATTCCACTGTCGAGAGTTGTGTTCTTTACTTTTTCAGTTTTCTGTCTCTTTCTTCTTCACGCTTTCCACTCCAGACAATGAAATAGTCGAAGAATCTAAATGACAAGATAGTGCTGGAAGCATGGTGCTTGCTTGTAAAGTGTCTTCAGTTGTCCTTGAGCTGCCTGACCAGGGTGAATGCCGAGTACGACATCTTCAAAACCTGGGGGGAAACGACCAAACAGTATTAACAACAGTACTGTAAAAGTTATTAATTAAAGATATTAACGACCCCTTTCAGACATTGTAAATTATTTTATTAAACACTTGAATGATGACGTTTCAGTACAGTTTGCTTTCAATAAAGTTAAGTAACTTCGGGGTTACAGTTTTATGAGTCGTACAAGATTTACATTTTTATTCTATTATTATATTTGACATTCAAATCAACATTCTTGCAAATCTAATGTTCTAATAAATGAAACACAGTGTTTGTATGTGTGAGTGTATGTTCCGCCTGCAAATCTACAACTAGGAGACAAACACTGTGGGGGTGTGACACGTCTACTAACCCCCAAAAGCTGGGGTGGAAATATTCAAACATGCCAAAAGGGCCGATATTTAACTCAGAGAAATAGGTGAATGAGGTTGATAGTGTCCTTACTGATGTTATCTGTGTATAATTGCAATCCCTTACAGCATGAGAAAGGAGCACGTTCAGTGGTGGAGGAGTTTTACATGAAAATAATGCAATGGCAACCGAGATTGGACTCAATATTTAGGTTTATGGATATATGACAATCCAGATAGTTTAATAATAAATGTTACTAACCATAAAGTAAATATAAACTTTTTTTCCTCAACTTAAAATTTCACATTTTTACCAATTTTTTATGAGATTACATTTTTTTTGTGTATTTGTCTGCTCGTGACAACAGTTTTATTGTAATAAGTGAATTGTGTGCAGGGATTCTGTATGAGGTGACCGTTCCCTGCTGTTCATCGGGTCCATTGTCCGCATACATCTGAGTCTTCTCTCTACCCTGGAAGATTGATTATTTCTGGTACCAGTTCATCACCGTGACGTCGGACACCTTCGAAGTGAAGTTCTGGAAGTCTCTTCTCTTCCCCTGTAGTGAACGGTACGTTGAGATCACTGTCGTCAGTGACAGAGTAGTATTTGTAGATTGGATTTTTTTTTGCCTCGAGGGCTTTGTGCACCCCAGTAATTGTACATTGTAACTCCACATGGGTGTAATAATACATGTGTATTACAGTACTGTATTGTACAGCGATGGTTTTGATCTCCTGCGCGATGGCCAAGTTTCTCAGAATTTTAGTTTAATTTGCTGGCTTTTCATTATTTACATGTTTTTTCCCAGGTCATTTTCTGGTTCTAAATTGGTTACTTCAGTTGTTTACTGGAATTTGACTATTGTTAAAATAAAGAGTGGAAGTCACAACAACTATTCTAGTGTGGCGTCAACGTAAGTTTAACTGACTTCACATCATTTAACTTCTCGATTGTCCGTTCATCGATCCCGTCAAATGACAGTCCGAGGTGGTTTTGAAGATTTTCTGATGCAAGTGCTGGGGTCAGGATTTACTGAGAACGAGGTGAATGTCGCAAGGATGGTTGTACTGTTTGTAGTCGGCAGGTCAGAAGTATGGCTGAAGGGGTCCCAGCACACTCCCTTGAGGAACCCCTGATTGTACCGGCACGTGTGGCCGACTTTATCAGAAGCTCGTGCTACATCAAGAGAGACACTGTGCCACACGGTTCCTTCCATAACGAAAGGCACGAGCTTGACGACGAGGGTCATTTTCAGACACAAAGTCATGCGATGAACCGTAACACTTCGTATTACTGAGAACAAGGTGAATGTCACAACGATGGTTGTACTGTTTGTAGTCGGCAGGTCTGAAGCATGGCTGAAGCAACAACGTCCTCAACACACTCCCTTGAGGAACCCCTGATTGTACCGGCACATGTGGCCGACTTTATCAGAAGCTCGTGCTACATCAAGAGAGACACTGTGCCATACGGTTCCTTCCATAACCAAAGACACGAGCTCAATGACAAAGGTCATTATCAGACACAAAGTCATGTGATGAACCGTATCACCTCATATTACCGAGAACAAGGTGAATGTCGCAATGATGTTTGTAGTCAGCAGGTCTGAAGCACGGCTGAAGCAACAACGGCCTCAACACACACCCTTGAGGAAGCCCTGATTGTACGGGCACGTGTGGCCGACTTTATCAGAAGCTCGTGCTACATCAAGAGAGACACGGTGACACTGTGCCAAAGGCACGAGCTTGACGACGAGGGTGCTTTTCGGACACAGAGTCATGTGATGAACCGTAACACCTCATATTAAGTGTCTAAATCCGATGAAGGGAAAGTTAAGTGGTGAAATAATTTTTTATCCTATTTTGTGCTTCATAAAGTGAGTGAAATCACTGAAGTGATTAGAATTTCACTGGACAGAGGAGACGGTTACGGACCTCGGCGAAGGTGTTGAGCGAGGCCGCGTGCACGTTGCCGATGACGAGTCTGAGCGGCCTCCGGGCCCTGAGCGCCACCAGCAGCAGCCGCCTCTTGTGGTCCCGCGACAGCCCCCACCAGCGGCAGTGGTACGCGGCGTCCGCCACGGCCTCGCTCTGAGACAGACAGACAGACAGTCACGTCACCAGCAGCGCGTCGGCGTGGCGGCGACTGACTACTCACGTGCTCCGTGAGCTGGCTGCCGAAGGAGCAGTAGAGCCACAGCTCCGACAGCATCATGGCGAGGTAGCCCACGAACTTGTACTGCTGCAGGCCGACGGGCGTCTGCGACAGAAGCGTGACAGTGACAGTGTTCTCATAGGAACCACCGTGAAGGTGTAACTCCGCTGCTACGGTAGCTGCATACAGATATCACACTAGAGACTCGCGCGTGTGGCGTTGACGGTGTAACAGTGCCAGGGCCTGTGAGGCCGAGCAGCGTTGACAGATTGCAGATTCAGCTCATTTGACTTTAGGTGTGTTTTCCGTGATTTTTTTGCAACCCTTGTGGTGCGTTGAAAAGAGAATTACAACTCCTATGAGAAAGTAGTGCAGGAGTTACGCCTTCACAAGGGCAACGTTGGGGAACAGAGCACAGGTTGCCGTGACGTCAGAGACACGTGTCTTCACTCACCTCGGCGATCTGAATGAGGATGTGGCACACGATGAGGATGCTGAGGGAGAACTGCAGCAGCAGGACGGGGCTGAGCAGGTCCTCCAGCACCTTGCCGCACCTGAGGATGGACCTGTGCAGCTGCACGCAGGCGCGGAGCGTCGCCTCCTCCTCCACGGAGCCGAGGACCGCCGCCAGGACGCGCAGCTGCGCGCAGAGCATCATCACCACGGCCACGTAGAACACGTTCACCAGCACGAACTCCAGCGTGGCCACGGCGCCCACCGCCAGCAGGTACAGCAGCCCCAGCCCCAGGAACGCGCGGCGCGACGTGTCCAGCGGGAAGCGGATCTTGAGGGGCAGCTGCGCGTCCGCGTCTGCAACAACCTCGTGACGTCAGCACGTCTGGCGGGTCTCCTCGGTATTTGTGACTCATAAGAAAGTCCAATGTCTCGCCTGTGACGACGCCGAGGGCGTGCAGCGCGGGCCTGCAGAGGAACGCCGCCAGCACCACGAAGACGAGCGCGAGGAAGCGCCGCGTCATGGCGCGGACCCTGCGGTCGCACGCGGCGAAGACATGGCGGCCGTGGCGCGGGAAGATGGCGGCCATGAGCCCGCAGCGCTCGCGGAGGTCGCGCACGAGCCAGCGCACGCGATGGCGCCGCAGCAGCGCCGTGAAGACGACCTTGGCCGGCAGCAGCACGAAGGGCAGGAGCGTCACCAGCACGCGCAGACGCTCGTCCGTGTCGGCGCCGCGGTCCAGCCACGCCAGGACGTGCAGCCACGTGCAGCTAGCGACGGTCAGCGTCGTCAGCGCGGCCCACGCGGTCTCTGGTGACGTCATCAGACACGCTGTCACTCCTGTGCCCCCCACAGTGTTTGTCTCCTGGTCGCAAGGGTGTGAGGCCTTGCTCTGGCCGGGGTCCCACACCCGCAGCGTCCTTCTGTCTCTGACGCTCTCCTGCTGGAAGGTCGTTGCCGTGTCTGCGCGTTGTCAGGGGCACAGCTCCTCATCGCGGCCCTCAAGTGTTCCTCTCACACATCTGCACCCGTGGAGCCCAACTCCGTCCACGTGTCTCTTGCGACCAGGAGACAAACACGTCTAACACTCCCCAGAGGGCGAGGATGGAAAACTTCTGACATGCTAAATATTTAACTCTGGGTCAACGAAGATTGACAGTGTTTCTCCCGACGTTGTTTGCGTATAATTTCAACCCCTTACAGCACGGTGAAGGAGCACCCTTGCGGATGAGGGTGGAGAAGGGGAAACAACCGATATTGGAGTCGAATCCGACGGTTATGGATGTCGCTGACTTGAATTATGACATTCAACTTGCCCTTTAACCCACAGGAGGCGAGGGGGGGAGATGTAAAACACGTTAAAGGACCCATACGTGCGTCGAGTAAATATATTCCGCGGTCAAAGCGATTGACAGTGTTTCTCCCGACGTTGTTTGCGTGAGGTGAGAGGTGGGGGTGGAGGGGCGGTACAAGAAAACAGTCGACACTGAAGTCGGATCTTGTGTTGAGTTTAAATATGACAACGCCGCGCACGCCCCACGATTGCTGTTGCTGGTTATATTACACAAACTAAGAGACACGGCGAGTTAATAAATGTCCCCACCCCTCAGGCCACTCGGCATTCCTGAAGATGCCCGTAAAGAGGTCGAAACGTCGTGTATTTAATATATATTAGTGTATTATTATATTTATATTAAGATATTTTCGTTCGCTTGTCCGAACAGACTGACCTGCGGGCGTTTCGGCCCAGAGCCCCGCCACCTTCATGAGCGCCACGTTCGAGTCCAGGAACTGTCCCGCCATCTCGTCTGGTCTGGTCTGGTCTCGTCGTCGCCGTCGTCGTCGTCCCTCCTGTGTAATTACAAGGAAAAGTTTCTTTTCTTTCCAGAAGAAGGACCACGCCCCCTCTTCAAGAAGAACGTTGCAACACCGCCGCCGCCTCCGCCTCCGATAACGCAACCGCGGCCTGATTCGATACATCGATGTCTTCGCGTTGTGACGCCTACGTGAGAAACGTGGCAACAGGGGGCAGGACCAGCGTTGGCCTCGCCAGAGGACCACGATGACGCGTCTGGACATTCTGTGACGGGCAAGCGATATTGACCTCTGTAGCGCAGGGACTCAAGGGTCATAACCGGCTGCAGGTTAACCAGAAACAATAACATTCCTTGCACGTTGCGAAATTAAGAGACCGCAACGTATACATTATTACTATACAAATTACTAAGTTAAATCCTTTGATTTAAAGACGTCAAGGGATTGTGACCTCTAATGCCGCCCGACACAAGGTTCACAGTCGCTAGTTGTCTTCCAAATTGCTCTAAATATGTGAATAAAAATGTATATAGCGCCTTTCTCCACGCGCAACCCGTACATTATAACATATATATTATTCCTATACAAATTTCTAAGTTAAATTCTTTCATTGAAAGCGTGCAAGGGATTGTGACCTCTAATGCCAGTATACACAAGGTTCAAAATCGCCAGTTTTGTTCACATCAGCTGTAAATCCGTATAGAACGATGAGCAGCTCCTTTCTCCGCCCGCCATCTATTATATACTATTCCTTTATATATACATATATATTGCGTAATTCATTTGCAACAAATAAAACTTTTTATACACACACGGGCGAGGCATTTTGACCTCTACTGCTATTACACACAAGGTTCATAATCGCTAGACGTAATTATCCCTGCGGGCTTCTCTATGGCCAATGACATAAGGTTGAAGGTCGCTCGACGGCGACAGAGTTCGCGTATTTAATTGTCTCCGTGGTGCCAGGTTTGCATTCGGAACACCAGCGCCGTGTGTCGCCATCGACGTGACGTCATCCGTTTCAGTTGTCCTCAAACTTTCCCGACGGTGGGGGGGGGGGGAGCGTGACGAGGTAATTACTCGGCGGTCATGTTTCCTAACCTCCCAGAGGCCTTCTCTTATTACGTATTTATTATTTCTCCGTGAATACTTTTGGTGTCCGCCATTTTGTCTCACTCTGGCTGTGCGTGACTCACGGGATGTGGCAACAGCGCTGTTTGTGATTGAGCAAATTGACTGTATATATATATTTATCGCTGCGTATTGGTAGCTGAATGTTACAAAGCTTTGAGGATGTGGCCCTTGTGTGTCCTTCAGGCTTCCCTACACTCACATCCAGGGAGACAATTATATCCGCGGACTCTCGGTCCCGACGGCGTAGAGCGACTTTCGACCTTGTGTCTATGGGCATTAGAGGTCAAAATGGCTGGATAGACTTGAATAACTGGGTTCGCTTACAAAGAATTTCACAGTTACTTACCTGTTGATTAAGCAAGGGATATGAACTATACATATCTATGTATTGATCGTCGCATATTCGTAGCTGATTGTAAGTCACTTGCGATTATGAGCCTTGTGTCTAAGGGCATTAGAGGTCATAATCCCTTGCACGCTTTACCTGAATGCGTTGACATTGACTATTTCAGCGGTGATAATGTGTACGTAGTAATCTCTGGCATCGCACGAGGACATGCCACCTCAGTAGGGAAGGTTGCGCCATCTTGACCCTTAAGTCCCTTGGCAACAAAGGTCAATATCCCTTGCAGGTGCATCTATACATGTGGGAAGGACGAGGTAATGAATGAAACCACCAGTCGCGGGATTCAGGCGCCTTTATTGGTCAACGTCCATCCTGCACCAGCCTCCACGTCCGCAGGCACTATTTCTGTTGGTCAGAGAGAAGAGGCTCTGGTCAGGCTGTCCGTCGAGGGCGTCGCTGGCGAGTGGGAAAACTTACCTGAGGACAATCAACGTTGGAGGGCCAATCGCAGACCTGCAACGTGGGGTTGAACAAAGTGCCGGGAGGGCACGGCAGCAAACTGACGGTCCCGTCTTCGTTGCACCTCCAGTAGACGCTGCAGTCGGTGTCGTCGGGCAGGTGCTCGACGTAGCCAGCGTCGGGATTGCACCGACCGACCATAGCGGCGTCCGTCGCCAGCAGCGACGTCATCACCAGCGCCAGCACGAGCGTCATCGTCGCGGAACCTGCGAAGGGTGAGTCTGGAGGCTGCTGGACACACAACTACGGTCGGTGGCTGTGGCTTCCTCACCTGTCATGGCGGCTGCGGTGTCTCTCCTGCTGCTTCTGCGTCCATCTTTTATACAGCGAGGGCGATTATCGCAATCTCCCAACCTCCAAATCCTCAGATCAGCGCGGATTATCTCCGCAGATAGCTACTGTTGAACGTTGAGTCACCGCGTGTCAACGGCCCTTGACGTGTTTAACCTCGCAGGACGGCTGTGGTCTTCTGCTTCGACCTGTCTTCTAACGTCTCTGTTGTCTTGACTTTGAGCAGGACCTCTTTCCCCTGTTTGGCGCCTTAGGGGTTCTTAGCCTAACGTAAGTCAGAGATGTCTGTCTGTGAGTGCATTTCACTATCTACGTCCCTGATTATAAAACATTTAACCATGTCCCTGAGAGATTAAGGAGTCTGTCGTCAAGCAACAAGAGTCACGAGGACCGACGTCTCTGAGATCAGGATCTCTGGAGTGCCTGCATCTGGTCTAATATTTAATACAGTCTGACAATTATCATTTAAACCATAATACACATGAAACACAACGTTTGTGACATCTTCATGTGTTACATTCAAGTATAATTTATTATGAGAAGATTTAAGTTGACAAATTAAACACTGTTTTGACCAAAGGCTGCTATTTTATTATTTAAGAAGTAATTATTTATTAACTAATCCAAAACAAGCAAGTTCCACCACCTCGGGATTTGCTCAGGTAAACAAGTAACGATGCAGTTTCCAAAGGTCAGGTCGTATTAAATATTACCATACATTCATGAACTCCAGAGATATTACACATTGTTTTGGACCTGTATCTAATTAATTAACATCTTAATTTACAAACAAACTGTTTATAACAAGACAAGACAACACCGTAAATTTATTTTCAGTATCAAAATCATTAAAATCACATTTCTGCAGCATAAAACCAATACGATTCTTTGTTTCACTCTAGAATATTTCAATGGTGATGTTGATTATTGTACCAAGGTCCCAGGTTTACAGTTGCAATGAATTTTTCCCCGTCTACTCCATTACAGAGTCGAAGGAGACAGTGACTTAGTAGGTCTTTTTTTTAAAAAAAATTAAGTATTTTCCATTAGATATATATCAGACCTTTTTTGATGTTGTTATTTATTTATTAATTTTTAAAGTTTATAATTAACTATTAATTTTAATGTGAGTTACCATCCCTGCCACGTGAAGGCGGGCCACTATCTATCCACTGAAAACACCATTTCTTTTATATATATATATATATATATATATATATATATATATATATATATATATACACATATATATTATAATAGTAAGGATGTGACATTGTCAAAAATAATTGCAATATTGGTATGGAAAGGACAGGGAGATAGGTTGTGGCTTACCTGAAAGTAAAGTGCGGTGTCGCTATAAGGAACTGAAGTTTGTTCTTCAAATTTTCGGAGGCTCTCAGTCCCCTTCTTCAGGAAGGAGTGTTACACCATTCCCTGCACTGGCCGGCTGTGGACTGCGGGATTTTGACTGCCGCACGGCCAGTAGCCCATAAACAGTCAACACCCCACCAGGTCACTAACTTTCTCTCTCAAGGGAAGGTCTTGGCATAGGAAAGGTTCTGATAGTGATCATTCATACAAAGCACCCTATATATACATGTAAACATACACAGACATACAAACACACACATGCATACATGAGCATGCTCATACATACTCACATGGTCTCGTGCAAGTGGGGATGGCAGGTAGGAAGGGCACTATTTACAGGATGTTGAGTCCAGGGCTTTGCCTGGACTGCAGGACACGTTGGAAGGAGAGTTCCCAAAGATGGAGTTCTGCCTCTGATGAATCGAGGGGTAGAGCTTTAAAGATGGTGAGTGTGAAGCATTGGTCGAAATTGTTTATATTGTGGTTTTGGTCATGAGCAGCTACTGGGAATTTAATATTGGAAAGTTTGACAGTGCTGCGGTGGTTGGCTACACGTTCGGGGAGGGGTCTTTTGGTTTGGCCTATATAGAAGGCAGGGCAGAGTCTGCAGTTAATTTGGTAAATGGTGTGGGAGGAGAGGCAGGTGATGTTTTGTTTGATTTTGAATGTTTTTATGTGATTGTGAAAGGATGTGGTGGGCTATAAGATAGGGCAGACATGGCATCTGCTCCTACCACAAGGTTTGCAACCCGGCAAGGGTGGGCCCCCTTGATGGAGAACTGGAAGTATTGTGTAATTTTTTTTGTATTAATTGAATGTGTAAAATATTTTTTTTGTTCTTTGCTTTTTTCTCTTTGAATTATCTTTGGTGTTGTAAAGGCTGTGTATATTTATTTTATGTAATGATATATAACAAAAATAACTAGTTACAATTGTATTAAACTCAGGATTTCAGACCTTATTAGCAGAGACATTTTTATTATACATATGAACTGACTTTCTAGGGGCCACGATGCTTACATTGCTTTCACTGACGTTGGTCAATGACAGCGGCGTCAGATGATCCTCTGGCCGCTCCGTCGTATCCCCACGTTCATCATCTCCACTTCTCACTTCCACCAAGTCTTTCCAAAGTACAGCACCATCTCTCTCTCTGACTTCACTCCACCTCCTCTGTTTTCCAAGTCCAAAAACCTGCTGCCTCTTTACCTGGAGCGGCCAACTCCTTTGTCCGCAAATACCACCGAGCCATTGAACTCACTCTGGCCTTCTTGGGGTTTTCAGAAACAAGGCAGGTCTCTCTGTTCGTTGGAAGCAAGAGCCAGAATGTACGCGCTACAGTGGGCTGATTCTTGAGTCCTGTTTTGATCTGTGCTGCGTTTTATGTTTCTTAAAGCCTTAATTCAGGTTGCATCTGAGAGTTGATAGGAAATTTACCTTTATAATTATTCATTCCACATAGCCGTAAATGAGTAAATGATGTGACCGTAGACAGTCAGTACACGCAAAGTATTCTCCATAAGCTCAAAGACTTTACCTGTGGAGTCGCTCCCAAAATATAATTCCTTGAAGCAATAAGGGATGGAAATTCTCTGGCCATAGACGCCAGCTACTAGCCCATAAACAATTAACACCCCACCAGCCCACTAACTTTCTCTCACAAGGGAAGGTCGTGGCATAGGAAAGCTTCGGATAGTGATCATTCATACAAAGCACCCTATATGTACATATATGCTTCAACACACATATACTCATAAACATGCAGTCATACACACACACGTGTATGCATAGACATACATATGTGATCATGCTCATACATACTCACAAGGTCTCGTGCAAGTGGGGATGGCAGGTAGGAAGGGCACTATTTAAAGGATGTTGTGTCCAGGGCTTTGCCTGGACTGCAGGACATGTTGGAAGGAGAGTTCCCACAGATGGAGTTCTGCCTCTGATGAATCGGGGGGCTAGAGCTTTAAGGATGGTGAGTGTGAAGCATTGGTCGAAATTGTTTATATTGTGGCTTTGGTCATGAGCAGCTACTGGGAATTGGATTTTAGATAGTTTGACAGTGCAGCGGTGGTTGGCTACACGTTCAGGGAGGGGTCTTTTGGTTTGGCCTATATAGAAGGCAGGGCAGAGGCTGCAGTTCATTTGGTAGATGGTGTGGGAGGAGAGGCAGGTGATGTTTTGTTTGATTTTGAATGTTTTTATGTGATTGTGAAAGGATGTGGTGGGCTATAAGATAGGACAGACATGGCATCTGTTCCCACCACAAGGTTTGTGACCTGGCGTGTGGGTTTTGCATGGGTGGACAAGTAAATTTCTGAGGTTGGGTGGGCATCTGAAGGCAACCCTTGGGCAGGTGGGGATCATAGTGGGGAGGATGGTTTTTAGTTCAGGGTTGGATTCTAGTCCAGTGTGACGTCATTTTTATTATAAATTATCATGTTTGTAAAATCTTGCTGTTTTTGGAATTTTTAGGAATACTGATTTTGAAATTAGATCATTTAATTGAATTTTACAGCACCTGAAGAGGTCCTAATAAATTAAGGATGAAAGTTTGAGAATGTTTTTTCCCCTATTATAATGTTTAAAAATTTAAATGAATAATAAATTTATAGCTAAACATTTATTTAAGGATTGTTGAAACATTTGTATCTTAATTGATGCTTTGTAAGTATATTTATTATACCGATAGCTATCGATTGGGACAGTTTCCATATTGCAGATAGAGATAGAACCTCCAAGACCGATTCCTCAAGCAAGAGAGAGTGGGGACCGTGTCCGCTCACGCCACGGCCGCTCCAAGCACGGCGCCGTCCAGTCAGAGACGCGACAGACAGGGCGAGATCTCGACGTTGGAAGGCCAGTCGCAGACTTCGTACATGGGGTTGAACCACAGGCCATCCGAACATCTGTACATGATCACGAGGCTGTTCTTGAAGCAGCGGTAGAAGATGGCGCAGTGGGAGTCGTCGGGCAGGTTAAAGACGCCAGCGTCCATGTCGCATTGTCCCACCATGGCGGCGTCGGTCATCATCAGCAGCAGCAGCAGCAGGGCCAAGGTGGACGCCGTCACCAGCGAGCAGGAACCTGTCATGGCGGCTGAAGCTTCTGCGGAGGGCCCTTGCGCGTTCATGTGTTATACGGCGAGGCCTCCAAATCCCCTGAGATCAACGCGGTCGTTCCTCTGATACTTTGAGACCTTCTTGACGTTATCTTTGACATGTTTTCCGTCGTGTCTTTTTCCTGAGACCCTGTGTCGCGTTAATGCGGGGTTTTTATCTCCGCAGGTGCCATGCAAAGTCACCTTTGCCCGGGAGCTTACGGAATATAAAACTCTCGGGACTGTCTTTTCCCCGTATCTCTCTGATCCCCTGATTATATACCGCTGTATTTGCCTTGAGACAAATCCTCCGGGGGCTTAGAGTCGCACCTTACCGCGACTGCCGAGGGCTTAATCGTCTGATACGAGCCGCATGACGTCACAGCCTCTGATGCGCACAAGCGCGGAACTCGTCACTGCGCATCCTCACTAAGGAAAAACTGGAACGCAAGGCTTGCCCACTGTGGTATTTTGACCCTCAAGACCCGCGGCACTACAGGTCAGGCATCAAGGCACGCTGTTGGTTAACATTGGGCCATTTTGTAGGACTTTGACACACACACAAGTATCTTACAATGTTATGGCATATGTAATTAAAATTAAATAACATCTATAAAAAAATGAAAGCGTCGACCCCGTGGAAGCGTAGTCAAGGCAAAGGTCAGCTTGCCACTGTGACGTCATGAGCGGGACTGCGACAACGACTGCGCAGTGACGAGTTCCGCGCTACTGCGCATCTGAGGCGCTGCTGTGGCCAGTGTGGTCCAGAGACAATCGTGTCCCTTGGCAACAGAGGTGAATATCCCTCGCATACATGTGGGAAGGACGAGGTAATGAATGACACCAGCAGTCTCGGGATTCAGACGCCTTTATTGGTCAACGTCCACGTCCAGAGGCACTGTTCCTCTGCGTCACTGAGTGGTGCTCACGTGGAAGCAAGGAGCGTCCGAGACTTCCCTTGGGAAGTCACAGAAGTTGGACTTGGGGTTGAAAATCAGGCCTGCAGCACAAACCTCCCTAGAGACCCACCCGTCGTGGCACAGCCAGAAGTACTCGCAGACTTCGTCGTCAGGCAGCTTCTGGTTGGGGCCGCCGTCGGGGTCGCACTCGCCCACCATGGCCGCGCGGGTCAGCAGCAGCAGTGACGTCATCACCAGCGCCAGCAGCAGCGTCGCGGAGGAACCTGTCATGGCGGCTGCGGAGTCTCTGCTGCCCGCGCCGCGGCGGCCTCCTCTTATACGGCGAGGGCGATCGTCGCAATCGCAGTCCCTGACGTCAAGGCTGATCGGCCCCGAAGATAACGTCGCAGTGTCATGGCCGCCGTGGCAGGCCCGACGCCATTTTTATTTATTCAATGTTAGTTGCCTCATTATGTTATATGTTAACTCGAGAGGTCCTTATCTGTGGCAGGCCTCAGAGATATTGCTCCTTGTGCCTGATGAATCCATTATCTTGTTGCTTGACGACAGACTCTTTGCACCTGTGACGATGCAGCGGCCATTAATCTCTCAGGGGCTTAACATGACAGAGTTAAAGAGTTCTTAGTCAGAGATGTAGATAGTGAATGCACTCACAGACAGACATCTCTGACTAAGAACCTCTCAGGGGACAAACAGAGGGATTAAGCCCAGCCAGAGATTATGTTAGTCAGAAAAATAAATTTAAATTAACATTTACACATAATTATACTTTACAATTTCGCCATTTTGTTGGTCTTTGCTTCCCAAATCATTTCCCCTGGATAATTGCAACATCCACACACACTCCAGAGGTCATGTGCATTGTTAAGGAAACAGCTGACACGCGTAGTACACTTACAGTGTTCCTGGATGATTGTATTAAAAATAAATATCATCTGTATAAAAGGAAAGCGACGACCCCGTGGAAGCGTGGCCGACGCCGTGACGTCATCAGCGTGGGGACTAAGGCAACAGCAGCTGCGCAGAGACGAGTTCTTCGCTACTGCGCATCTGAGGCAGAGCCACGCTGCCACGGCGCGTGACGTGTTGTGCGGAGACACTCGGCTGTCACGTCACGGCACTGCCATGTCACGTGTATGGGCTTTGTCGTCACGCCACATCACGTTTCTGAAACATATATATATATATATCGCATATTAGATGCTGGTTTTAACTGATGTAGTGAATCTGACCCTTGTGTCTGAGGCATTAGAGGTGCTTATCGCTTGCACGCTTTAACTGAATGAGTTGACTCTGACTATTTCAGTAGTGATAATGTGTTACGTAGTAATCTCTGCAATCGCACGAGGACGAAGCAACGTGTCTGATCACATCCCGCACTATATGCGACCTCAGTAGGGAAGGTTGCGCCATCTTGGCCCTTGCAGGTGCGTACATACATGTGGGAAGGACGAGGTAATGAATGACACCAGCAGTGTAGGGATTCAGGCGCCTTTATTGGTCAACCTCCATCTCGAACCCTCACTGGCGAGGATCCTGGAGGCAAGGAGCGTCCTGCACGTGGGAGGGCCACTCGCATCCCATAGTGGCGGGGTTGAACCAGAGGCCGGCTTCACACGGCAGCAAGGTTGCGCTCTCGTCCACGTTGCACCTCCAGAAGACGCTGCAGTCGGCGTCGTCGGGCAGGTACTGCGGGTAGTCCGGATCCCAGTCGGCGTCGCACTGGCCCACCATGGCGGTCCGCGTCTGCAGTGACGTCATCAGCAGCACGAGCAGCGCCCAACCTTGCCGCGGGGAGCGTCGAGGCTGCCGGAGTGTCATGGCGGCTGCGGAGTCTCGCCTGGCGTCCGCCTCTTATACGGCGCGGATTATCTCCAGGCGGAGCCTCTGCCACTTCAATTACATTATCTTCCTCTAATTTCATAATTCAATTTCAACAGCAAGAACAAAACTGTCTGTCCTGTAATGTCCATTCACTCCCCATAACATTGAAGTATCCTCAGTCACAGTCATCCTAATGACGTCACTGTGCAGAGAACAACATCAATTCAAATATCATTCGCAAATTTTCGTTTAATTTAATACGGTACTTTCCTTTTCCTAAGGTTGTTGTCTTTAACGAGGATCGAAATTCGTTGACAATGGCGGCGTCGTAACATTGTGAACAGCCCCAGTGACGTCACCACATGCGCAGAGCCACGGTGCGCATTACGTCACGCAGCCATGTCACGTGAAGTGTTGGGCAGGGACACTGGGCTGTCACGTCACGCCTGACAGCCACTCAAGGTGCCTGAGGATCCGTGGTCACTTTGGCCTGATAGAACAGAGGATTATTTTAGTATCTTCTCTGTTAATTATCCACTGAACCCTGACCATTACGAAGGTGTAGGTCCTGATGTCTCCACTCTGACTTCTCATAGCAGGATGACATATCAGAGATTGAAGGCACAAGTGCCTTATCTTTGGTGATAATCCGCCTTCATCTGCAATGATTTGCACGGCTGGAGATTACGATAATCGCCCTCGCCGTATAAGAGGAGGCCGCCGGGGCGCGGGCAGCAGAGACTCCGCAGCCGCCATGACAGGCTCCTCCTTGACGCTGCTGCTGGCGCTGGTGATGACGTCACTGCTGGCGCTGACCCACGCCGCCGTGGTGGGCGAGTGCGACCCCGACGCTGACCCTTACCACAGCCTGCCCGACGACAGCCTCTGCGACATCTTCTGGGTGTGCCTGCCAGACGGGACCGTCGACATGCGGATCTGCCCTCCAGGCCTGATCTACAACCCCGCGACGGAAGCTTGTGACATCCGCAACGACGTCGTGGACGCTCCTTGCTTCCACGCAAGTCCCAGTCAGTGACTCGACGGACAGCAATAGTGCCTGTGGTCGTGCAGGATGGACGTTGACCAATAAAGGCGCCTGAATCCCCAGACTGATTGTTTCATTCTTTACCTCGTCCTCCCCACATGTATAGATGCCCCTGCAAGGGATATTCACCTCTGTTGCCAAGGGACACAAGGGCCAAGACCTACTTAGGTATGGGATGTGGAGAGACACGTTGCTTTGTCCTGGTGAGATTCCAGAAATTACTACGTACACAGTGTCACTGCTGAAGTAGTCAAAGTCAACGTATTCAGTTAAAGTGTGCAAGGGATTTTGACCTCTAGCGCCCTTACACACAAGGCTCATATTCCCAAGTGTCCGCTTCAAAGAGCTACGAATATGCGACGGTAAAGATATACCGATCATATCTCTTTGCTGAATCAGCAGACCAGCATCTCTCAATTGCAACCTTTTATTCAAGGCAGACGACAGCATCTTCACCTCTGCAGCCATCTTGACCGCTGCTGCAACATGGCGCCTGGGACCGGTGGTGACGTCACGTCCTGCTTGCTTCCCTGCACTAGAATGTGGAACTTGTGTCCGTCACAGCACCTGGCAAAGTCTAAGAGCTGGAAGAAAGAGTCCGGCGTTCCCACATTCCTTCAGCGAGGCAGACAGCAGCAACCAGGACGTGACGTCACCAGCAACATGGACGGAAATCCTCCACAACCTTCACTCCGTGTCTGATTACGTCACTGGCGGCCATTTTGTAGACAACAGCGCTAGGAACAGGACAAGCTGCAGTCTCGTGACTTTGCCGCAGGATTCCTCTCACTCCCGTGGACCTAATCCCGTCCTCGAGGCCGCCATCACATGCAGAATTCTGTCCTTCACATTATTTTCACTAGAACGCTTCATTCTTCTGCCATCAGCGAGAAACTGTGAGAAGACGCGCCAAATTTTTCGTGGTGTTTTGGTCGATTCGTTTGTCCAATTCGAAAAACTTGTTTCCATGAAATTAACTAAGAAGTTAAAGAAAAAAGTGCAGTATGAAAATATTTATTAAAATAAAAATAAGATAATTATGAATTTATAACGATCAGTTTTATATAAATTTCTAATGGTTGTGACTGCTTTATTATTGTCTTCTTCTCATTGCATAATTATTTTTAATTATATACATATTTTAGGTTATGAGTAAGTGTTGACAGGGATGAATAATAACAGGGATCTTATTCTTCACTGTTCACATACTTACAAATTCACCCTTTGCAAGATTTGCTGTTTAAATTAACTGTGCATAAATTTATTAATACAATGACATCACCTAATTTGGGGTTTGTCAGCTGGTTAAATTATTTGATTCCTTTAATAAATGAGCAGCTGTACAACTTCAAAAAAATCCAAGCAGGACTCACATCGTAGTTAAAGTCCCTTGTGCCATTGTGCAGGTTCCTGTGACACTGACATGATGAATCATTCATTGTTCACACATGATGGTTTCTACCTTGTTAAAAGAACTGAAACTCAGCCACAGTTCATTTCTCTTAACTCTGGATCTTTTATTCTTACATGAATAAAACCTTCTCAACTCACGCATTTATTACATGCACCACACAACAAATTACACATTTAGAGGAACAGTTTTCCATCTCCACATGAAACCCCCTACAGTTCTGCTCATCTTCCTACCTTCCTACTCTCAATATGACCCTCCACTTAGGAATTGTTATCCAAAATATCCCTCTAAAGAATTTTTTAAAAAACTATGGTGTTGCTAACTACAACAACTATTATGTAATGTCCTCCAGCTCACATGCTCTTATATATAACCTTAATCTATTTACAAAGATAACACATACACTTCTTAATGAAGGAAGCTTAATCTTATCAATTAGATTCATTGCATCATCAGCCTCGTAACCTAAGATCTACATCACAGATTTGTAAAGCAACGATACCTCGTATCATGTATGTAAGAATTAATATGGGTGCACATGTGTATTGCAACAGGTTCTCTTATGTGGCCTAATAAACAACTGTTGAGGATCATCATGAGGAAGACAGACACAAGGAGTGATGATGTAAACAACCTCACAACTTACTCTTGACTGTTGTGTCTCTCTAGGCTCTGCTAAGCACCTGCAGGAAGGCACAAGGAAACGTTGCAGGGTGCTATTTATATCATCACTTCTTGTCTCTGTATTTGGCTGTCTTTCTTGTTGTCAATCGTTGAATTGACCACAATCATCTCACAAGTGAAAGTAAGGATTTATTTACAAACTTTTCCCCTAATCAGTGCAAACGTTCACCTTGGTTGTGTGCCTTATTATTTATAAAGTGCCTGGAGATGTCAGGACTAGGTGTGGAGCTTCTTTGCCAGTTCTTTGTTGTCGTGGAACACTTACAGTGCACTCACAAGTCATGCAACACTAACTTAATATGAACTCATGTGTGTGTGTGTTGGCAGCACTGCAGTGTGCGATACATTTACCACGTGACCATCACTCTCCACCCTGCACACTGCACCTGATGGCTCTTTACAGTTGCTTGATGCTGTGAAGGAAGCTGAGCCACACGTGGTGCATCACAGCAAGTGAGCGACTTTCTCCCCCGTGTCCCTGTCCATTACGTCATTCTTATTGTTGTGAACATTTATTATAGCTTTGTCTTGTAGGCATTACGGAGCTTGATACCAACAGTGACATTGTGATTATGAGCCTTGTGTCTCAGGGCACTAGAGGTCATAATCCCTTGCAACCTTTAAGTGAGTGCGTTGACTTTGACTATTTGAGCAGTGATAATATGTACGTAGTAATCTCTGGAATCATGCGAGGACAAAGCAACAACGTGTCTGATCATATCCTGCTCTATATGTGTCCTCAGTAGGGAAGGTTGCGCCATCTTGGCCCTTGGCAACAGACGTGAATATCCTTTGCAGGTGCGTACATACATGTGGGAAGGACGAGGTAATGAATGAAACAACAAGTCTAGGGATTCAGGCGCCTTTATTGGTCAACGTCCATCCTGTACCAGCCTCCAAGTCCACAGGCACTATTGCTGTTGGTGAGAGAAAGAAAAGCTACTGGTCAGACTGATCGTCGAGGGCACCACTGCTGAGTCACTGAGGGACTTACCTGGAGGCAAGGAGCGTCCACGACGCGTTCAGGGAGGTCACAGGTCCCTACCGCGGGGTTGAACCACAGGCCAGAGGAACAGTGGCCTAAAGTGAGAGTCCCGTCAGGGACACACCTCCAGTAGGCGCCGCAGTCGGTGTCGTCGGGCAGGTCCACGATCAATGTACCACCGGGAACACACTCGCCCACCATAGCCGCGTTGGTCAGCACCAGCAGTGACGTCATCACCAGCGCCAGCAGCAGCGTCACGGAGGAACCTGGCGGACGGGGAGCAAAGCTGTTGTCTTCTCGGAGCTGCGGGACGCTACAGAGAGAAGGACCTCACCTGTCATGGCGGCTGCGGAGTCTCTCCTGCCCGCGCCCCGGCGTCCTCCTCTTATACGGCGAGGGCGATTATCGCAATCTCCAGCAGTGCAAATCATTGCAGATGAAGACGGATTATCACCAAAGATAAGGCACTTGTGCCTTCAATCTCTGATATGTCATCCTGCTATGAGAAGTCAGAGTGGAGACATCAGGACCTACACCTTCGTAATGGTCGGGATTCAGTGGATAATTAACAGCAAAGAATAATACTTGAGGTGATTAAGTAAAATAATTCTCTGTTCTATCAGGACAAAGTGACTGTGGATCCTCAGGTGCCTTGCGTGGCTTTGAAACACGAACACAGGTTGTGAGGCGTGACGTGACAGCCGAGTGTCTCCGCACAACACGTCACGCGCCGTGGCAGCGTGGCTCTGCCTCAGATGCGCAGTAGCGAACAACTCGTCTCTGCGCAGCTGCTGTTGCCCTAGTCCGGCTGATGACGTCACGGCCTCGGCCACCCTTCCACGGAGTCGTCGTTTTCCTTTTATGTAGATGTTATTTATTTTTAATACAATCATCCAGGAACACTGTAACAGATATGTCAGTGTACTACGAGTATGTCAGCTGTTTCCTTAACAATGCACATGACCTCTGGAGTGTGTGTGGATGTTGCAATTATCCAGGGGAAATGATTTGGGAAGCAAAGACCAACAAAATGGCGAAATTGTAAAGTATAATTGTGTGTAAATGTTAATTTAAATCTGTTTTTTGACTACCATAATCTGTGGTTGGGCTTAATCCCTCTGTTTGTCCCCTGAGAGGTTCTTAGTCAGAGATGTCTGTCTGTGAGTGCATTCACTATCTACATCTCTGACTAAGAACTCTTTAACTCTGTCATGTTAAGCCCCTGAGAGATTAATGGCCGCTGCATCGTCACAGGTGCAAAGAGTCTGTCGTCAAGCAACAAGATAATGGATTCATCAGGCACAAGGAGCAATATCTCTGAGGCCTGCCACAGATAAGGACCTCTGGAGTTAACACAATGAGGCAACTAACATTGGATAAATAAAGATGGCGTCGGGCCTGGCCTCTGCTGCCACGGCGGACATGACCCTGCGACGTTATCTTCGGGGCCGATCAGCCTTGACGTCAGGGACTGCGATTGCGACGATCGCCCTCGCCGTATAAGAGGAGGCCGCCGCGGCGCGGGCAGCAGAGACTCCGCAGCCGCCATGACAGGTTCCTCAGTGACGCTGCTGCTGGCGCTGGTGATGACGTCACTGCTGCTGCTGACCCGCGCGGCCATGGTGGGCGAGTGCGACCCCAACGCTACCATCACCGTGGACATGCCCGACGACACCGACTGCAACGCCTACTGGAGGTGTGGCCTTCACGGGGACCTGTATTTTTTCCACTGTTCTCCTGGCCTGTGGTTCTACCCTTCGTTAAGGGTGTGTACAGACCCGGACAGGGTCACGGACGCTCCTTGCCTGCACGCGAGCACCACTCAGTGACTCTGGACGTTGACCAATAAAGGCGCCTGAATCCTCATTCTCGTGGTTTCATTCGTTACCTCAGCCTCACGCTGTTGCCACATCCCGCAGCCTTGAACAATCCTTACAACGGTAAATTACGTCTTCACCCCCAAACAGCAATCATCACATGTTACACGCTCACGGCAGCGACAGTAACTACGGTTGGACTCGGACTGACGCAACAACACTGTAAACTCTCTAATGATCACGGCCTTATCACGACCATTACGAAATATGCTTCCTTCACAGCATCAAGCAACTGTAAAGAGCCATCAGGTGCAGTGTGCAGGGTGGAGAGTGATGGTCACGTGGTAAATGTATCACACACTGCAGTGCTGCCAACACACACACACATGAGTTCATATTAAGTTAGTGTTGCATGACTTGTGAGTGCACTGTAAGTGTTCCACGACAACAAAGAAGCTCCACACCTAGTCCTCATATCTCCAGGCACTTTATAAATAATAAGGCACACAACCAAGGTGAACGTTTGCTCTGATTAAGGGGAAAAGTTTGTAAATAAATCCTTACTTTCACTTGTGAGATGATTGTGGTCAATTCAACGATTGACAACAAGAAAGACAGCCAAATACAGAGACAAGAAGTGATGATATAAATAGCACCCTGCAACGTTTCCTTGTGCCTTCCTTCAGGTGCTTAGCAGAGCCTAGAGAGACACAACACTCAAGAGTAAGTTGTGAGGTTGTTTACATCATCACTCCTTGTGTCTGTCTTCCTCATGATGATCCTCAACAGTTGTTTATTAGGCCACATAAGAGAACCTGTTGCAATACACATGTGCACCCATATTAATTCTTACATACATGATACGAGGTATCGTTGCTTTACAAATCTGTGATGTTGATCTTAGGTTACGAGGCTGATGATGCAATGAATCTAATTGATAAGATTAAGCTTCCTTCATTAAGAAGTGTATGTGTTATCTTTGTAAATAGATTAAGGTTATATATAAGAGCATGTGAGCTGGAGGACATTACATAATAGTTGTTGTAGTTAGCAACACCATAGTTTTTTAAAAAATTCTTTAGAGGGATATTTTGGATAACAATTCCTAAGTGGAGGGTCATATTGAGAGTAGGAAGGTAGGAAGATGAGCAGAACTGTAGGGGGTTTCATGTGGAGATGGAAAACTGTTCCTCTAAATGTGTAATTTGTTGTGTGGTGCATGTAATAAATGCGTGAGTTGAGAAGGTTTTATTCATGTAAGAATAAAAGATCCAGAGTTAAGAGAAATG
This sequence comes from Zhengitettix transpicula, assembly GCA_037074705.1. Lineage (NCBI taxonomy): Eukaryota > Metazoa > Arthropoda > Insecta > Orthoptera > Tetrigidae > Zhengitettix > Zhengitettix transpicula. The sequence continues at coordinate 257,201,895 of CM073590.1, forward strand.
AACTGTGGCTGTGTTTCAGTGAATTGTTCTTTTAACAAGGTAGAAACCATCATGTGTGAACAATGAATGATTCATCATGTCAGTGTCACAGGAACCTGCACAATGGCACAAGGGACTTTAACTACGATGTGAGTCCTGCTTGGATTTTTTTGAAGTTGTACAGCTGCTCATTTATTAAAGGAATCAAATAATTTAACCAGCTGACAAACCCCAAATTAGGTGATGTCATTGTATTAATAAATTTATGCACAGTTAATTTAAACAGCAAATCTTGCAAAGGGTGAATTTGTAAGTATGTGAACAGTGAAGAATAAGATCCCTGTTATTATTCATCCCTGTCAACACTTACTCATAACCTAAAATATGTATATAATTAAAAATAATTATGCAATGAGAAGAAGACAATAATAAAGCAGTCACAACCATTAGAAATTTATATAAAACTGATCGTTATAAATTCATAATTATCTTATTTTTATTTTAATAAATATTTTCATACTGCACTTTTTTCTTTAACTTCTTAGTTAATTTCATGGAAACAAGTTTTTCGAATTGGACAAACGAATCTCTGATTCGACCAAAACACCACGAAAAATTTGGCGCGTCTTCTCACAGTTTCTCGCTGATGGCAGAAGAATGAAGCGTTCTAGTGAAGACAATGTTCAGGAATGAATTGTGGAGGATAGAATTCTGCATGTGATGGCGTCCTCGAGGACGGGATTAGGTCCAGGGAAGTGGGAGGAATCCTGCGGCAAAGTCACGAGACTGCAGCTTGTCCTGTTCCTAGCGTTGATGTCTACAAAATGGCCGCCAGTGACGTAATCAGACACGGAGTGAAGGTTGTGGAGGATTTCCGTCCATGCTGCTGTGACGTCACGTCCTGGTTGCTGATGTCTGCCTCGTTGAAGGAATGTGGGAACGCCGGACTCTTTCTTCCAGCCCTTAGACATTGAAGTGTGCTGTGACGTAGACAAGTGCAGGGAAGCAACCAGGACGTGACGTCACTCCCAACCTCGGCACAATGTTGCAGCCGGGTCTTGCCCGTGTAACAAGCACCACATTCACCTCTGCACGAGATCTTCCATGTTTCAATCTTGTCGCGTGGATGAGAGATTCTCTGTTCCTTGACGTAGCTCATGCAAGTTCCCCTGTAGATAATTGACGTGACGGCGGCCATGACACTGCGACGTTATCTTCGTGGCCGATCAGCCTTGACGTCAGGGACTGCGATTGCGACGATCGCCCTCGCCGTATAAGAGGAGGCCGCCGGGGCGCGGGCAGCAGAGACTCCGCAGCCGCCATGACAGGTTCCTCCGTGACGCTGCTGCTGGCGCTGGTGATGACGTCACTGCTGCTGCTGACCCGCGCGGCCATGGTGGGCGAGTGCGACCCCGACGGCGGCCCCAACCAGCAGCTGCCTGACGACGAAGTCTGCGAGTACTTCTGGGTGTGCCACAACGGGTGGGTCTCTAGGGAGGTTTGTCCTGCAGGCCTGCTTTACAACCCCGCCGCGGGCTACTGTGACTTACCGATGCATCTTACGGACGCTCCTTGCCTGCACGTGAGCACCACTCAGTGACTCTGGACCTTGACCAATAAAGGCCTCTGAATCCTCAGACTCGTGGTTTCATTCGTTACCTCGTCCTCACGCTGTAGCCACATCCCGCAGCTTTGAACAATCCTTACAACGGTAAATTACGTCTTCACACCCAACCTGCAATCATCACATGTAACACGCTCACGGCAGCGACAGTAACTACGGTTATACTCGGACTGACGCAACAACACTGTAATCTCTGTAATGATCACGGCCATTACGAAATATACGACGATACACGAGTGCATGCGACCTGCAAGGGATATTGACCTCTGTTGCCAAGGGACACAAGGGTCAAGTCCTTATCAGGTGAGAGATGTGGAGACACACGTTGCTTTGTCCTCGTGGGATTCCAGAGATTACTACGTGCACAGTGTCATAAGTGAAATAGTCAAAGTCAACGCAGTCAGTTAAAGCGTGCAAGGGATTTTGACCTCTAGCGCCCTCAGATACAAGGCTCATATTCCCAAGTGTCAACTACGGTAAAGATATACCGATCATATCTCTTTGCAGAATCAGCAGACCAGCATCTCTCAAGTGCAACGTTTTATTCAAGGCAGACGACAGCATCTTCACCTCTGCAGCCATCTTGACGTCTGCTGCAACATGGCGCCTGGGCCCGGTGGTGACGTCACGTCCTGCTTGCTTCCCTGCACTAGAATGCGGATCTTGTCTACGTCACAGCACCTGGCAAAGTCTAAGAGTTGGAAGAAACAGTCCAGCGTTTCCACATTCCTTCAGCGAGGCAGAGAGCAGCAACCAGGACGTGACGTCACAGCAGCATCATGCGCGTTTTTTCGGCCATTTTCATTCGATTCTTAAATCCAGGTCGTGCGTTGCAAAGAGAATGAAATCCTCCACGACCTTCATTCCGTGACTGATTACGTCACTGGCGGCCATTTTGTAGTCATCAGCGCTAGGAACAGGACAAGCTGCAGTCTCGTGACTTTGCCGCAGGATTCCTCCCACTTCCCTGGACCTAATCCCGTCCTCGAGGCCGCCATCACATGCAGAACTCTATGCTCCACAAAGCATCCCTGAACATTGTCTTCACTAGAACGCTTCGTTCTCTTGCCATCAGCGAATCACAACTCAAAAGAAACAACGAGTAATTAAATCTCAGCCTAGAAAAATTCCCCCTTATAAATTAGTTGAATGAGCGACCAGGTGAATGTCCCGTGTACGTGAGGCCACAGCACTTAACATAACCTCGCTCTGGACGCTTCAGACTTGTAAGGGACCAACTGTCAGTGATCTATGGCTTTACTGGAGACAGACTGAGATGAGGTCATCTTAAAAAATAAATAATAAACTTAAAATTTATAGAGGTGAAGACAAAATTAATAAAGGGGAAAACATATAAAATTATGCTTTCGCAGTTGGAAAGTGGATTAAAGTGGGGCGTAAAAAGAATTTTATTGAAACCTGATGAAGTAAAAACAAATTGCTTAAACGAACAGAGGCCAAGACGAGCGCCACGTGGAGTCCATCAGCATCCACGACGTGGACGTGAAGCGTCACTGCGGACACTCGGCGGCGGCCACGGGCGCGAAATCTGCGGGCAAAGGACCGGCGTCAGTGACGTCATCGGGAGGACGCGGCAGTGCGCATGCGCCACGCGGACCTGCGCACGGAACAGCGAAGGGAAGCTACGGTTGCTGCGTTACTTAAATAGAAAGTGAGGGCAAACCATCCTCATAAACTGCACGTAACAAACACTGGAACGTGATCACTAATTACATCAAATATTACACGAGGTTAGTTTCATTATTAATTGTTGTATCAATTTTCTATTGAATATTCAACAAACTTTCATTGCTATTGTGAAGAACCCTTTTTAAAAAGTCTCACGTGTGTGTTAAATGGCGTAACAGAGGCTGAAAGTGGGCTTTAGTAATGCAGGTGTTGCTGTGTCTCTGAGCAATGAGTCTCGTATTCGCTCGGCTGTTCCTTGCTCGTGCTCGTTGCTCGTGCTCGTTGCTCGTGCTCGGCCTCTGCACGAGGCTCGGGGGACACGCGCCTGGTGACGTCACGAGGTGCGCGGAGGCGTTGTGCGCAGCTACGTCACGCCCGGGGGCCGGGGCCGTTCTTACTCAAGCACGAGTCTGCTTGTACAGCATTGGAATGTTTTCAAGATACAACGCCATGTTCTACACTACACACAGGCAAGATGGCGCTGGACTACGCTCAATGTTTTATTGTCTCGGCAAATATTTTATCTGAGGTAAACGATTAACACCTCACGACTAAACTCAAAATTTAATGATCTAATTCGTTTTTCTTGTGAATTTTGAATAATTAAATTTAATTAACTACCGTAAAAGGTGGAATTAAAATATACATCACGTGTGGAAAGCAAAATATACTGTTAATTGCTTAAATAATAGGGGGATTAATCACTTGTTTGAAAATACGCTCGCAGCCTCCGTGACGTCACGAGGTGCGCAGAGAGACTGTGCGCAGCTACGTCACTGTTACTCCGTCCTCACTGGTCCCTTCATTACTTGATCCAGCCCCTCCTTCCCTGACCCTTCGTCGGCTGTCACCTTATTCGCTTACCGTCCGCGTTCTCGCAGTTGTGCACGTCCAGGGAGCAGCCGTCGGCGAAGCTGATGACGTCACCGCGGCTGTTTCTGGCGCACACGGGGGACGCGTCGGGCGTCGTGACGTCACCGCAGCCGTCGCCTTGTCGCTCCTCGTCCTCCGTCTCGTCGTCGTCGCTGCTGCTGCTGTCGTCGTCTTGGTCGTCGTCTTCTTGAGCGAGCGCCGCCGTCGCGACGAGACCTGCAACAGCGCGGGAGACGTGGCAACGCCGTGGAGAACTTTCACGTAAGCTTCTAGTTAAAAGTTGAACGATTATAACAACAGCTCCAGTGACGTCACGAGATGCGCAGAGAGACGCTGCGCACCACGTCACGAGGCTCAGTGACGTCACGGCGAGAAGTGAAGGTTGTCGTAGCGTTCCAGTAAACTTTATTACGCGTATTAGTTGTTCTTCTTGTGTCTATTTATTAAACGATGGTGAGGTGACGTTATTATTCAGATTATTCGGCTACTCCGTGGTCTTGAAGTAGAAAGGTGAAAAAACGGCAAAGAGAAGGAAAAAAAATAAAAGGAAAGAAAACAAGAAAAAAAAACAGAATAAAGAGGCAGGACAAAGACATGACGTAAAAGATCGTCACAAACTTAAGATGTTTGAGATTTACTCCAACGTTTCGAACAGAACGGAAAAAAAAACTCTGTTCTCTCCATCTTTTTTTTTCCTGATCTCGTAGACGATCTTTCACGTCATCTCTTGAACCTTCCTCTTTCTTTCTGTTTTTCTTGTTTTCTTCGCTTTACATCTCTTTGACTTTGTTTTTCACTTTCATTTTCCGTCTTCCTCCTTGCTCACCCGAGGAATGATTGAAGAATCTAAAGAATAGATGACTACGGTGAAATGTCATTGCCATCAGAAACAAATTATTTTTCTTTTTCTTTATTTTTATTTTTTAAAGAAAAATGTGTGCAGAATAAATGAAGGAAAATTCAGAGATAAATGATAAATATTGTAATTACTAGCTGTGGTGCCCTGCGTTGTCATTCACCCAACCCCCCCGACTGTTAGCGTTATTTTATTGTAAATATACTATTTGGTGGATTTGGTTATCTGAGGTTGGCAGCACTGCATCAAATAAGTGCAAAACGTTACGCGAACTCCTTCAATAGAAAATATTATCAATCTTGTACAATGTCCTTAATTCTCTACCGTTTTTTAAACCGTTGAAGATATTCCCTTACGCTTTTACACACTTTTTACAATCACATATGTGTAATTATTATTATTATTATAATGTTGTAGACACAAGACCAAAGTTTCTGGAATCACGCAATGGCTAATATCCAACTAATGTCAATGGAAACGATTAAAATGTCAGCCGTGCTAAACCACTTTCCGACCATTTACAAGTCGGTTTTTTAAATAATTTTTTTTTTGCGGAAACACATACGTACGACGATAGCCGTAATTACAAATTAGCAGGTGTGACGTCATCAGCAGGGCGCTGAGGAGCCAACGATCACGCGTTTGTGAACAACGGCGCTGTGGCATCGTCAGAAATTATTTTAATTTATCACTCGTAATGACACAAATACTCTTGTCCTAACCTCAAAATTACACGCGCTAATTTGTTTACATCTATAGAAATACCTCGCATAAAGCACTATTATTGATTCAATCTTGTACGTACCTTTCACTGACGGCGCAACAGCCTCGTCGTGACGTCATTGTGAACACACAACTAACCATCCTCACATGCTACACACGACAGCACTTTACGCGATGAAGTCTCATAAATCTCCGCCGACATACGTTTGAACGTGAAGAAAAGGCGCCATATTGGCTTCATTAAAGATGGCGGCGGCAAATTTCTTCCGTTTAATTTAGCGCGAGGATGTTGAAGTATTTCGTACTGTTCTTTATTACGATTCCGTGGAGCAATTCGGAATAAAATTATACTTTTTGTTCAAATCAAAGTATTTCTGCTTTCTCTCGTTACGACGAACGGAACTATTTCCTCGTGTTGCGCGGTGTCGGTGCGTGGGCTTGTGACGTCACCACGGCTGCGCGCGCAGCCATATTTTACTCACAGCTATTCGTAACTTATTTCAACTATAATTATTTCCGTGTTGATGCCAGCGGTTTCTCACCTCGCTACAGTAGCGGTTCACGAGATTGCCCATGTGTGTGTGTGTGTGTGTGTGTGTGCCAAGTTCACCAAATAAAATTTCTATAGAGAATAACGTAAATGCTAACATACATACGTCCTATTTTATTATATAGAAGATTAAACCTTGGAAGGTGAAGGATGAAATTAATATGTAATTAAATCGTCTTTCGTGGTTTGTTTTGAAAGTCCTCCGCACGTTTACTATGCGGCCAATCAGGTTCTCAGTATTTCGCTCTCGTAACGAAGTCTGTTAGGTTTCCCATAAGGAAGTCTTGTGTGTCCCATAAGGAAGTCTGTTAGGTTCCCATAAGGAAGTCTGTTAGGTCCGTCGTAAGGAAGTCTTGTGTTTCCCACAAGGAAGTCTGTTAGGTTCACATAAGGAAGTCTTGTGTTTCCCACAAGGAAGTCTGTTAGGTCCGTCGTAAGGAATTCTGTTAGGTTCCCACAAGGAAGTCTGTTAGGTCTCTCTAAAGGAAGTCTGTTAGGTCTCCCGTAAGGAAGTCTTGTGTGTCCCATAAGGAAGTCTGTTAGGTTCCCATAAGGAAGTCTGTTAGGTCTCCCGTAAGGAAGTCTTGTGTTTCCCGTATGGAAGTCTGTTAGGTTGCCAAAAGGAAGTCTGTTAGGTCTCTCTGAAGGAAGTCTGTTAGGTTCTCATAAGGAAGTCTGTTAGGTTCCCACAAGGAAGTCTGTTAGGTCTCTCGTAAGAAACTCTGTTAGGTCTTCCGTAAGGAAGTCTGTTAGGTTCCCATAAGGAAGTCTGATAGGTTCCCATAAGGAAATCTGTTAGGTCTCTCGTAAGAAAGTCTGTTAGGTCTCCCGTAAGGAAGTCTTGTGTTTCCCGTATGGAAGTCTGTTAGGTTGCCAAAAGGAAGTCTGTTAGGTCTCTCTGAAGGAAGTCTGTTAGGTTACCATAAGGAAGTCTGTTAGGTTCCTACAAGGAAGTCTGTTAGGTCTCTCGTAAGAAAGTCTGTTAGGTCTTCCGTAAGGAAGTCTTGTGTTTCCCGTAAGTAAGTCTGTTAGGTCTCCCATACGAAGGTCTGACTCACCGAGGAGCAGCAGCACCACGAGCTTCATGGCAGCAGAGTCTCTGGCTGCGGGCTGCTGCTGCTCCTTATGTACGCCGTGTCCGCCATTGTGTCGCCAGCAGCTGCGTCGCTGTTCTTTGGATCTGCCAACCTTGGCCTCCTTCTTTCCTCAACACATCACTCGCTATTACCTCTGAATTATGAAACATTCAAATGTACCTAAAACCCTCAGTCAAGGGACATCTTCAGGTGTATTATAAAACCTCATGGATTTTCCTCAGCTTGTTTGTTACGTGATGAAAGTCGATCCAGAGAGACATCGCTTTACATCCAAACAAAAGAAATTCCTTTTCCGTCCTGCGAACCTTCACATCTCTTAGGCTTACATAAAGGAAGCGACTTGAGGTTGTCACATCTCTGGTCTCGCACGACAACCGACAGTAACTCACAGTTAATGGACAGAGCACAACATTTGGGAATTCACGTGAGTGCTGGAGGAGTTCCGTCAGTCTTGCAGGTGGTCGACCACGTTCCTTTCCTGCTGGACAAGAGTCTCTGGCGCACGTTGCCACGGAAGCGCCCCCGCTTGTGATCTGCACGGCCCAGCCTCAGGGTTGAAGGACCTCTGCGAGAGGCAGGCCACTAACCAACTGGGACAGTCATGGTGACGTCAAACCAACCCCAGGGCCACCTGCATCTCGCTGCTTGACAGAGACGCCCCTGATAGCCGGCGGCCATCTTGTTGTACGCCAAGCAGAGCCCCGTGGGTGGTCAAGGTTAGACTGTGGCACAGTCTGGTGCAGTGTAACTAACCAGCTGGGGCTGAGGCGGCCCTGGTCAGGAGGTCGACGAGATCTCACTGAGGGTGGCGTCTGGAAGGTGGTCGATGAGGAGAATAAGAGACAAGATGGCGTCTGTGGTGTGGTCTGGCGCACTGTAATTAACCGGCTGCGGCTGAGTCACGAGGACAGTCATGGTGACGTCAAACCAACCCCCGGGCCGCCTGCATCTCGCTGCTTGACAGAGACGCCCCTGACAGCCGGCGGCCATCTTGTTGTACGCCCAGCAGAGCCCCGTGGGTGGTCAAGGTTAGACTGTGGCACAGTCTGGTGCAGTGTAACTAACCAGCTGGGGCTGAGGCGGCCCCGGTCAGGAGGTCGACGAGATCTCACTGGGGGTGGCGTCTGGAAGGTGGTCGACGAGGAGAATAAGAGACAAGGCGTCCTCTGTGGCGTATTTCAAGCAGTTGTTTCGCCTCTCAGAGAAGAGGCACGTGTCCAGATGACGTCACCGGGTAGGTGAGCGCTGTTTGAGGTCATTGTTGGAACGTTGCCCGGAGGAAGCTGCGTGGTGAGACGAGTCCTGCGTTCAGAGGTGCTGGACCGCGACAGAGCGAGTGTGGAAGGTGACAAGTGTCGCCCACTTCTGGAATTGTGTTTGTCTGTCGCCATGTTTTAGAGAGAGAGAGAGAGAGAGAGAGAGAGAGAGAGAGAGAGAGAGAGAGAGAGAGAGAGAGAGAGAGAGAGAGAGAGAGAGAGAGAGCAAAGTTCCCAGCAGTCGTGATCAGAAAGAGGTAAACGGAAACATCACCACATTCAGGACAAAATGGCCGCTCTGTGACGTGAGGTCGAGGAATTCTCTTAATTGCCAACCTTGCAGTGCAAACGCCAGATTACGATATTAACTTAAGTTAGGTTAGGAATATTTACGCTTGATGACATATAACTGTCCCTACAATGCAACCACCCTCGCTGGAGGCGGCCCTGATGATCAAGTTTCCCTTCGTCCGTCCGTGGCGCCACCATAACTTTCCACAAAGGATAAAATTGTTTTCATTAATTTAGTTTTGTTTAATTTTAAAACGTTGTTTAAATTTTTAACTTTTATTTTGTTTATTACAATATATAACTCCGCGGGTCTTCATTCACGTGCATTTGTGTGCGTGCTTGTTCCTTCCACCCGTGGAGCGTCCACGTGTCCCTTGTAGACCAGGTGACAAACACTGTGTGGGGGGTGAGACACGTCTAACAACCCCCGGAGGCGGAAATATTCAAACAAGGCTCGGATGAGGTCGACAGTGTTCCTCCCGATGTTGTCCGTGCTACAATTTCAACTCCTCTCTCTCTCTCTCTCTCTCTGGTTCGCTGACGGGACCACACTTAGGTGGATGTGTGGGGGCGGGGAGGGAGGCGGAGTAACAATAACGGGGAAACGACCGCGATTGGAGTCGAATCCGGGGGTTATGGATGTCGCTGACGTGTTTGGGGGACTTTACAACGAACCCGTTCAACTTTTCATCATCGGCCATTTTTTGTCGGTGGAGGGGGGGGGGGAGGAGCGGAACATCGCTGCAAACACAAAATGCGACGTTGTCGGTTCCGTTGATGCCACCCTCAGTGATATCTCGTCGCCCTCCTGACCAGGGTCACCTCAGCCCAGCTGGTTAGTTACAGTGCACCAGACCACACCACAGACGCCATCTTGTCTCTTATTGTCCTCATCGACCACCTTCCAGACGTCACTCTCAATGAGATCTCGTCGCCCTCCTGACCAGGGCCGCCTCAGCCCCAGCTGGTTAGTTACAGTGCACCAGACACGGGGCTCTGCTGGGCGTGGAACAAGATGGCCGCCGGCTGTCAGGTTCGGTTGACGGCTTCTTCTGTGTGCAAGACTAGCGCGGGGTGACGTCATCAGTTACGCAGACACGCTGAGGACACCTTCGTCGCGCCTTATCTTATCCGGGTCCGGTCAGGCTGGCCAACGTAATTAGCCGAAATGTGACCCTATCAGCCGCCATTGTGTGGTAATTCCTGTCCTGTCATTACTCAAGAGCCAGGATCTGCTCGCCCCGAGCGACACCTGCGTGACCCGGGAGGCGGATCTGGCGGTCAACACGACACAGAGACCGTCATTGTCGTTGATAACGACGAGTTTCTACTAATAAAGACACGCAGACAAAAATACAATGAATACCCCCACGTTGGGCGCCACATTTTTATGTTAGTGAGACAAAACGTGGTGTTTACCAGGAGTCGAAGAGTAAAGTGAATTAGAAGCGAGCGAGGACGAGGAAACGGCATGTCTTGGACAATCAGGTCCTGTCAACAGCGACACTCCTCAACAGAGGACGTCACGTCAGTTTAATACGTAACAATTAAACATGAAAATAGCCGAAACAGAGACAAATAGAAGTGACGATGGTCACTGCCACACTGAAACGTTTCTGGGAACCTTGTTCCTTTCGTCAGGTTATTGGGGGGAATAAAAGCGGAACGACGCGAGAGCCAAGGGGAAGTGACGTGAACTCACCTGCGATGCAACGTCCACGGAAGACCGATGCCCAGTCCAGAGAGTTTACCTCGCCTCACAGAAGCTCACGTGAACGAGCTTAGACTAAAGAAACGGGCGCCATGTTGAACTTTTTTACGACGTCACTGCTGCCAACCTCAGCTCAAAAGCGATGCCGTAGTGACTTCCGTAACGTAACCAGCTGGAGCTGAGTCAGGCGCAAGGCGGGGGTCAGGGACGTCAGGAAGGAGACTGCACGGAGGGAAGAGTAACAGACAAGATGGCCGCCGTGTGCTTTATTCAGTTGCTTCGCCCATACAGAGACCGTCTCTAGATGACGTCACTGGACGGGTTCAGGCGGTGCTGAGGTTCGTCTCAGGCCGTCGAAGACGTCTCACTCTGGTGAAGGTCCCTCTGGAGGCGCCCGCGTCGTGAGGCCGCAGAGCTTGTCGTCCACGGGCTGGTAATCTGCGGACAAGGAGTCAGCCTCGGTGGAAGTGACGTCACACACACAGGGATCCTCTCAAGACCGGAGGAATCGTAACACGGGGAAATATGCTCTGGTGACGTGACGAGATGCGCGGGGAGCTGGTGACGTCACGCAGCCTCGTCGTGGTGACGTCAGAGCCTGCACAGGGGGATCGGCTGGGACGGCGTCGACCATGAAGTCCATCCTCGCCGCGACGACAGAGCGAGGAATCACGGACCCATGTCGACAGCCATTTTCTTCATGCAAGTCCAGAGAGACACTCACGGTTTAACATTTCACGGATTCGACCTCACCACGTGGCGGAGCTTCACAGAGGTCGTCTCTGTAAAATCTTAAACCCCCGGGGTGTTGCCCACAGATGGCTCCACCAACACCGTGCAGCAACACACTTCCAAGACCCCTGGAGCACCACGGATGCCGCGGTGTCCCGACTGTGACGTCAGAAACAGAGGGTTCTGGATGAGGATGACGCTGAAACGTGCCACCGGAGCCCCGGCTGAGGTCCAACAATGGCGTCCACAAGGTCTTGGCCCGCGAATTGTGACCGCGCGATATGAAGAATCGACATATTTCGAGAGTAACAGCCGCTGCTTGTCCGAATCCCTACTGACGGAAATTCGTTCCTCCTACACGAAATGTAACATTTCTCTACTCCGGCGCCATCTTGCCTGAATATAATTAAATCTTAAGAAAAACATTTCCCAGCTTCACAACTCCCACCCCCCGGCCCCCCCCTGACACGTGGTCGCTTAATCCACGAGACAGTAACCGGTAAGATTCAAAATGGCGGCCGTTGTACCATCAGAGCGACGGCGGAGGCGCTGAGACACGCTGCCATCACTGTCACGTGACAGCAGCAGCAGCCATCAGTCGTGCCATTACGCCTCTGATCCAGCACCTAGTAAACTAGAGACAGTCACGTGGAATAATTACACTGTCGCACGTCACGGCCACACACGTGTAGGGATGAAACCCGACAAGTGCGTTGGAAAGAGAATTAGTTTCTATGAGAGATGAGTGCAGGAGCGGCCATCGTGGAGCCATCAGGAGCTACGCCTTCATGAGGGTCGATATTGAGGTAATTCTACTGGGGACAAGGTGACCAGGGATCCTCAGGCGCAACGTTCAGAAGCGTGACAGCACTGTCGGGGGTTGACGTGACAGTGACGTCACCTCAAGGGACTGCGGACTGAGGTGGTCGTGCGTTACAATTGTGTAAATTACGAGTTAATCGCCTGATGGCAGAGAAATGGACGTGCGTGACGTCAGAGCTGGAGGTGCGCAGAAGCGCGGGACTCGTCTCTGCGCAGCCTCCTTGAAGCATCGTGCAGACACACGAGCAACGAGGCAGTGCGCATGCGTCACGTGGACCTGCGCTGGCTCGTGCTCGGCTGCTGCACGATACAGCGATGTCTTTGGCTACGTTTGTTGCGTTACTTAAATAGAAAGTGAGGACCAGCCTGTTACATGCAGTGGATGTTACCTCAACCTCATAAACTGCACGTAACAAACACTGCAGCTTGATCACTAATTACATGAAATATTACACGAGGTTAGTTTCATTATTAATTGTGACATCAGTTTTCTATTGAATATTCAACAAACTTTCATTGATATTGTGAAGAGCCCTTTTTAAAAAGTCTCACGTATGTGTTAAATGGCGTAACAGTGGCTGAAAGCTTGAACACATACAGTAATTACTGCCGTGTGTTTTAGTAATGTCTCTGAGCCACATCTAGCTTAGAGCAATGAGTCTCGTAAATGCTCGGCTGTTCCTTGCTCGTGCTCGTCAGTGTCCAAGCCTCGTGCTCGTGCTCGGCCTCTGCACGTGGCTTAAGGCTTCACGATTGCGCCCGCGCACACGCGATGCCGCTGATGACGTCACGGCGGACCTGTTGAACTAAACGTCGTGAATAGGAAATATGCAGAGCAACGTGACCGGGGGTAGTTTGTGGCTCGTTTCGGCCCCAGCAGGGGGGGGGGGATGAGGGGAACACTGCGGAACTACCGCACAATGGCTGTCAACTAGAGCAATGTCACCTCATTAGATACGAGGAACAGGATGCGTGCGGGAGGAAAACAACGCTTCGTCCCTGGTCAACGCCTCAGTGACGTCACATGGAAAGAACTCGGGGGCGACCTCCTAACGTCACCGTCAACGCGTTGCCGTTGCAAAGGTCAGCTTGCCGCTGATTCGTGATTTCATTTATTTTATTCCGTTAGTCCTCGTATGAGGAAATACTGAGGTAACTTAGGTAAGAGGCTGAGTGAGGGGGCGGCGTCTTTGCTTACCGTCGTAGTTGACGCAGTTGTGCATCCCGAGGAAGCAGCCGTTGGAGAACTGCGTGACGTCACCGCGGCTGTTGCGCGCGCACACGGGGTCGAAGAGCGTGATGCAGGCGCCGGGGCAGCGCTCGGTGGTGGCGCCGCCATCTTGCTGCTCCGTGGTCTCGTGGGCGGCGGCGACGAGGCCTGCGACAAGGACGACGACGGTGGTGGAGGCTCTGCGGGACACGTGGCAACGCCGCGGGCCGGGACTCACCTGCGACCAGCAGCAGCAGCGCGACGACTGGCTTCATGGCAGGAGAGTCTCTGGCCGCCGCGAGCCTCCAGGGCGCCTTATGTAGGCCTCTGCTGCCCCTTCCCCTCGTCTCCCTCCAGCCTTCGCTGTTTTACTCCTTATTCCTTGCAGTTTCCTTTTGAAATAAATTAAAAGGCCCATTTCTTTAACATACGGTTAAAACAACACCAGAGTCTCTGCCATCAACTGCTGGACCCTTTTCAAGTGATGAAGGTACACGCTGGTTGCTAATATCAGGGGGTCCGTGCAGTATCGTGGCTAGTGACGTCCCGTGATCATTCCTGTTGTTTCTTCCTCGGAAAATAATACTGTTTGCAACGCTGGTTTAAATTATAAATTTTAATTTCCTCCTTCACCTTGTCTGCGGCAGAGATATTAACACGTCTAACACGTCCAGCGTTCCAAAGGAAGACAGCAGCAGCGCGTGACGTCACAGCAACATGGCGTCTGTTGGCGGCCATTATCTGTGGGATTATTCATAGCCTCATCATTCGTTTGGAAAGAGAATTAAGACCTCCACGACCTTCATTACGTCACTGGCGGCCATTTTGTAGAACCGGACAAGCTGCAGTCGCTTCCTAAATGTCGCTTCCACCCACTTCCTGTGACGTAATTTAGTCCTCGAGGCCGCCATTGCACGCAGAATTCTACCCTCCACAATTTATCCCTGAACGTCATCTTCACTACAACGCTCCATTCTGCTGCTATCAACGAGAAACTGCAAAAGAGGTGCATAATTTCGTGTCTCTTGCATCACGTCACGTGCCCGGCCACGAACTTGTAGCGTGACTGCGGCCTGTGACGTCACGTGGTTGACATCATGAGAGTAATTCTGTATCGTAGACGGTCTCACATCACACTTGAGACAGCGTACGTGTGACGTTGTTACAGTGACAGTGACAGGACCTGCCTCATTAGGTTGAATACCGACAGGGCGTTAAAGAGACAATTAAATTCTCCGCAAATCTCCTCCTATGAGAAATTAGTGCAGGGGCGGCCATTGTGGAGACTCCAATGATTGATTATCAACAGTGAATACTGACGCTGGAGGCAGTTCTACTGCGCCAAGGTGACCAGGTATCCTCAGCAGCCAAGCATGGCGTTGAAACATGAACACTGGTTGTGAGGCGTGACATGGCGGTGACGTGACGTGACAGTCGAGTGTCTCTGCACAACACTTGACGTGCCATGGCAGCGTGGCTCTGCCTCGGATGCGCAGTAGCGAGGATCTCGTCACTGCGCAGCTGCTGTTGCCTTAGTCCCCCGCTGATCACGTCAGGGCCCATACACGTGACGTGACGTGACAGACGAGTGTCTCTGCACAACACTTGACGTGCCATGGCAGCGTGGCTCTGCCTCGGATGCGCAGTAGCGAGGAACTCGTCACTGCGCAGCTGCTGTTGCCTTAGTCCCCCCGCTGATGACGTCAGAGGTCATACACGTGACATGGCAGTGCCGTGACGTGACAGCCGAGTGTGTCTGCACAACACTCGACGTCCACATGGCAGCGTGGCTCTGCCTCAGATGCGCAGTAGCGAGGAACTCGTCACTGCGCAGCTGCTGTTGCCTTAGTCCCCCGCTGATCACGTCAGGGCCCATACACGTGACGTGACGTGACAGCCGAGTGTCTCTGCACAACACTTGACGTGCCATGGCAGCGTGGCTCTGCCTCGGATGCGCAGTAGCGAGGAACTCGTCACTGCGCAGCTGCTGTTGCCTTAGTCCCCCCGCTGATGACGTCAGAGGTCATACACGTGACATGGCAGTGCCGTGACGTGACAGCCGAGTGTGTCTGCACAACACTCGACGTCCACATGGCAGCGTGGCTCTGCCTCAGATGCGCAGTAGCGAGGAACTCGTCACTGCGCAGCTGCTGTTGCCTTAGTCCCCCGCTGATCACGTCAGGGCCCATACACGTGACGTGACGTGACAGACGAGTGTCTCTGCACAACACTTGACGTGCCATGGCAGCGTGGCTCTGCCTCGGATGCGCAGTAGCGAGGAACTCGTCACTGCGCAGCTGCTGTTGCCTTAGTCCCCCGCTGATCACGTCAGGGCCCATACACGTGACGTGACGTGACAGCCGAGTGTCTCTGCACAACACTTGACGTGCCATGGCAGCGTGGCTCTGCCTCGGATGCGCAGTAGCGAGGAACTCGTCACTGCGCAGCTGCTGTTGCCTTAGTCCCCCCGCTGATGACGTCAGAGGTCATACACGTGACATGGCAGTGCCGTGACGTGACAGCCGAGTGTGTCTGCACAACACTCGACGTCCACATGGCAGCGTGGCTCTGCCTCAGATGCGCAGTAGCGAGGAACTCGTCACTGCGCAGCTGCTGTTGCCTTAGTCCCCCGCTGATCACGTCAGGGCCCATACACGTGACGTGACGTGACAGACGAGTGTCTCTGCACAACACTTGACATGCCATGGCAGCGTGGCTCTGCCTCGGATGCGCAGTAGCGAGGAACTCGTCACTGCGCAGCTGCTGTTGCCTTAGTCCCCCCGCTGATGACGTCACGGCCCATACACGTGACGTGACGTGACAGCCGAGTGTGTCTGCACAACACTCGACGTCCACATGGCAGCGTGGCTCTGCCTCAGATGCGCAGTAGCGAGGAACTCGTCACTGCGCAGCTGCTGTTGCCTTAGTCCCCCGCTGATCACGTCAGGGCCCATACACGTGACGTGACGTGACAGACGAGTGTCTCTGCACAACACTTGACGTGCCATGGCAGCGTGGCTCTGCCTCGGATGCGCAGTAGCGAGGAACTCGTCACTGCGCAGCTGCTGTTGCCTTAGTCCCCCCGCTGATGACGTCACGGCCCATACACGTGACGTGACGTGACAGCCGAGTGTGTCTGCACAACACTCGACGTCCACATGGCAGCGTGGCTCTGCCTCGGATGCGCAGTAGCGAGGAACTCGTCACTGCGCAGCTGCTGTTGCCTTAGTCCCCCCGCTGATGACGTCACGGATAATAAATCCAGTTGTAAACCTTTTTTTCAAAAGTCTTGCGCATATTATCTCTGCCCAGAGTGTTTATGTACGAAATTCTAAAGTTCTCGTTAAGCGGAACGTGAATTTTTTTCGAAGGAAAGGCGAGTCTCAGGTATAAGATCTTTTTGCTCCTGTACCAGAGATAATAGTCTGCCCTCCAGAGGTAAAGGACAAGAGTTTTGGTATTCAGTGTAAAGATGTTCCACTGCCAGACCGCGGATGTTTTACTCAGTGCAGGAGTTTCTTGATTGTTCCCCTAATAATTAATTTTTTTAAAATACCACTGCAAAAGTGTTGCCCTTTAATAACCACTTATTTCTTCACTTGCTTATTGTCTGTTGTTTGTCTCATGCTCGAGGATTGCAGATTCCTCTTCCCTCTGTTCCGTGACGTCACTTGTCCCTCGTGTGTGTCTCCTCCTGCCAGTGTTGTTTATCCTCGTTGTCACGTGTGAATCCCACATTGCATGATAGTTCACTCTGGAATCATTAATTACATATTTAATATCTTTATTACAACACCCTCAGTATAGTTGAAGAATCATGATTCTCCTTATGTTGGACAGGGAAATGTGTGTTTGTCCCGAATTTTGATATTTTTATTTTAACTTGTAATTATTTATATCGTAGCATTCCATTTTTTTAAAAGGTGTAGTCAGGCTATCTACAGGGTTTCTGCGTGTGGTGGCAACTCCCCTCTTATAGCATAGGGAAGGGAGTGAAAGGGGGGATGCGGAACGGTAGAGGAAGGTACCCAAGGGTTAACTAGGGGCCCCCGGGCTATGGTTTAAGGATCCTACCCTGGCAATCCGCCTAAAAGTGATGCAGGACAAAACCGAGTAAACCTGCATCAGGTAAGTCGGGCATTGCGCACGCCCTTCCCTCGATAGCGACTGTTCCAATAGGAACCAATGGTAAGTGACGCAGCCCCGAGGCTGATGACGTCACTGAGGCGTTGACGAAGCCTGCCACGGCTTATCTTATCCAGCAGCGAGGCTATCACGTAATTAGCCGAAATTGTCGTTGTTGTTTTCCTCCCGCACGCATCCTGTTCCTCGTATCTAATGAGGTGACATTGTTCTAGTTGACAGCCATTGTGTGGTAATTCCGCCGTGTACGTAGATAATTAACCCTCCTGCTGGGGCCGATACCAGTCGGAGACTATATTTAAGTGTCCTGCAGACATCCTTCCTCCAGACCTCGCCACAAACTACGACCCGCAACGTTGCTCTGAATATTTCCCATTCCCTCACGACGTTTAATTGACCAGGTTCTCAGTGACGTCATCAGCGGGAGGCCGGGCGCAATCGTCAAGCCCCGTGCAGAGGCCGAGCACGAGCACGATGCTTGGGCAGTGACGAGCAACGAGCACGAGCAAGGAACAGCCGAGCATTGCTAAAACCCACGGGAGTAATTACTGCACGTGTTCAAGCTTTCAGCCTCTTCTACGCCATTTTTAAAATAAAAAGGGTTCTTCACAATATCAATGAAAGTTTGTTGAATATTCAATAGAAAACTGATGTCAAAATTAATAATGAAACTAACCTCGTGTAATGTTACATGTAATCAGGATGAAAGTCATCAAGTTGCCACGTGAAATTAAATATTTCCAAAATGAATGGAATACTTATGTATTTGATGATTTCGCAACAAGCGCAGTGTTTGTTACGTGCAGTTTATGAGGTTGAGATAACATCCACTGCATGTAACAGGCTGGCCCTCATCAGTGCGGATTCACTCACTTTGTATTTAAGTAACGCAACAAACGTAGCCAAAGACATCGCTGTTTCGTGCAGCAGCCGAGCACGAGCCAGCGCAGGTCCACGTGGCGCATGCGCACTGCGTCGTTGCTCGTGTCTGCACGGGGCTTCAAGGAGGCTGCGCAGAGACGAGTCCCGCGCTTCTGCGCACCTCCAGCTCTGACGTCACCCACGTTCATTTCTCTGCCATCAGGCCATTAACTCGTAATTTACACTATTGTAACGCACGACCACCTCAGTCCGCAGTCCCTTGAGGTGACGTCACTGTCACGTCAACCCCCGACACTGCTGTCACGCTTCTGAACGTTGCGCCTGAGGATCCCTGGTCACCTTGTCCCCAGTAGAATTACCTCAATATCGACCCTTATGAAGCGCAGCTCCTGATGGCTCCACGATGGCCGCTCCTGCACTCATCTCTCATAGAAATTAATTCTCTTTCCAACGCCCTTATCGGGTTTCATCCCTACACGTGTGTGGCCGTGACGTGCGACAGTGTAATTATTCCACGTGACTGTCTCTAGTTTACTAGGTGCTGGATCAGAGGCGTAATGGCACGACTGATGGCTGCTGCTGCTGTCACGTGACAGTGATGGCAGCGTGTCTCAGCGCCTCCACCGTCGCTCTGATGATACAACGGCCGCTATTTTGAATCTTACCGGTGAATGTCTCGTGGATTAAGCGACCACGTGTCAAGGGGGGGGTCGTGAAGTTGGGAAATGTTTTTCTTAAATTTAATTATATTCAGGCAAGATGGCGCCGGAGTAGAGAAATGTTACATTACGTGTAGGAGGAACGATTTTTCATTTTCATAATTTGGCTGGTTCAATTAATGTCTTGTTGACCGTCACGGCGCAATGGAGGAACTAGCTTGGGCTTCCTGCGGGGGGCGACCCTGGGCAATGTGCGTGGAGAATCTGGCAAGTGTCGGCCATAAAGTTGAAGCGTGACTGCGGCCTGTCACGTGACAGCCTCTAGTGTAATACCAAGGAACATAGAGACAGTCACTGACCTCATATCACAGTGTGGGAAGATGTGTTTAACCAGAGAGTGCACCAGAGCTGCGTCTATCTCTGACTAGTCTTAGTTGAAGGGAGGATCAGTTGTACTCTGCAGAGGACTTCCCGATGGCGCTTGAGATGTCGCCTCCATCTGCTGCTTGGGTCCTTGAGGAGCCTCGAGGAGGACCACGCGGCCTTCACTCGTGGAACCCAACACATTGCTTCCAACGCCCCTGGTAACGGTCTCATTGTTGTCAGATCTGAAGCGTGGGCGACACTGCAAAAGTATCCTCGAACCGTGCCTGTACTCCATAGAGGGAGGAATCCTGCCGACGAGGCCTCCCCGCGGTTGCGGCAAGGGGAAGGGCTCGTGGTCTTCCTCGGGGTCCTCCTAAGAAGCTACCGTCATGTCCTGACAGGAGGTGGTGCAGATTGGCCCAAGGCGGTTGGTCCAGTCTTTAGGGGGTGTGGAAGGTGTTGGTGGCCCCAGCATTCCACGAGGCAAAAGTGTTGGACGAAACCGCCTGGTAGCAACAGCCTGCTGCTATCTGACGGAGATGGTCCTTGCTGGGATGCTGGAACGTGCCGACAAGTTGCGAAGCCCCCTTGGGCAAGTGCAACCCTCGCGGGGCGACCCTGAACGTTTCACAGCTAAGGGAGCAACACGTGCGGCCGACTTTGGCACCGCGGGGCCCTGGTCTAGCCTCCAGGGTCCCTGAAGCCACGTCTTGGCCCGACGCACGATGGAAACGGTCTCGAGGGGGCGTGTGGCTTCGTCCTCCCCTGGGTGCTGGATTTCGGACACCAGGTTTCCCGTTCCGTCTTCTGAAGGTTCGGAAAATGGCCCCATACAAAATACATACGTCCGATGCTCGAACGCAGAATTGAGGTTGGTGACGCCTCATCCTCAGGAGAAGCTGAGATCCTGACGCACCCCGCGGTACGAGCATTTCTCTGTTAGCGTGAATTGCCCAGGGTCACCCCGCTAGAGAGTGGATCCCAAGCTTCCTTCATTGCGGTAAATAACAGCAGAAGGCTGTCCTCAGGTAGATCGGGACATCGGTTACCTGCAAGGAAGGGAGAGGAATCTGCCTCCTCAGGACACGTTGGGCGCCAAACAGTGGTCTTGCACCTTGGCGTGGAATGGAGACTAAACGCTGTATTCCTCTAGCGTGGATTAGGAATTATGCCAAGGTGTAAGCCAGAACCACTTGACTTTGTACCTGTCACGTTTATTAAACCCCCTCGCAGTCCAGGACCTCACGTGTGTCACTGGCTACCAAGCAAAGCCGAGGTAGAGACGCGACGCAGAACCAGGACCACGAGGCCCAGAGCCACGACGACGCCGCCAGCGACGTCCAGCAGCAGCGCCTGCGTCCAGTGCAGGTCCAGCGCCGCGCTGCGGAGGTGCGGGGCGCCGCCGTGCCTGGCCGCGTACTCCAGCCAGAAGACGGCCGCGTCCGTGGAGGCCGTGGAGTGGTCCGCGTAGACGCGCGCCAGCCTCGCCACGTTCTCCTTGTACCTGCGACAGCGTCAAGGTCACGCACTGCTGCGAGGCCACGAGGCCAGGGGGCGAGGACGAGCACTCACGCGGGGTCGCGGATCATCCCCCGGATGGCCGTGGCCATGGCCTCAGCCGTGGTCTCTCTGAGGACCAGCGACCGCGCCACGCCGCGGACCTTCATGGCGTGGACGTTGTACTTCTGCTCGGGCATGAAGGGGACGCCCAGCAGAGGCACCTGGCGGCTCACGGCCTCCTGCAGACTCTGCACGCCGCCCTGCGTCACGAACAGCTTGACGCGCGGGTCCGCTGGAACAACGAGACTGGTCGTTCTGCGTCCCCCTGCTCAGCGTCCCCCTGCGAGGAACTCACCCAGGACGTCCTGCTGCGGGAACCACGCGGAGGTGAAGACGTTGCTGACGTTCCTGGGCAGCGGTTGCGAGTCCCACTTCCAGAGGACCCTCTGCGGGATCGCCTCGAAGGCGGCCATCATCAGCTCCACCTGGTCCTGGGTGAGGTCGTCGGTGTGGAAGAGACTCCCGAAGCTGCAGTAGATGACGCCGTGGTCTCCGGCGCCCGCCATGAACGCTTCCACGTCCTGCAGCAATGGCGGACTCAAGCTTTGCAGAGGAAGAAGATCATCTCTGGCTTCAACTGACCCTAGCAGGCATGGAGGACCAATCCCTTCATTGAGTGGGACGTGTGAGGCTTCGGCGTGTCCTCAACATGCAGACTATGCTGTCCTGCATAGATTGGCCGAAACCTTTCCCTACTGAGATTTGGATCTTTGGGGACGAACTCCAGCGGACCCTGACTCACCTCGACCACCAGGATCCTCGTGAGACAAAGCTCTTTGGTTAATCGTTACTAAACCTCAACCTGTCTGAAACTTGGGCCCTTGTTGTCAACGAGTCAAGTCGCGGATGGATCGATCAAGCTCGTTGTAATTCACTTCACAGTGGGAGATGGAGATGGGTAAAATAAATAGGCGATCTGATGATGGGCTGCTGTGGTCCCGTGTCACGAAGGTCCGAGTCACGCCTCACCTGCGGCAACGGCTGCTGGCTGTCCTTGAGGTGGAGGCCCCTGAGCTGGACCACGTTGGGCGGGAGCGGCTGCGGGTATCCCAGGCTCCAGTGGTGGTGCTGGAGCAGCACGCTGTAGTTGCTGTCGGACTCTGCCAGCGAGGGCGGCGCTTCGCCGAAGATCTTCCTCTGGTAGTCCTCGTTGAGCGGCAGGATCAGCAGCTCGTAGACCAGCCCCAGGCCCGCCCACGTCAACGAGCTGTACAGCCGCTCCCAGAATGACATCGAGTCGGACGAGTCCGTGGTGAACATGTGCGACATGTGCGCAGGGTTGAAGTAGGCGCCCATGTGCCAGAGGACGGGGGACAGCGCCATGAAGGACGACACGGCGGCCACGGGCGGGGATCCCACGTGGTGGACCAGGCCGTTGACGCAGGGCGACACCGACAGCTCCACCACGGCCAGGTCGAAGCCTGACTCTCCGGACCTGACGACAGCCCCAGGGAACTTACGCTACAGTCAGGTCCTGCGTGTCCTCTGCGAGCGTCTGAGGCTCACCTGATGAAGCTCTGCACCTGGGGCGACCTGAAGACGCCGAGGCACATTTCCATGCTGATGTCGGTGCAGGAAGCGAGGGATTTGCCGACGTTCTCAGTGTCCCTCATCGTAGGGTCCATAACATCGTGGAAGCCCGGAAGGATCATCGACGTGTCCACGTCCGTGTAGTTCTGCAGCGGCTCCTGACACACGCAAAGGCAACATAGCAGCCATTTCGTTTCTCTCCCTTCTTCCAGCGACCGTTTCGCTGTTCCTAAGTGAACGAGCGTCGCACCTTGAGCGGCGAAGCGCTGATGACGGTGACGTTGTGGCCCCTCGCGACCATCGCCTTCATGAGGTCCTGGTAGACGAGCTGGTGGCTCAGCGTCGGGTTCGGGAAGATGCCGAGGATCTTGAGGCCGCTCACGGACTGCAGCGTCAGCAGCAGCAGCACAGGAACGTCTCTACGGAGGCTCCTCATCGTCAGTCACTGCAAGAAGTGAAACAGTGTAAAAGTCACCACAGGCCCGGCACCTGCCCGCGACCTGCGCTCCACATCTCAACGCGTCAAGAGCCAGAGCGAGCGGACAGACCTTTTTACCACCGAAGCTGCTTGGTAGGTGCCTGAGAACCGTAGTTGAGTCAGTCTTGCAACACCGTACGATACATTACTGAAATAATGCCAGTCCTGATTGAGGAGTCTAACAGCCTCATCCATCACCCTGAGGTAGTCGACTGACGAGGATGATCAACGCTGCCAAGATTCAAATAAAAACACTTTGTGGTTGTCTTATATATGCCTTCTTTTTTTTCGCGTAAAGGGAGGAGAAACTGTTGGTTGCCCTGGAGGTGATCACGTCAAGGTCAAAGAGATTGACAAACGGCCAGAGATCGTCGTCAGTTCTCAGACTCCACGGCTACTACGTGCCCTCAGGACATGGACCTGCCAAGAGTCCTTCACGTCGCCCTCAACAGTCACAGTCTCTGTGCCGTGACAGGAGACAGTCAATACAATACCCGTGAAAGGCGACGTCGCAACGACGAGGCGGGTCCGTGTCTCACCTCCAGGATCTGAACTGCCCATCTTTCTCATTCATTATTTTCAATCACACGTAAAATTCTTTTCATTGCGTTAGCAGAAGTAGTTGGTGCTAGAGAAGAGCATCTGGACTCACCGTGGCACTGCGGAGATAACACACACATGCACTGTGCAAGGCTGAGGCGGGGATGCGCAGAGGCCGGAACAGCGTCACTGCGCATCTCTCTCTGGCTGGCTGCAGCTGTGACGTCACCAACGTTTTAAAGCTTCTTACACGGTCAAAGTCTCACACGCGTCGTAATAAACTCTTCAAATATTATTCAACGTGCACGTTAAAGAAGTAAAGTCAGTCTCCTTTTAATGAATGACCTTCGCCTCCACCATGACAACTAAACAGCAACCCCCACTTGTTTATATACGTTTGTTACGTGTCCCGACATTGTCATTAATAAATCAATTACTCATGGTAACAAATACGCATTCTAGTGAAGATAATTCTCAATGGTAAAATGTAGATTATAAATTTCTGCGTGCAATGGTGGCCTCGAGGCCGAAATTAGGTCACGACGTTTTCCTAAGAGACTGCAGTTTGTCCTATTCCGAGCACGAGCACGATGCTTGGGTAGTGACGAGCACGAGCAAGGAACAGCCGAGCATCTACGAGCCTCGTTGCTCTAAGCTAGATGTGGCTCAGAGACACAGCAACACCTGCATTACTAAAACCCACGGGAGTAATTACTTTCAGCCTCTGTTACGCCATTTATACAACAATTAATAATGAAACTAACCTCGTGTAATATTTCATGTAATTAGCATGAAAGTCATCAAGTTGCCTCGTGAAATTAAATACTTTCTAAACCCATTGAGTAATTATGTATTTGATGATTCTGCAACAAGCGCAGAGTTTGTTACGTGCAGTTTACGAGGATGGTTTGCAAGCTTGAGATAACATGCACTGCATGTAACAGGCTGGGCCTCATCAGTGCGGATTCACTCACTTTCTATATAAGTAACGCAGCAAACGTAGCAGAGATCTTCCCTTCGCTGTTTCGTGCACGAGCACAGCCGAGCACGAGCCAGGGCGAGTAGCGCAGGTCCGCGTGGCGCATGCGCAGTGCCTCTGCACGGGGCTTAAGCAGAACGTGTATTGTTTTCTAATGTGGTGATTTAACTTCTGGACTCTATGCTGTCTGCATGTCGCCAGTCTCTAATATTGTACATGATATATATATGGGATCGAAAATACCTATCACTTGGTTTTCCATATTTCTTTTGAAAAATAATAGCGACGTGGGTTGTTTGACGTAATGGAAGGGTAAATTATAAATGCTTCCATAATCAGATCTAAAAAAAAAAATTAACTAAATATTCAGTGTAGAAATTAATACGCATTTTAAAAGTAGATTTTCACAGTTATTTTGAAAAGAAGGTGCGACTGGAACGAGACGCGCGCGCGGGGCCGTGACGTCACAGCTGCTACTAAACTAGACTTCAGAGAGGGCAATTATTAACCCCCCTTACCCCGTTTAGTAATCATTGAACAGAATCATCAAAAAAAATTATCATTTTTCCTATTGAACAAAATCACAACGTCCACTCGCCGAGCTTCCCTTCCTTGTTTCGTGCCACAGCCGAGCACGAGCCAGGGCGAGCACGAGCCAGGGCGAGCACGAGCCAGGCCGAGCACGAGCCAGGGCGAGCACGAGGCAAAGCGAGCACGAGCCAGGGCGAGCACGAGCCAGGCCGAGCACGAGCCAGGGCGAGCACGAGGCAAAGCGAGCACGAGCCAGGGCGAGCACGAGGCAAAGCGAGCACGAGCCAGGCCGAGCACGAGCCAGGGCGAGCACGAGGCAAAGCGAGCACGAGCCAGGGCGAGCACGAGGCAAAGCGAGCACGAGCCAGGCCGAGCACGAGCCAGGGCGAGCACGAGGCAAAGCGAGCACGAGCCAGGGCGAGCACGAGGCAAAGCGAGCACGAGCCAGGGCAGGTCCACGTGGCGCATGCGCACTGCCCCGTGCTCGGCGTCTGCACAGTTGGGGTAGGCAAAGACGCATCGTTACATTGCTGCTCGCATGTGGCCTCTGAGGCGTGACGTCACGAGCACCTTCTGCTAGTGACGTCACAGGCTTCGCGTCTCGACTGAACCGCAAGTACATTCGGCGATCCTTCAAGAAGGATTTTACGTGTTAAATGCAAGGTCCCGAGTGCGTCTGTTCTGTGACGTCATCACGTACCACAAAGTTACACGTGAAGCATTACTGATCAAATACGTGTATTAAGTTAACCGACTTGGTCAGGGCTGCCAACGTGGTTCAGAAACGAAAATTAACAACAAACGTCATTTAATTTCAGAGCAGGAAATGCTTTTTTTTAGGGTACCAGGCTACATGAGGCTGATCCACGTGGTGGCAACTCCCCTTTAATAGCATAGGAAGGGATTTTAAAAGGGGGGATGCGGAAGGGTAGAGGAAGGTAGCCAAGAGGCCCCCGGGCTATAATTTAAGGATCCTACCCGGCATTCGCCTAAAGAAATGCAGGGAAAACCCTAGGAAAACCTGCATCAGGTCGGGCTTTGGGGTACTTGTACCACGCCCTTCCCTGGATGGCGGGAGACGCTGTGGGGACGCAGCATTCCCCTCTCCGTGCCTCGACACAGCTTAGGAGGCAGCTGGCCGACTAATTCCCAATGGGAATAACGGACAACTCTTACCGTATGGCCCCAAGGTCTGCGACCCCGGAACATACACAGGCTTCGGCTTCAAAAACGGGGAGAGGAGGAGGCATCCCCAAAGGTAGCCCCTTCGTGTCTCTCCCACAAGGTTCTGCCTGCGAGAGAAAACATTCCTCGTACGTATTGCCTGCGAGAGAATAGCCCTCGCAGACTCGGGTCAAGCTTGTAATAATTTCGTACTTTTATATTTCTGTCTTCCAAGGAGAAACAGTTACGTTGTTAATCCTTGCAGCCAGTCGACACGAGATGGCACTGACTGCTGTCCCCCCCCCCCACTTCTGTGTCGAGGCACGGATGCTGCGTCCCCACAGCAGCAAACCATCCAGGGAAGGGCGTGGGACAAGTACCCCAAGAGCCCGACCTACCTGATGCAGGTTTATCTAGTGGTTTTGTCCTGCATCACTTTTAGGCGAATGCCGCGAGGGGGGGGGGTAGGATCCTTAAACCATAGTCGAGGGGGTCCGTAGTAACCCTTGGCTGCCTTCCTCTACCCTTCCGCATCCTCCCTTTTAAAATCCCTTCCTATGCTATTAAAGGAGAGTTGCATAGCCTGGCTACACCTGAGGCCAAGGAGCGACACGACTGCGCTCTTAGTTCTCTCAGCACCTGAAGAAGGGATGAAGGTTTCCAGAAACGTCGCAGTGATGATGGGATGTTTACATTAACACTTGTCTATTTTTTTTTTAATTTTTAACAGAGGAAGTCGTCGGAATTAAAGAGATGTTAAAGGCAAAGAAGGCCTGACTGACTGTGGTTTAGACATGTAAACAGATAAAGTGAAAAGAGTGGCGGAAGAGGACAGGGAAAAGATTCAACGTTTCGATACGCACACACACACACACACACACACACGCATAAATTAATGTTGTAGATGCGTGTATCTAATCACTATTTAGAAGACTTTTAACATTTATTCGCCGTTGAATGCACCATACACAAACGTAGCGTCCAACGCGGTGTCCGCAGAAGCGCGTCTGCAGAGCTGGCAACAGCGCACGTGTTTGACGCTTAACTCTCGCAGTCTGTTCGAGCGGCCGGCGCTATATAAAGGCTGCAGGGCGCGGCCACCAGCTGAGAGTAGCTGACTTACCTGGTCATCTATATTGACCGTAATTTTTACATCCGAGTATCCGTACTCGGTTACCATGGCAACCAACTCAAGTATTCAAATTCTCACACTTCACTTTATGTCTTTGGTAAGTCACCACGCAATTAACCTACATGTACATAACTTCGCTCAATAAACGAAACTTGTAGTTTATGTTTGTATCTTCATAGTTTAACCTCTACATCGCATACTTATACAACACAGTAGTTACACACACACACACACGTTCTGACTGTTCAAGGTAAATAAACAACAGGCTTTTTTATTGTTAGAAAAGAGGACTGTATTCGTACAACGTTTCGTCCCCACTTCGACATCGTCAAGTGAGAATCTTTATCATTATAAACCCCCCACAAACATATAAAGTAATTAAAATAAAGCAACGACGAAACGTTGTATATTTTTTTTCTGCAGTTAAAAGCAGGCCGTTGTTTATTTATAATAATAATAATTATATGTTTATACATTTTCATAAAGTAAACAAAGTTGCTTATTAAATGAGAATGTATTTTAAAGGCACCGGTAAATAATAATAAAATAATTATAAAGTTAACTGACAACGTATAACAATAAATAAATTTTTTAAAAAAAAAGCCTGCGAGGGATGTTCTCTCGCAGGCAGAACCTTGTAGGAGAGATACGAAGGGGCTACCTTTGGGGATGCCTCCTCCTCTCTCCGTTTTTGAACTAAGGTTCCCACAAGCCGAGGCACCTCGGTCTGTTCTGAGAGGTGAATGTTCCGAGGTCACAGACCTTGGGCATACGGTAAGAGTTGTCCGCTATTCCCATTGGAATAGTCTGCCAGCTGCCTCCTAAACTGGTCGAGGCACGGAGAAGGGAATGCTGCGTCCCCACAGCGTTTCCCGCTATCCAATGAAGGGCGTGGGACAAGTACCCAATGCCCGACCTACCTGTTGCAGGTTTTTCTAGGGTTTTCCCTGCATTTCTATAGGCGAATGCCGGGTAGGATCCTTAAACCATAGCCCGGGGGCCCCTAGTTAACCCTTGGCTACCTTCCTCTACCCTTCCACATCCCCACTTTTAAATCCCTTTCCTATGGTATAAGAGGGGAGTTGCCACTATGTGGATTACCCTCATGTAGCCTGTCTACACCCCCCCCCCAAAAAAAGTTTAAAAGTAAACGTACATTAAAATGAAATCAGAGTGTCGGTTTTTTTTTGTATTGAAAAATGACTTGAATTAATACTTTGGAATCCTAAGCAAGGACAAGAAAGTGTTTTGGATATTTTTTCCTATCTACAAACTTTGACTTTTGGCCATTTTTACACGGTTTATTTATTTAATAAACTCGCAGATCTTCATGAACATAATTAATGAATCATAAAGGTAGACAATTCAGACTGGAAGAGCCTAGAGCGACACAACTGCACTCGTCTCGCCGTCTTCTTAGCACCTGACGGAAGGAACAAGGATCTTTCTTGTTCATTACCTTCCAATCAGACGTTTTTTTTTTCATTTAAACTCTGTAAATTAATTTGTGTTTGATTGACGACGCGAGACATAATTTGACCCACCCGCCGAACGATCCGCATGTATTAATTACGTCCGTCCCTGTGTGCGTGAGTACAAGTTGCCATGGCGACCGTTTCGTGGAATTCAACTGAACCGTTTCCATGGCGACGAGCCCGTGGACGCTGTGACGTCTGTTTCCAATCGCCAGGCAAGTTTCGTCCCCTCTTCATACAGGATCTTGGGGAAAAATTACTGTAGGTTCAAAATTGTGGTGGAATCAGGCTCCATCCTTAAGTTAAAATGAGAATAGTCTGAAATAGCTAAATACAGACTATCAGAGGTGATGATATAAATACCACCACACAAACGTTTCCTGGGATCCTTGTTCCTGTCGTCAGGTGGTTGGAAAAGAGCACGAGAGCCTGGAGCGACACAACCACTCAATTACGTCACTTGATTTCGTCTGCGTATGGCAGTTTCATCTAATCATCGTTCCAGTCTCACTTTGTTTAGTGAGCAACTTGTGCAGATTCAGAAGTGGTGAAAATATGTCGATATAACTTCAGTCTGTGATCATTAGCCTTCGAGTGATGGATTAACCCCTGTGGTGGACTCTTTAATAGTACGGGCAGGGAGAGTGCCAAGGCAGCCAAGTCACCGGGGCAGTAGTTTGAGGTTCTTATGTCTAGGGAAACCCCCAACAGAGAAATCTGCATCAGGTAGGTCCTGGGCTCTTGGTACTTGTCCCACACACCCTTCCCTGAATGGCAGGAGAGAGGGGCAGCATTCCCTTTCTCCATGCATAGACCAGTATAGGAGAGCAGCTGGCCGATTGTTCTAATAGGATCAGCAAACAAGTCTTACCGTATGCTCACACGGTCTACAAGACATGTTGAGGTTGCCTAGGCCTGTGGGAACCTTAGTTAAAGAAAAAGAGAGAGATAAGACGACATTCCCCGAAGGTAAGCCCCCCCCTGTCTGTCTCTCAAGAATGGTTCTGCCTGCGAGAGCCAAAAGCAGCTACCACAAGCTCCGTGACACAGTATCTTTGTTGCTTGGAAAAAATAAAATTCTAGGTTTGTGACGCCTCGACTATTAGAGAGATTAATGCTGTGTTTTACACAAGGATAGGCCGTCAGCTTCTCCCCGGTGCTCGACCATCGATGTTGTAGAGTTACGTCTTCACTGTTTATCTCACAATTTTACTTGCCCATGTGTAAGATGTTTAATTTACACTCTCTTTCAATTCTGCCGTCTCATCAACATTCCTAACACACATTTTCCTGCGTGTTGTAGAAATAATCTGTCGAGCCAACCTCGTGTAGAAGTCTATTCAGAGGAATTGGGGTGTTTTTCACTCTGTCTTGCCAATACTTTTAACCAAGGGCCACTGAGTTGGAGTTAACGTGGGGTTGGTTGCAGTTGGCGGACAATTTAAAATGGTTAACTACTGCTGCTCGTCTATTAAATGTAAAGATCATTCTGTCTACGATGGAAGGTTTCACGAGAGTTCACAAATTGATCCAAAATCAGCATCATTTCCTTTCTCCGTCCCTCAGTTAACTGCCTACTGGTGTTTACGAGCCTCTTCCAATTTGTTCTGTTCCACCCACAACATCTGTTCTACCTTCTTTTGACAATCAGTATCCTGGTGTGACAGATTTTTGAATATTTGTTTTTTCCCAGCCTTCACAAGGTCTACCTATTCACAGTGTTTCCTTTGGAGACATTCTTGTCACGTGATCAAGCACCATCGTAACCGGCTTACTTCTTTTAAGCTTTCCAACAAGCTTCTGTCCAATCCAAGCCATTGCCAAATATATTCATTCATTTCTTCATCTCTTCTTATTTTCTGCAGAGTTTGAGTCACTGTCGCCACTTCCAGACCAGCAAGTTAAAAAACTTGTATCACTCATAACTTTTGAATTGTTATGATCTTAGAAACTTGAGTGAAACATCCAAAGTCCCACAGTAGTCGAAGAAGCTTGAGGCTGATACCGACTTCTTCTTTCAAAGTGTTGTCACAAGAAACAAGGCTTCCTTAATATTTGAATTGGTTACCGATATCCGTTGACTCATTTTACAATTTCAGATGGACTTTTCCAGATTTTTGACTGGTCCCCACGACTTCTGTTTTTGTTAGACTGATGATGGTTCCCATTTCCCACAATCTCTCTTTACCATGCCTTCTTGTTTTTTTTGAATATCCACATATCGTTACACCAACAGCTAAAAACATCAAATGTGTTTGTCGCCCGGGTCTTTTCTTTATGATTTCTTCAATAATGAGCATGAAAAATGAAATTGTATTCATCACTTGACATCAGTTAGTTTAAGAGGGTTTTATATGTCATTATCACATATTCTGAATTGCAGTGTCTAATACTCATTATCATTAATTATTTCTAGAGCAATTGTCACATGATGTTTGTCCTTTCTATATTTAATGCTGTTTTGTTTCTATCAAGCTTATATTTACCACCTCACCGTTAATTCTGTGTATAATTTTGTGCTGAAAGCTTTGTTTTTGGAAAGAAACAAGGAAATACTTGTGTATTAACATTCCATCTCATAAATGAAAAATTTACATGTGTTTGAAATTTAATAATAAGAAATACAGCCAAATACAGACAAAAGAAGTGATAATATAAGTGTCACAGAAACAAGGAAGCGCTGTGTGGTATTTATATTATCACTTCTTTTGTATGCATTTTGCTGTCTTTCTTATTGCATTTGATGTTCTTATCTTCAACACAAGAAACTAATGTAAACACGTGTAGATAAAGTTGATGTATTCACTTGTTACTATGTTATCTCTGCCTGAAGAGGGTCACACGAGGACTGAAACAACTTGTCAATATTCAATTGCTTGTTTTATCATCAAGTAACAAACACTATTTGTACTAACCCCCCTCCACCCCCCTCGTACCAAAAAATGTAAATGTGACTCATCATCAGTTGCTCAGTAGAACGGTGTCAATTATTCTGAAGCAATGCATTGACATGTAAGATAATATCATGATTTGTAAACATTGAGGTACAATAAGCTACTCATACCTTTTCAAGAAATGTATAAATAGTCTTTTTTTACCCACCTCCCTTTTAATAATGAGTCCAGCAGTGATCGGTGTTAGCCTTGTGATGGCAACGCAGACTTTTGCTGCTTTCTCACTCACCTTTTTGAGTTAACGTTTAAATGTTAATTTGTCCTATAAATAGGTTGTGAATATCTGAATGTATGCATTAGTTGTGTGTAAATTCAAATCTCAACTATTTTGGATACTGAATTGTCAGCAAGCAAAGTGTCGTCACTTGGAAAATGATGAGCGATATGAGAGGAACCTTAAACAGATCAATAGAGGGGGGGGGGGGGAGCCTTCAATGACAGTTTAGGATTTGGGAAATCCTATTCATTTCCTCTGTCTGATACATTTTGGATTTTGTTTTGAACTTGACTGTAATTGTGGAAATTGTAATTTATTTTTGTATTGTATTGTGTTTGGGTAACATCAGCCGATCTGTAAAGTACCACAGACGATTATCATCTGTAAAAGGAAAGAGTTTATGTTGAATGTTGAGAGAGAACATATCTGTATTTATAATAGCATTGCCCCTGGAGAAGTGAGACGGGTTGTACTGCCTGGTGGACGAGGCCAGCCACCTCACTGGAGAACCTTCCTCTTCAACTAAAGTCCCTTTTGGACTTGATCAAAAAATAAGTCACATTTTAATAGCTGGAGCGTTAAGGATTTCTACTTTCCTAAACCCAGTTAATTCCAGTTATAGGACTAAGATACAAGGTTATATAATGACCATATGGATGATTTTATACTGAGATGAAAATGGGCAAAAAAATTGAACTGTGTCCAAGCAAGTTCTGTACTGTCCGGAATTATAAGCACCTAAAATTTCAGAGCCATCTACCAGCAATGAAGTGAACACCGTTCATCAGCGCCATCTACCAGCTGTGGAGTCAACTTCAATTAAAGCGCATTAACCTCGTTCGGTAAATTGACACAAAGATTTACTTCAGTAAAACCAATAAGAGGTATATTTCTGTAATAATAATTAACATAACCTCTAGTGCATTAACCTAAAGTTATTACTAAAATTTGTAACTGAAATTAAATGTTTTTGTGAGGTTTAATGAAACTGAACTATTACACAATTTAATTAACCTAATCAATGGAAAGTATATATTGCCTGTCTGATACAATATAAGAATGCAATTGTACATCTTAATGGCTGTGTGTGAATGACAAAATAAAGAAACATATCATTAAGACAAGATTGTGATCAGTGTTTTGCATCCCGAGCCTGGAGTTAACAATAATCACATAATTAGAGACTGTTGCATCCCAGTGGAAACTTAGATTAAAGAATACAACAGAGAAACCCTTATTAAACCATGCAGAAAGCAGACAACTTGACTTAAAATGTGTGTGTGAATTAAAACAGAACTTTTTATTTCATTCACTGACAAACTTTGGGCATTGCTCAATGCCTATGACAATACTTAAAGACTTGTAACAGATTAACAAACTCTTGTTTTTTAAAAGAAATAGAACCACCATGGCCAATACGAACAATTTACTCCCCAATATCCCAACTACAAAAAACACCATACAAATGTGTGGAGTATTTTCTGAATCATGTTCCTTCAAACAACACATGAGAATTCACACAAGCTCTACAAATGTATGCTGTGTTTTAAAATGTTCCGAAACTGCTCTCACATGAGGACAAATACTGGGAATAAACTGCACAAATGTGCTTAGTGTTTTAAATCATTTACAGTCTCGAGTAATCTAAAAATATGAATACGAATACACACAGGTGAGGAACCATACAAATGTGTTGAATGCAATGAAGCGTTCTCAGTAGGATCTTATTAGACAAGATACATTAGGGTTCCTATTGGTGAACAACGAATCAAATGTGACGAATGACGTAAAACAGTCGCTCAATCGTGTAATTATAGATCTCACTTAACGGTTTGTAATGCCAGAGGCTGTGTGAATGAAATGATGAGCATCGACATTAATAGTAGTAATTTCCTGTGATATTTATTGTTTTTATCGCATTGTTCATTTTTCAACTTATGTAAATATGTTGTAATTTCAGTGTTTCCACAGAATTTGAGCAATATTTCACTTCAGTACTTGCCTCAATTATCTGCTAGGAAACTACTTATTTTCCTGCAGCTCTTCCACACACCATCCAATGACCTTCTGGTTTGTGAATAATGTGCAAATAATTTTTGTTAATATTTAATTCTCAAGTTTCTTGTAATTATCATTATTATGTTCTAAACCTGTAGCTCGCAAGTAGAAGAGAGAAAGGGATATTAATTGATTGCATTTGTGTTATTGTAAAAGCATCTCAATGTTCTGATCATGATTGTCATTGTATTGCAACTCGAGTAAAGTTTACGTTGAACTTTTTTAAAATAGATCTTGTGAGAATTCTTTACTTGAGATTATGTTATGCATTACAGGAATTAGAAGAGTAAAGTGACTTAAGAAGGAATTATGATGTGTAATAGGAATTAGAATTGGCTAACTCAAATTGAAGGAAAGAGACTGTAAAACCAATATTAACTTGCCTTTCTCTCATGTTCACGGTAAATGCCCTCAGATAAAACCAATTCCTTAAGAGTTTGATGAAGGGTTTTTTTAATGTCGCTTAAATTTTTTTTCAAAAATACATGTATTGTCTAAATCTTGCTCACATGAACACATGTCTTCCGCTTCAGAAAATTTCTAATGATTTTCAATTATTTTGCGTGATGCTTTTATTTACGTTATGAAATGCTCTGACTAAGCATATCTGTTTTTAGAGTAGTTGAAATTTTACTTATTTGGTTATGAAAATTACAGCATTCACCATTTTGTATCTTATAACTGTAGGCAGATATATTTAATTTTAAGGCAGATAAGTAATATAAAGGAAATAAAATTTGGATTTATTTTCTAAAATTACTTTTATTGAATTACAATTTCTATTGTTTCAGGTGAAGCCAAGTAATGGTTACTTTAGCTATTTATACCAAATAACGATGAATACAGAAGAAAAATTATTTAAATGTGTTGAGTGTGATAAAGCATTAGCAAAATCATCAAATTTAAGATCGCACATGAGGATGCATACAGGTGATAAGCCATTTAAATGTTTTGAGTGTGATAAAACGTTTGCGGATTCTTCTATCCTAAATAGGCACATGAGGATTCATACAGGTGAAAAACCATTTACATGTGTTGACTGTGATAAATCATTTGCAGATTCTTCCAGCCTAAAAAAGCATGTGCGGATGCATACAGGTGAAAAGTCATTTAAATGTGTTGAGTGTGATAAAACATTTGCAGATTCTTCCAGCCTAAAAAAGCACATGAGGATTCATACAGGTGAAAAACCATTTAAATGTGTTGAGTGTTATTTAACATTTGCACATTCTTCCAACCTATATTACCACATGAGGATTCATACAGGTGAAAAACCATTTAAATGTGTTGAGTGTGATACAACATTTGCTCAATCTTCCAACCTAAAAACTCACATGAGGATTCATACTGATGACAAACCATTTAAATGTGTTGAGTGTGATAAAACATTTTCACAATCTTCCCACTTAAGAACGCACATGAGAATGCATACAGGTGAAAAGCCATTTAAATGTGTTGAGTGTGATAAAACATTTGCGGATTCTTCCAGCCTAAATTACCACATGAGGATTCATACAGGTGAAAAGCCATTCAAATGTGTTGAGTGTGATAAAACATTTGCACATTCATCCAGCCTAGAAAACCACATGAGGATTCATACGGGTGACGAGCTATTTAACTGTGTTGAGTGTGATAAAATATTTGCACATTATTCCAGCTTAAAAACTCATATGAGGATTCATACAGGTAAAAAGCTATTTAAATGTGTAGAGTGTGATAAAACATTTGCAAAATCTTCAAACTTAAGAACGCACATGAGGATGCATACAGGTGAAAAACCATTTAAATGTGTTGAGTGTGATAAAACATTTGCGGATTCTTCGAGCCTAAAAAAGCACATGAGGATTCATACAGGTGAAAAACCATTTAAATGTGTTGATTGTGATAAATCATTTGCAGATTCTTCCAGTCTAAAAAAGCATGTGCGAATTCATACAGGTAATAAACCATTTAAATGTGTTGAGTGTGATAAAACATTTGTGGATTCTTCCAGCTTAAAAAAGCACATAGGGATACATACAGGTGAACAACCATTTAAATGTGTTGAGTGTGATAAAACATTTGCGGATTCTTTCAGCCTAAAAAACCACATGAAGATTCATACAGGTGAGAAGCTATTTAAATGTGTTGAGTGTGATAAAACATTTGCAAAATCTTCAAACTTACGAAGGCACATGAGGATGCATACAGGTGAAAAGCCATTTAAATGTGTTGAGTGTGATAAAACATTTGCGGATTCTTCCAGCCTAAATTACCACATGAGGATTCATACAGGTGAAAAACCATTTAAATGTATTGAGTGTGATAAAACATTTGCACAATCTTCCAACTTAAGAAAGCACATGAGGATGCATACAGGTGAAAAACCATTTAAATGCTTTGAGTGTGATAAAAAATTTGTGGATTCTTGCTGCATAAAAAAGCACAAGAAGATGCAGTGATTTTACAATTTATTAATTTATCTGTTTTATCATCTAATTACCATGTCCGATTATTTTTTGAGGCACTGAATTTGTGTTCAATAGCATTTTTCCAGCCTTGCTTATTTTGTGCACTGAAATTTGTATCCATTTCACTGTCATTAAACCTAGTTGTTTACTTCACCTGTCGTCTTGGTTTTTCTTTTCTGCATAATTTTCCAGAAGATTTAATCCGTGTGTGGGGATTGTTAATAACAAAAGGAAAGTGGATCTGTAAGTGATGAGTATTTGATATTCTGTAAACAATCGGATGAACTTGTGATGTAATGTAAGGAAGTACGAGGTAAACTCTTGGGACTGAGGTGATCAGGTGCGAAGGAGCAGCCACGAGGTGGTGTTGAACGACATGTAAAGGGGCGCTCATGAATGACAGTGTTGCAGAGTCTTTGTGATTTGTTGATGTGAGATCTTCTCTCTGGAGGCCACAAGGAACGATGGCAGGTCCCAGCCCTGAATCACGCAGGTGTCGTACGGTCCAACAGATAAAGAATTTCTCTGGCTCTCAGCATGGGGGTTCATTATCTACCTACACGGCAGAATTACCACACAATGGTGTCAACAAAGCTATCTACAGCAATGTCACGGATATTTGACATAAGAAGCGGGATGTGTGCGGGGGAAAACAAGATGACAACAACAACTTTGGGCAATTATGTTGCCCAGCCTCGAGATAACGTTATCACAAGGAGGTGGTTGCCGGCTTAGTCCCCGCGTGACATCATCAAGGACCTCACGTGTAGCAGGTCAACAACGCCATCACATGCCTGACTTGGGAGGTTACGGGCCACCAGGGCCAGGCACAGACACAGGCATCTCCTGCTGGCAGGGTCTAAGAAAGGTCAGGCAGTACAGTAAGTTGGAAAAGAGGCGGGAAATGAAAGATGGGTAGGATCCACAAGGAGAATGAATCGTTTTAGTTTCCGTTTCACGGCATCGCCACGTCTCCCACAGAGTCACCACGGCGGCATTGTTGTTGTTGTCTAATAGTCATAATCATTTATTATTTTTTGAGTAATTGTCACATGATGTTTTCTTTCTATATTTAATGCTGTTTTGTTTTATCAAGATGAAGTTTACCACCTCACCGTTAACTCTGTGTATAATTTTGAGCTGAATACTTTGTTTTGGGAAAGAAACCAGAAAATACTTGCATATTAACATTCCATCGGATAAATGAAAAATTTGTCACAGGAACAAGGAAAAGCTGTGTGGTAGTTACATTATCACTTTTTTTGTGTGCATTTGGCTGTCTTTCTTATTCCATTTGATGTTTTCGGCATCAACACAAGAAACTAACATAAACATGTGTAAATAACTTTGATGATACAACAACCAACAACAGACAAGTGAAAACAAAGAGACAGTATTTTATTATGTACTTATCTTTGTATTTACTTGTTACTATGTTATCTCTGCCTGAAGAAGCTCACACAAGGACTGAAACAACACGCCAATTTTCAATTGTCTGTTTTATCATCAAGAAAGAAACACTATTTGTACTAACCCCCCTCCACCCTGCTGTCCCACCAAAATATGTAAAAGTGAATCATTGTCAGTTGCTCAGTAGAACGGTGTCAATTATTCTTAGGCAATGCATGAACATGTCAGATAATATCATGATTTGTAAACATTGAGGTACAATATGCTACTCATGACTGTTCAAGAAATGTAAATAGATTTTTTTCACCAACCTCCCTTTCCATCAATGACCAATAATGAGTTCACCAGTGATGGGTGTTAGCCTCGTGATGGCAAGACATACATTTCCTGCTTTCTCACTCGGCTTTTCGAGATAACGTTTAAATATTAAATTGTCATTTAAAGAGTTTGTGAATATCTAAATCTATGTTCAAGTCGTGTGTAAATTTAGATGTATATTGGGTACTGAATTGTCAGCAAGCAAAGTGTCGTCTCTTGGAAAATATGGACCGATATGAGAGGAACCTAAAAAACATATCAATAAGGGGGGGGGGGGCGGAACCTTTAAAGACAGTTCAGCATTTGGGAAATCCAATTCATTTCTTCTGTCTCATACGTTTTGGATTTTGTATTGGTCTTGACTGTAATTGTGGCGATTTTAATCTATTTTTGTGTTGTATTGTGTTTGGGTAACATCAGCCGATATGTAAAGTACCACAGACGATTATCATCTGTAAAAGAAAAGAGTTTATATTGAATGTTGAGAGAGAGAGTAGCATGGAAACAAAACATTCGTTGAGCTAATTTTATCATTTTATGTTAAATGTTTCCTGGCAAGATAATAAATATTTAAATGTATCTGAATTTATCGTAGCATAGCCCCTGGAGAAGTAAGACGGGTTGTACTGCCTGGTGGACGAGGCCAGCCACCCCACTGGAGAACCTTCCTCTTCAACTAAAATAAAGCGGGTCTGTACAAAATCTGCCCTTTTGGACCTGACGAAAAAATAAGTCACATTTTATTAGCTGGAGCGTTAAGGATTTATACTTTCCTAAACCCAGTTAATTCCAGTTATAGGACTGAGACACAAGGCTATAAAATGACCGTATGGGTGATTCTATACTGAAATGAAAGTGTGCAAAAAAATTGAACTGTGTCCAAGCAAGTTCTGTACTGTCCGGAATTATGAGCACTTAAACTTTCAGAACTGATGGCGTCACAAGAGACGACTGCAGAGACCCAGAGCGTGGCCACCGAGAGTACAAGGCCGTCTTACCTTCCTCCATAAAATCCCATGACGTTATCAAACTTAGGGTTAAGATCTCAAGGTATGTGACTAACGGTGTCTGAACTCGTTTCGACCTTTTCTTCTCCTTTTTTAAATAATTCTTTTGAAACTTTTCTGAAGAGAAGGTACTTCATAATGCAACCGAGCTGTGTAGTACCCAATTGTAATGGGAACTATAAAAGTGGACCTAAAGTTCATACATTCAGTTTCCTGAAAGACGGACGATTGTATGCTCAGTGGGAGCACGCCATTAAAAGATTGGATTTTCACTAACCAACCAGAAACAGTAAGGTAAGATTATTTTAAATTAATATTTCACTATTTTCTTAATTTCTTACAAATTATCTTCATTTTCTTTAATTAATTACTTACGTTGATGTAGTTGTCTAAAACGCTCCGGTTAATAATATTTTAAAGGAATTTTCCTGGGAATAATATACAATTCTGTTATTCTGCGTTATCTGATATTATGCTTGTTAAAGACGTTAAAGACTGAAACTGTCAAACAAGTAATAATAGTTTCATTGTTGTTTTAATTGTCAATAATGACAGTGGAATTGTACCTCATTATCTCAGTAAATTATTATCCTATTCTTGTGAATATTACACTCGGGAATTCCAATTTTTCTAACGAACAAAAATTCTGTTATCTAATTATCTCCTTAATCAGTTAATGAAAAATATACAACTGTTTTGAAAATTAAAAATAGCAGAATAGCCAAAGACAGACAAAAGATGTGATTAATAAAATTGTTTTGTTGATAAAATTTAATAATGTGTTTAATATAATTTCCTATAATTATAATTATTCATGAGTGGGGCAAGGCACATGTGCGGGTGGCCTGTCGAAGATAAATTTGTTAAGGAAGTCATTTGTCTCTGATTAATGGGCTGGACCATCGGCATGTTGACTTAGGATCAAGGGGCAGTTGGGCGGTCTGAAGAATTTTAGAGCAGTGCACGTGTGAATGCGGGGGGTGAGGATACAAGTGCAAAGTAATTACGGGTCCTGTCTCGATGTGACATGATGGAGGGGCTAGCTATTTGCTAAGGAACTGCAGCTGCAGAATGTAAATCTCTGGTTAATGGAGAAACTGTCAACGAGCAGTTGCGATGTAGTTTTGGGGACAAAGGAAGAGAGAAGTGACAGTCATATATAAAGAGAAGAGAAGATTTTGGAAGTTAGTTGAAGTGGAGCCTTGGAGCTAGGAGGAGGAGTTGAGTGTGGAGCTAGGAGGTGAAAAGTTGAATTAGTTGGAGGTGAGTGTCAGAGCGGAGGGGGGGGGGGAGCTGTGAGCACCCAGTATGGAGAAAGAATGCAGCCTGCGAGAGAAATAGCAAAATTATTCAACGATAAACATTTTTGTATGCAGAAGTTCAATCTGTAGTAATATCAAAATATGACCACTGTCTTCGATGGCAGGAGACCAGGACACAGCATCCAGCGTCGAGTAGTTTCACACCCGAGCAAGTGTCCTTCACCGAGTATGGAGAATCAGCTATCGTCGAACCAATAATATGTGTTAGAGTCAGTGTTTAAACGTCCAGTCTATAAAGTGTGTGTGTAATGAACGAGCCAAATGTTCCTGAGTAATCGTAAGTTGAAATTTCATGGTATTAATATGTGTAAACAGAATTAAAAGATACAGTCAGATATCGTTCTTTTCTTTTGTGTTAATAAAACAAACTCTTTTAAATTTAGAATGAACCTGATAGATTAAGTTCGTTAATAAGTTTCGTCGATTACTAGACGATTAAATATTTCTGTTTAAATCAAAGATAAATGTTGGGTTCTTTGATTATTTAAGTGTTCTGTCCGTTATCAAACCCAGTAAAGACCCATGAAAGAGATATATGTTTTTTTTATTAAATTGTATAATGTTTCAAGTTTTGATGAATAAATTATTTGTTGTTTATAATCGTAATCTTTTTATTTTGACCCCCGGTTGTTTATTACAATATATACATACATACATATATATATATGTATTTTATCTATTGTTCCTGGTGGAACATTGTAAATGTTAAACACCATTTATTGGAAATCGTTTAAATGATACAATGAAAACGCCTCTGACAACTGAATCTGATGTGAAATTAAAATTTCTCTACCAAGTTCTTGATTGGCTTGATGCTTGGGAAAATATGAAGGTATGTTAAGTAGGGAAACACGCTACGCATTAAAACTAACAACTAACGGCTTAATAGAACTTGCTTCTTATTGTAGCTCGGAACTTAACATGAA
Organism: Zhengitettix transpicula; assembly: GCA_037074705.1. Taxonomy (NCBI): domain Eukaryota; kingdom Metazoa; phylum Arthropoda; class Insecta; order Orthoptera; family Tetrigidae; genus Zhengitettix; species Zhengitettix transpicula. Next base: position 257,243,409 of record CM073590.1, read on the forward strand.
TTATATACTTCCGGGGAAGTTTCAAACTGATAATTTAGAGGCAAGATTTAGTAAGTACAGGCAACTCTCTGGTGGCCAATATCATATATCAATTAGGCAGGTATTTGAATGTGAAAAAAAAATTCGTAACCATTCTCTATTAAAATTATCACTGCCAATTAAAAACGAAGCTAATCTACATATTAAAATAGTAAATTTAAAGTGGGAGACAATGGAAAGCCAAGATTTAATTAATACCATTCCATCTTTTTTTATAAAAATTAATGAAGGTGATGTAGAAAGTTGCAACACGCTTCTACATGTTATTAACCATGTGGCCGGTTATTGTATTTATTCTGCATTTAAAAGGTTAAAGTGTGAACCCTGCAGCCAACACTTTGTACTAGTCGATAAAACTAATAACCAATTTGATTACTTAAGAGATTTAGACAGAGGGGGATTAATGTACCCTGAAAGTGATGTTGTAAATGTGACTTTCTACACCTACGTAGTCTTGAATAAGGTTTTAAAAGATAATGAAAAAGAATTATAAAATTGAATGACCAAAGGCAATTGATTGTTAACCTTACATTGGATAAGGACAAGAATTTATTGATGAAGAGGTATGTGAAAATACAAGTGTATAAAATGATTATTTGGGGAACATCTAATATATTATTGAACAACTATTGTAAAACAAATTAATGATTCCCTTCACAGTGACAATCTGCTAAAAAAAAAGAAAATTGCAACTGTGAAAAAATAAAGAGATTTGTATCTACGTAATAATTTTTAAAATTTATATTTAACCATATATCTCTAGATTTGTACATAATTTTTATTTGTTAACTTATTGTAGTGTCCATTTTATAATTTTCTTTGTCAGAAAATAAATTTTTTTAATTCATTTCGTCTTTCAAGTTCTTCATCAAGCTTTTCAAAAAATTTGTGATAACTTTAAACATTGTAGGTATGTTTATTCATATGGCCACGCCCAGAGCCGTGAGTTGCTCGTCAGAAGCAGAGCCATCTACCAGCAATAAAGTGAACACTATTTATCAGCGCCATCTACCAGCAATGGAGTCAACTTCAATTAAAGCGCCTTAACCTCGTTCGGTAAATTGACACAAAGATTTACTTCAGTAAAACCAATAAGAGGTAAATTTCTATAATAATAATTAACATAACCTTTAGTGCATTGACCTGAAGTTATTACTAAAATTTGTAACTGAAATTAAATGTTTTTTTGATATTTACTGAAACTGAACTATTACAGAAATTAATTGAGCTAATTAATGGAAAGTTTATATTGTCTGTCTGATACAATACAAGAATGCAATTCATCATCATAATGGTTGTGTGTGAATGACAAAATATCATTAAGACAAGATTCTGATCAGTGTTTTGCATCCCGAGCCTGGAGTTAACAATAATCACATAATTAGAGACTGTTGCACCCCAGTGGAAGCTTAGAATAAAGATTACAACAGAGAAACCCTTATTAAACCATGCAGAAAGCAGGCAACTTGACTTAAAATGTGTGTGTGAATTAAAACAGAACTTTTTATTTCATTCACTGACAAACTTTGGGCAGTGCTCAATGCCTATGGCAATACTTAAAGACTCGTAACAGAAATAGATCCACCATGGACAATACGGGCAATTTACACCCCAATATCCCAACTACAGAAAACTCCATACAAATGTGTGGAGTATTTTCTGAATCATGTTCCCTCAAACAACACATGAGAATTCACACAAGCTCCACAAATGTATGCTGTGTTTTAAAATATTCCGAAATTCCTCTCACATGAGGAAACAAACTTGGGAATGAAGCGTACAAACGTGCTTAATGTTTTAAATCATTTTCTGACTCGTGTAATCTAAAAATGCGCCTTAAGAATACACACAGGAGAGGAACCATCCAACTGTGTAGAATACAATTAAGCGTTCTCAGTAGCATTGTATTAGACAAGACACATCAGGGTTCATACTGGCGAACAATCAATCAAAAGTGCCGAGTGTCGTAAAACATTCGCTCAATCATGTAATTACAGATCTCATTGTAATGCCAGAGGCCATGCGATTGAAACGATGATCATCCGCATTAATACTAGGTTTATCCTGTGATATTTATTAACTTTTTTGCGTTGTCTGACTTTCAATTTATGGAAATATTTCAAATTTTCAGTGTTTGCACAGGATTTTAGCAATATTTCACTATATTACTTGCCTCAATTATCTGCTAGGAAACTACTTATTTTCCTAGAGCTCTTCCACACACCATCCAATGACCTTCTGGTTTGTGAATATTGTGCAAATAATTTTTGTTAATATTTAATTCTCAAGTTTCTTGTAATTATCATTATTATGTTCTAAACCTGTAGCTCGCAAGTAGAAGAGAGAAAGGGATATTAATTGATTGCATTTGTGTTATTGTAAAATCATCTCAATGTTCTGATCCTATATGTCACTGTATTGCAACTCGAGTAAAGTTTACGTTGAACTTTTTTAAAATAGATCTTGTGAGAATTCTTTACTTGAGATTATGTTATGCATTACAGGACTTAGAAGAGTAAAGTGACTTAAGAAGGAATTATGATGTGTAATAGGAATTAGAATTGGCTAACTCAAATTGAAGGTAAGAGACTGTAAAACCAATATTAACTTGCCTTTCTCTCATGTTCATGGTAAATGCCCTCAGATAAAACCAACTTCCTTCAGAGTTTGATCAAAGATTTTTAAAGTTGCTTAAAATTTATTTCTAAAAATTCATGCTGTCTAAATCTAGACACATCAACACACGTCTTGCGCTTCATAAAATTGTTGTATTCAACTTAATTAAAGAACTAATAGCTTTATATAGGCAGGTTTGTTAGTAGTTACACTCTTGATTACACTGCCATTGTTACTTGAACTCTTGTCATATTCACAACTGTTTTTGACATCTTAGAAATACATAACTTTTTTGGAGAATAGAATTTAAAATTTAAATACTTCAATTAAACTTTATTTTCACACTCCATTATTTAAACTTTAAATAAAAAAAACCTTTCAAATTATAACACAAAAGTCCCATCTTGGAACATAAAATTCTTAGATTTGGTTTTGCTAGAGCCTTTTTCATAATATCCGCCACTTGATCTTCTGTTATCTATTTGAAGAGCTGGTAATTGTTTCAGAATCCCAATATCTTGAAATAATCTTTTAAGCCAAATGATCTCATTGACTGCTTCTGTTGCTGCAACAAGTTCTGCCTCAGTTGTAGATGTGGCAGTCATTGCTTGTCTTTGACTTATCTATGAAATAGCTCCACCAGCACGTGTTACCACATCTCCTGACGTTGATCTACCCGACTTGTTACATCCTCCAAAGTCAGCATCACTGAAGTATTTGAATCTACCATTATTTCCTTTTGGACGATATGTTACTTGTACCAGAAATATATGAAAGTACTTGTTTCAGTCTGATTACATCCTCTGCGGATGCTGAATCAAGAGATCTTGGTAAGAAACCAACACTGTAGGCTAAATCTGGTCTTGTTCCCACCATTAAGTACATTAATGCACCAACTGCTTGTCTATAGGGAAAATAAATTTTGTGTGTCATTTCACCTTCGATCTTTGACATCTCGGATCCTTTACAATAGGCGTTGAGACAGGTTTGCATGTATCAAAATGAAATCATTCTAGAATCTTCTTTGTATATGATTCTTGGCCAATATTTATTCCACCATCCTCAAGTTGTTCATTTTCAAGACCAAGGAATTATGATAAAGGTTTTATGGTGGCTTTAAATTCAACCTTCAACATTTTAATGAAATTATCTACCTCAATTTTATCTGTTGCCATGACTAATCCAATTTAGAGCTGCTAAAATATTCTCATTTTTCTCTTCTTTAATATATAAACATGTATCTGCTTCACTTTTCTTGAAACCTGCAGATAAAAGAAAGACATTGAATCGCTTATTCCAACATCTTGCAGCTTGCTTTAATCCGTATAAGCTTCGTTTCAGCTTACAAGCTCGACCTGTGCTGTCGTCGTATCCCACCAGCTGTTTCATGTAGATTGTTTCTTCTCCGTACAAAAATGCTGGACTAAATCCTTTTATTAGAAGTCTATAAATATATTTCATTTGATAGGTCAGGATTAACAATAAAGGAAATAAAATAATGAATCAATTTGCTACAATTACTCTTAAAGATTTATAATTTCTATTGTTTCAGGTGAAGGTCAAGTAACGGTTACATCAGTTATTTATACTTTTATGAAGATGAATTCAGGTGAAAAACCATTTACATGTGTCGAGTGTGATAAAACATTTGCAGATTCTTCCAGACTAAAAAAGCACAAGAGGATGCATACCGGGGAAAAGCCATTTAAATGTGTTGAGTGTGATAAAACATTCACACGTTCCTCTTACTTAAATGACCACACTAGGATGCATACAGGGGAAAAGCCATTTAAATGTGTCGAGTGTGATAAAACATTTGCAGATTCTTCCAGACTAAATAAGCACAAGAGGATGCATACCGGAGAAAAGCCATTTAAATGTGTTGAGTGTGATAAAACATTCACACGTTCCTCTTACTTAAATGACCACACTAGGATGCATACAGGGGAAAAGCCATTTAAATGTGTTGAGTGTGATAAAATATTTGTACAGTCTTCCAGCCTAAAATACCACATGAGGATGCATATCGGGGAAAAGCCATATAAATGTGTTGAGTGTGATAAAACATTTGCACATTCTTCGAGCCTACAAAAGCACATGAGGATGCATACAGGCGAAAAGCCATTTAAATGTGTTGAGTGTGATAAATCATATGCAGATTCTTCCAATCTAGCAACCCACATGAGGTTTCATACGGGTGACAAGCCATTTAAATGTGTTGAGTGTCATAAAATATTTGCATATTCCTACGAACTAGCAAACCACATGAGGATGCATACTGGTGAAAATCAATTTAAATGTATTGAGTGTGATAAAACATTCACACGTCCCTCATACCTAAATTACCACATTATGATGCATACAGGTGAAAAACCATTTAAATGTGTCCAGTGTGATAAAACATTTGTACATTCTTCTAGCCTAAATTACCACATAAGGATGCATAAGGGTGTAAGGCCATTTAAATGTGTTGAGTGTGATAAAACATTTGCACAATCTTCCACCTTACGAGAGCACATGACAATGCATACAGGTTTAAAGCCATTTAAATGTGTTGAGTGTGATAAAACATTCGCATATTCTGCGAGCCTAAGGAAACACATGAGGATTCATACCGTCCAAAAACCATTTTAATCTGTTAAGTGTGATGAAACATTTCCGGATTTTTCCAGCCTAAAAATGCACATGAGGATTCATACGGGTGAAAAGCCATTTAAATGTGTTGAGTGTGATAAAACATTTGCAGATTCTTCCAGCCTAAGAAAGCACATGAGGATGCATACAGGTAATAAACTATTTAAATGTGTTGAGGGTAATGTACATTTGTGCATTCTCCAGCCTAAAGAAGCACAAGAGGATGCATTAATTTTAATTACCATGTCTCATTATTTTTTAAGACACTGAATACATGTTCAATTACATTTTCTCAGTATTACCAATTCGTACTTTCTTTTGCCAAGAAACTTGTATCCATGTCATAGTCATTAAATCTTGTTGGTAACTTCACTTGTTATCGTGGTTTTCCTTATTGTATAAAGTTTGTAATATCCATATGTGTAGGAAATTACCTGCAGCAGAAACGTCGTGACAATTATATATAAATAGTTGAAATGAAAAAAGAATATTACGTGTGATTGAAAATAATGAATAAGCAAGAAGGGTAATGTAAATACCACACTGCAACGTTTATGGGGATCCTTGTTCCCTTCTCTCGGGTGCTGAGGGGGAGCCTTGAGTGACGCAACAAGAATGTGGGAGGCGAAGGGTCAGCGTAACAATGACAGAAGGTTAATATGGAGTATCCTAGTGTCTGTGATTTTTCATTTAGTCTGGAATGAGTATGAAATTGCTCCTAAATGGCTGTCTGTCTTATTCATAACTGATTAGCGCCAGTATGACGTCATCAAATGTTTTATGCGATTAATAAGGAATACTGTCTGTATGAATGGCGTCATTAACAATAGGTATTCAGCATCTTCGACATTCGCCGATTATCTAGCTGGGAATTAGGACAACATTCGTGCACAAGGTGTGCTGTTTTGGGTCATCAGTTGTACTGGAAAGTAATTTAGCGTTACAAATTTAAATAGACGTTAGAAAGCTGTACGACATCACGTCTTCAATATTTTAATATCAGGCAGTTCGTCTCTTATGATGGGAACATTGTGATAAATGATATTTAAGTAGAATATTAGTTGGGTATTATTGTGCAATGGTTGTGATTCCTTGGGAAAGAGCTAAGCTCCTTTGATCCTTGCGACCATTTAAAGTCTTTATTGTTTTCTTGAAATTAATTTTTTTTTGTAATAATCAAGCACTGTCAAAATCTTGTGCTTCGTAAAATTTCTAATGATGTTCAAATATTTCATGTGGTGCTTTTACTTCTGCTAAGAAATGCACAGACTAAGCATGTCAGCTTTTTAAGTTCCGGAATTTTTACTTATTTGATTATGACAATTACAGCATTCACCATTTTTATCTTAAAACAGGAGGTTATCAATATATATTTTATTTGATATACAGGGACTTACTATAAAGGGATAAAATATTGAATCCATTTTCTAAAATCACTCTTATAGAATTATAATTTCTATTGTTTCAGGTGAAGCCAAGTAATGGTTACATCAGTTATTTATAACATATAAGGATGAATACAGAAGAAAAACCATTTAAATGTTTTAAGTGTGATAAAACATTTCCATATTCCTCCAATCTAGCAAGCCACATGAAGATTCATGTGATAAAATATTCAGAAATTCCTCAAACCTAACTTACCACATGAGGACGCATACAGGTGAAAAACCATTTAAATGTGTAGAGTGTGATAAAACATTTGTATATTCCTCCAATCTAGCAACCCACATGAATATTCACACGGGTGACAAGCCATTTAAATGTGTTGGGTGTGATAAAAGATTCACAACACCCTCAAGCCTAAGTGACCACATGAGAACGCATACATGTCAAAAGCCTTTTAAATGTGTTGAGTGTGAAAAAACATTTTCCCATTCTTCCAGCGTGAAAAAGCACATGAGGATACATACAGGTGATAAGCCTGAATGTGTTCATTGTAATAAAACATTTGCTAATTCCTCCAATCTAGTAAGCCACATGAAGATTCATACGTGTGTCAAGCCTTTTATATGTGTTCAGTGTGATAAAATATATGCATATTCTTCCAGCCTGAAAAAGCACATGGGGATTCATACTGGTGAAAAACCATTGAAATGAGTTGAGTGTGATAAAATATTCACACAAATGTCAGATCTTTAGTGAGTGTCAAATTTATTTGCTGTTCAGTTTAGTGTCTTCTGTGCAAGATCTTCCCTTCACTCTTGCACTGTGAATCAGCGTCAGTCAGCATGTAGCCCTCGACTGTGTTTGGCCATGTCCAGTGTGTGAAACTGCGCCACCTGCAGCGTACGTGACTACTAGACCAAACCACGTGGATTTTTACTGATGAAATGTCATTAGAATTTGTTGTGTGTGATAAAATATACACATTGACGGACCTCAGGACAGATCGCATTCGTAATTGAATTGTGTTGCGTTTGTTTGTGGCAGATATTTTTAATGTCAAGTCTTTTAGTAATGAATTTATTTTGGCTTGATGCTGAAGACTTAAACTTGTTGTTACCACAAGTTGTGGGACTACATATAGTCAACAAATTATTTTATGTTTGAAAATTCTTTTTTCCAGATTTTTGTGCCCAAAATTGATGAATCATACTCCTAATCATGTTGTATTGAGAATTTGGGATATAAATTGTGTATACTTGTGTAGGATGACTGGTTGAAGAAACATTAACTAATTAATTTGTATATTGTTTATCTCCCCTAAATTGGAATTTGTTGATGTTCATTTGATCATGATTGTGGAACGAAGGCTTTCCTGGTGATTGTGATTCACAAGCAGTTCTTAGGACCAATTCACGAGAGTATCCATTAACCTTACATGTCTCTACTCACCTGTATATGTGTGTATCAACTATTATAATTCTCAACGTCTATATTTAACATTTCATGTACTTTGCATTTGAGTTATCTCTTGATTTGTATATCAGGGTTTCTGGTTTAAATGAATACAGTACAATGAAAAAAAAAATTCTGGAATAGTTTTAGACCTTGGAATCTAAAAATCTTTGCCAATCATTTGGAACGTTTGTAATCAATGACATGTAATTGTTAAAGATATTGGACAAAAGTCCCTTGATTCAGGACCTTCTTGTGAGACCAATGTAGCAGGAACTACAGCCGGAACAAGGGGATTTTGTGGACTACATCAGTGTTTGCTATATATACAGAGGTGTCCGTGTGTGGGGATTGTTAATAACAAAAGGAAAGTGGATCTGTAAGTGATGAATATTTGATATTCTGTAAACAATCGGATGAACTTGTGACGTAATGTAAGGAAGTACAAGGTAAACTCTTTGGACTGAGGTAATTGGGGGTGAAGCCGCAGCCACGAGGTGGTTTATCATCTGAATGTTGAGAGAGTGGCAGGGAAACAAAACATTGGTTGAGCTAATTCTATGTATTTATGTTAAATGTTTCCTGGCAAGATAATAAATATTTAAATGTTTCAAAAGAATGTATGTGAATTCATAATAGCATTGCCCCTGGAGAAGTGAGACGGGTTGTACTGCCTGGTGGACGAGGCCAGCCACCTCACTGGAGAACCTTCCTCTTCAACTAAAATAAAGTGGGTCAGTACAAAATCTGCCCTTTTGGACTCGATGAAAAAAGAAGTCACATTTTAATAGCTGGAGCATTAAGGATTTCTACTTTCCTAAACCCAGTTAATTCCAGTTATAGGACTAGATCATAAAATGACCATATGGATGATTTTATACTGACATGAAAGTGGTCCAAAAAATTGAACTGTGTCCAAGCTGTTGGAGAAAATCAAATGTCTTTGCTTTGTTAATAGTCTTTACTCTTTGTCCAGATAACTTTATATAAACGTGTTTTTAAGACGCTTGGAAGTCGGTTTAGTTTTGGTCTGCGTCCCGTCCGGATAGGACGCGCTTGGTTCTCCTGAATAGGTTATGGGCCCAGCACGTTTTCCTCTGCGCGTACTCACAGTTAAATGCAGATAATTGTAGATTGTTTAATTATCGGTGGGTGAAGTGTTCAGTTACAAGTTTATTTGGATTCTGTAGACGGAGAACACTTTTGGTTCATTCTTCGTGTGTGTACTTCGGGCAGCCAACCATGTCTGAGGGACAAGCTGGTAGGGCAGAGTAACTGGAAGTGGCAGATGGAGCTTTACCTACTGCAGCTTGAGCTGTTGGAGATCGTGAACGGCACGCGGAAGGAGCTGCATCAATCACGTCTGTGCCTGTGACGATGGTTGACACACGTCGTATGAGGTCGCTGCATTCTGTCTCTGAGTCTCGATCTTCTAATGGACGAATTTGTTGATAAACGACGCGAGCCAGAGAGAAAACTGTAGATACTTTTGTATCAGAAAAATGGCCAACCTGTTCGCCGATGTGAACGAGGAACTTGTAAAGGTGAAGTCTACAGCGTTGCCAGAGCGGGTTTGGCACCATCGAATTCTGCGAAATGCCGGTGACGAGTTTAAGTTCGTCACAACAGTCTGGTCAACGTTGAAATGGATGGAGCAAGATAATTTGGCTGACGGCGTGTCTCCTGCACCAGGAGCTTCTCTCAGTCGTTCAAGAATGGGGAAGGAAATCGCTTTAAATCCGATTGCCCACGGAAATGCTTCACATGTGGCTGAAACGTCGAGACACTTCCTCAAGAGAGAGAAAACAAAGCCGGGCGTTTGTCTCAGTTCAAAGCGAGACCACGTGACAAATGGGTGTGTAATTAGGGAGCTGCTGATCACGTGACTGCAAATAAAGACTGCTTTGTGGAGTAAAGTGGTAGACGGTCAGTGGCGTGATGGCGCTCTTAACGGAGTCTCATATGTTCCTGAAATTTCCTATCACTTATTTTCGGAACATCGAGCTGTAGTACTATGTCCAGTAAACATAAGAAGAAGTGGAAGGATGGCTTGTACTGGGTGGAAATGCAAGTAAAAGTTCCCAGAGTGGCTGCGTCAGTCACCAGGACAGTAGGCAGGTGGACGTGCACAGGGCAGAGCAACTGCAGTTGGTGAAGTTATGAAAGCCCCGTCCAGACCTGCCGAGCACGAGCCGAGCATCTGCACGAGCACGAGCAAGAACGAGCCGAGCATCTACACGAGCACGAGCAAGGACGAGCCGAGCATCTTGAAGACACGCTCCACACACACACAGCGTCGTCAACCAAATGCTTAGAAATTAAATATGATGTTGAACAATTACGAGACTCACTGCTCTAAGCAACACCTGTACTGTCCGCAATTATGAGCACCTAAAATTTCACAACTGAAGACGTCACAAGAGCAGACAGCAGAGCCATCTACCAGCAATGGAGGGAACTCCGTGCATCTGCGCCATCTACCAGCAAAGAAGTGAACTTTAATTATAACGCCTTTAACCTCGTTCAGTAAATTGGAGCCGATTTCAGTAACAAGGTGTTTGCTGTGGAAAGAAACTAGTATCAAGTTCTCCTTCTCCGACCACGGGGCCAAGTTCCTGCAGGTGAAACCAACTCACTTCAGCTTGCTGTGAATAAATAAACACAAAGATTTACTTCAGTAAAACCAATAAGAGGTAAATTTCTATAGTAATAATTAATATAACCTCTAGTGCATTAACCTAAAGTTATTACTTAAAATTAAATGTTTTTGTGAGGTTTAAAGAAACAACTATTACAGAATTTAATTGAGCTAATTAATGGAAAGTTTATATTGTCTGTCTGATACAATATAAGAATGCAATTCTTCCCCATAATGGTTGTGTTTGAATGACAAAAGAAATAAATAATTCATTAAGACAAGATTGTGATCAGTGTTTTGCATCCCGAGCCTGGAGTTAACAATAATCACATAATTAGAGACTGTTGCACCCCTGTGGAAACTTAGATTAAAGAATACAACAGAGAAACCCTTATTAAACCATGCAGAAAGCAGGCAACTTGACTTAAAATGTGTGTGTGAATTAAAACAGAACTTTTTACTTCATTCACTGACAAACTGTGGCCATTGCTCAATGCCTATGACAATACTTAAAGACTCGTAACAGATTAACAAACTCTTGAATTTTAAAAGAAATAGATCCACCATGGCCAATACGGGCAATTTACACCCCAATATCCCAATTGCAGAAAACACCATACAAATGTGTGGAGTATTTTCTGAATCATGTTCCCTCAAACAACACATGAGAATTCACACAAGCTCTACTAATGTATACTCTGCTTTAAAATGTTCCTAAATTTCTGTCACATGAGGACGCTTACTGAGAATAAACTTTACAAATGTGCTTAGTGTTTTAAATTATTTTCTGACTCGTGTAATCTAAAATTGCGCCTATGAATACACACAGGAGAGGAACCATACAAATGTGTCAAATGCAATGAGGCATTCTCAGTAGCATTGTATTAGACGAGACGCATCAGGGTTCATACTGGTGAACAACCAATCAAATGTGATGAGAGTCGTATAACATTCGCTCAACAATGTAATTACAGATCTCACTTGAGGCCAAGCGATTGAAACCATTAGAATCCACATTAATAGTAATTTCCAGTAATATTTGTTGTATTTATTGCATTGTCCAGCTACCAATATATGGAAAAGTGTTGAATTTTCAGTGTTTCCACAGGATTTTAGCAAAAATGCCACAAGAAAAAACCAACTTACATCAGAGTTCAATCAAAGATTTTTAAAGTTGCTTAAAATTTTTTCCCAAAAATTAATGTTGTCAAAATCTTCCTCACATCAACGCACATCTTGTGCTTCATAAAATTTCAAATGATCTTCAATTATTCACGTAGTGCTTTTATTTAAGCTAAGAAATGCTCAGACTAAGCAAATTTGCTTTTAGAGTAGTTGCATTTTTACTTATTTGGTTATGAAAATTACAGCGTTCACCATTTTGGATCTTATAACTGGAGGCTATAAATATATTTCATTTGATATGCACGTACTTTTCATAAAGGAAATAAAAATCATCCATCCATTTGTTAAAATTAATTTATAGAATTATAATTTCCATTGTTTCAGGTGATGGTCAAGTAATGGGTACATCAGTTATTTATACCATATAAGGATGAATACAGAAGAAAAACCATTTCAATGTCTTGAGTGTGATAAAACATTTTCACAATCTTCCCACTTAAGAACGCACCTGACGATTCATACAGGTGAAAGGCCATTTAAATGTTTTGAGTGTGATAAAATATTTGCAGATTCTTCCAGCCTAAAAAAGCATTTGAGGATACATACAGGTGAAAAACCATTTAAATGTGTTGAGTGTGATAAAACATTTTCACAATCTTCCCACTTAAGAACGCACATGAGGATTCATACAGGTGAAAAGTCATTTAAATGTGTTGAGTGTGATAAAACATTTTCACAATCTTTCCACTTAAGAACGCACATGAGGATGCATACAGGGGAAAAGCCATTTAAATGTTTTGAGTGTGATAAAATATTTTCACAAAGTTCCCACTTAAGGACGCACATGAGGATCCATACAGGTGAAAAGCCATTTAAATGTGTTGAGTGTGATAAAACCTTTTCACAATCTGTCCACTTAGGAACGCACATGAGGATGCATACAGGTGAAAAACCATTTAAATGTGTTGAGTGTGATAAAATATTTGCAGATTCTTCCAGCCTAAAAAAGCACATGTGGATTCATACAGGTGACAAGCCATTTAAATGTGTTGAGTGTGATAAAGCATTTACACATTCCTCTTACCTAAATTCTCACATTAGGATGCACGCAGGTGAAAAACCATTTAAATGTTTTGAGTGTGATAAATTATTTTCACAATCTTCCCACTTAAGAACACACATGAGGATGCATACAGGTGAAAAGCTATTTAAATGTGTTGAGTGTGATAAAACATTTGCGGATTCTTCCGGCCTAAATTGCCACATGAGGATTCATACAGGTGAAAAGCCATTTAAATGTGCTGAGTGTGATAAAACATTTGCAATATCTTCAAACTTGAGAATGCACATGAGGATTCATACAGGTGAAAAGCCATTTAAATGTGTTGAGTGTGATAAAACATTTGCGTATTCTTCGAGCCTGAAAAAGCACATGAGGATTCATACGGGTGAAAAGCCATTTAAATGTGTCGAGTGTGATAAAACATTTGCAATATCTTCAAACTTAAGAAAGCACATGAGGATTCATACAGGTGAAAAACCATTTAAATGTGTTGAGTGTGATAAAACATTTGTGGATTTTTGCAGCATAAAAAAGCACAAGAGGATGCAGTAATTCAACAATTTATAAAATATCTGACTTATCATCTAATTACCATGTCCGATTATTTTTTAAGGCATTGATTTTGTGTTCAATAGCATTTTTCCAGCCTTGCCAATTTGTGCCCAGAAACTTGTATCCATTTCACAGTCATTAAACCTTCATGGTAACTGAACTTGTCATCTTGGTTTTCCTTTCTCTGCATAATTTTCCAGAAGATTTTATCCATACTTGCCTGCATGATCCTTGATCTAGCCATATCCATCAAGGTCTGATTCATTCTCTCAGCTACTGCACTAAGTTGAGGAGTGTCAGGAGGTGTATTTGGATACCTTTTTCTGCATTATAATCAGTAAGATTTTTAGATCAATTATTGCCACCGTTATCACATTTTATTTCACAAATTTTCTTGCCACAAAATAAAGAGCCATCTTTGCTTCAAAATCTTTGAAACACTTAAACACCTCATCATTACTTTTTATATGATCATTGGGAATAATGTGGAAAACTTTTCTGTTTACATCTTACACACTCACAGCACGTATATTTTTTTTATAGAATTTTCAAATGGCATGCCGTATACTAAATTTAAATTCTCAATTTTTTATAATGAGTTACAATTGAAATGTCCATACCTTAGATGCCAGAGTTCCTTATCTTTATTGCTGGCTGCCATGTTTGCATATTTATTGTTTCTACATTCAAAGATTACTTTATATAAATTATTTTGTCTAAAACCTTCAACAAAAACACTTTCACCCTTTTTAAAAGTTATTTGGCCATCAACACAAACAGTTTCATAACCAGCCTTTCAAATCATTGAATATTAACATTAAACTTGGAACATCAACACATTTATAAGTGTAATTGACACACTTTTGTTCCCCTCTATACTCACTGCCTCTTTGAACTTACCAACTTCATTGTCCTATGTTTTGTGAATCTCCGTTTCTCTGCCAACATTTCTTCTCTGTTGGCACGATGATGTGTTGCACCTGCGTCTGCGTACCATTCTGTTTGGCTTGATTGGACGTCAGCACTTGCACAAAATGCCACAGCTTCAGGATTCTTACAACACAGCCACGTCATTGTCCAGTCCCCCCTAAGCCGCATCCATGCAGTAAAGACAAGTAGATGTTCTTCCTAATAAAAACAATATTAAATTTTCTGAAATTAATTGAGTACTGAATGACTCATGTGTCCAATGCTTAACCTCCCCTCGGCTTGTGATAATTTAATCTAATATTAATGTTGAACCCTTTGCACTCGAGGGCTACGGGGCGAGCTCGAGGGCTCCGCTAAGGTCCCGTGAGTGCAAAGGATCAAATATATGTAATCAATAGAATTAAATCTTTTTGTGGTTTCATCGATGGACACAAAGATTCTGGTTTAACGTCTGTTTTGAATTCATTATAGAATTAGTGACATCACACTTGTTAATCGCTAAGTCGTGCTACTTTATTACATTAATTTCGTAAGTTATTTGCTGGTTGTTTTTTTTTTTTTGGGGGGGGGGGGGTACATAAGTTTTCCTTTTATCTAAAGTTTGTAATATCCGAATGTGTAGCAAATTACCTGAAGAAGATACAAAAAGATATCGAAACGTCGTGATAATTATATATTAATTGTGAAAATGAAAAAAGAAAATTACGTGTGATTGAAAATAATGAATAAGCAAGAAGGGTAATGTAAATACCACACTGCAACGTTTATGGGGATCCTTGTTCCCTTACCTCGGGTGCTGAGGGAGAGCCTGGAGCGACGCAACGACAATGTGGGAGGCGAAGGGTCAGCGTAACAATGACAGAAGGTTAATAGGAGTATCCTGGTGTCTGTGATGTTTGATTTAGTCTGGAATGAGTCTGGATTTGCTCCTAAGTGGCTGTCTGTCTTATTCATGACGTCATAGTGTTTTATGCGCTCAATATGGAATACTGTCTGTGTGAAGGGGCGTCGTTAGCAATGTTATTGACAGCCTGAAGCCCCGTCCAGAGGCCGAGCAACGAGCCGAACCTTGCTCGAGTGCCACCGGAGACTCACGAGCAGAGCAGCGAGCACGAGCAAGGACGAGCCGAGCATCTTGAAGACATGCTACAACCAAATACGAGACTCATTGCTGCAACTAAGCTACATGTGGCTCAGAGACACAGCAACACCTGCATTACTAAAACCCACGGAAGTAATTTCTGCATGTGTTCAAGCTTTCATTATTTAATAAATTTAAGTGTGAATCTTGCGACCACTCAATTTCATTTCCCATTTCTATTTAAGTAACGCCACAAACGTAGCAGAGAATACAAGACAAAGAGTACAGAATACACTATGCTCTTTGACACAAGGCAAAGGAGTCGGTCCGCGCCCACACCAGCACCGAACTTTCCTTCGCTGTTCCGTGCAGCAGCCGAGCACGACCCAGGGCGAGCAGCGCAGGTCCGCGTGGCGCATGCGCACTGACTCATGTCGCTCGCTAGTCTAGACGGGGCTTAATGGCGAGTGAGGTTGTTCTGCTTTCACGTACAGTTTCAAAGTTTAAAAATAAATAAATTTGTGAGACTTGACATACCAGTGTGAATAATCCTCTCACTCAAAAATATCATTTATCATTTGAACAAACGACTAAATCCGTGAAATTACTTTTTATTTAACAGGCCACAATGGCTTTACACTGGACACTTCTGTCAGCACAACTAAGCTGATCTTCCACTTAACAACAGGCAATGAAGAGTCAGTTTTACATTCCACAGACTTGCGCCTCTTTCTCAGTCCCATAACAATCTTTCGAACCCATTTTCCACAAATTTACTTCACCAACTGCGACGTTCCTTCTCAAACATCTCCATCACAAGCATATAATTTCCTCTCCTCGCCTCTCACACCAGAGCCACCTGAGGGTGAGAGAACTTGATATCTTTGTGTGGTGTGGCGCATCTGTAGCACAAGGTATTCTCTGGAAGTGGCAGCAACAAGCAACACTGACCGCCATTTTGTAGTCGGTCACCTTCACCTAAAACCCTATTTGTGTTATGCTACTATTTTTACTAGACAAAACGTTTATCTTACGATTATTTGTTTTTACATACAGTATTAAGATTATACACAAATAACCTGGGATCGTGGCACTTGAGTTAATCCGGCAATTAACATAATTTTGCAAACTTTTTCTTGGGTGTCTGAGGGGCGTCCATTGTAGAGTTATGAGGGATCGCTGGTGATGTTGAATTTGATGGGGTGGGTTAGGAGGTGCCAGAGTGTTCTGGGGAAAGGATGTTTTCTCTTGAGGCAACGTGCGTGTGGGGGTGGGGGAGGGTTGCAATGGATCGTGGTGTTGGGATGGTTGAAGGTGCTTTTGATTGATGAGGTTACGGATTTGGTGATTATTGACTTGACTTGGGGAAGTTTGATGTTGTGGTGGATGATGGAGAGTTGGTGATGGTGCGAAGGATTATGTTTGGTTTGGTTTGGATTTTGGCTGTTGCTCCCCATATGGATGACCAGGTGGGTTCAATTATGGAGAGATACACCAGGCTCAAGTGATGAGGGTGAGTGGGGATTTTCTGTGCAGGAGAGGATTTAAGGTTAGTTTTAGACAGGAGGTGTTTAATGTGGGGTTTCCAAGAGAGTCCCAGGTAGGTGGTTTCTGTTTTTGTGGGTATTTCGGCGTTGTTGAGGTAGAGGGGGATGTGCAGAGGAGGAGTTTTGGATAGTGTGAATGGGACGGTTACTGATTTGGTGGGATTTATGCTGATTCGCCATTGTTTGGACCAGGTGGCTGAGCGCTGACTGAAGAGGTTGGATATTGGAGAGGAGGGATGGCAAGATTGTTCTTGTGGCGGGAGAAGATGTTGGATAGGAAGGGGGCAATGACGCTTCCTTGGGGGACTCCTGCAGTGATGGGGTGGGGTTGGGAGATGTGGAGAAGGTTCTGTTGTGGAGGAGTATTCTATAGTGGGTGTCATTTAAATAATCTTTGATTTTTGAGAGAAGGGAAGGGGGATGAATTTTGTCGAACGCTTTTTCTATGTCAATAAAAGTTGTGATACAGGATTTGCGTTGTTCGAAGGAGTTGCTGATGAGGTTGGAGAGGGACCAGCAGCCATGTGTCGTGTGTGAGGAACTAGGAAGGAGAGTTGCTTCATTGACTGAGGGAGAAGTAATTTTTCAAATAGTTTGGAGACTTTTCAGGGTGGGATTCTGCTTTGTTTGGTTTGGGTAACATGATTATGGTGGCATGTTTCCATCTGGTTGGGTAGTAGGTGGTTCTGAGGATGGCGTTGAAGATACAGGTGATTAGGATTATTGTTTTTTGGGGGAGATGTTTTAGATGGCGGTTGGTGACGTGGTCATGTCCCGGGTTTTTTATTGCGGTTTTGATTTGGGAAGGGATGAAGAGTTTAGGGTGGGGGGAGGATGGAGTTTTGTTGCTATGGTGTGATTGTGATTGGTGTAAAAGGAGGAGTTTGGGGAAAATTGGTTAGTCAATATTTGGGCGAATATGCTCGCTTTTTGTGAGGGGGTGGTGTGCCATTGGTTGTCCTTTTTAAGTGGGTGGGATGTCAGTTTTCTTTTTGGTCAGATATTTAGTTTTTTGCCATAGTGATTTGTCAGCTGCGTTGAGTTGTTGAAGGTAGTTGCAGTGTGTTTGGAGTCGCTGGTGTCTTTTAGTAGTTTTTGTAGTTGTCTGGTGACGTCATTGTATTGGCGTCTGACTGTGGGATTTTTGGTATTGTACCATTGTTTCCGCAAAGCTTTTTTTTTCTTGGAGTAGGTTTTCAATTTGGTTTTGGTGTGGGTTTTTTGGGTGGGAGGCAGAGGTGAGGATGATGGATTGTAAATGATTTAGGGCTAAGTCTGAGGATTGTTAGATTTTCTATTACTTGAGAGAAATGGATCCAGTTGGTGAATGTGTTGTTGGGTCTGTGATTGGTGGTATTGCGAGGAAGATTTAGCTGATCGGAACTGAGTTCATGGAGTATTTGTGGGTTGGAAAGGTATTGAGTGGTTGTGTGGCAGATGAACAAGTCCAGTATGTCTGGGTAGGATGTATTATTTGGATGTGGAGTTTGGAGAGGATCTGGTTGAGGTCTTTACCTCTGGTATTGGAAGTTGGGGTGGAATCTCCTCCTATTGTGTAGGGAGAGACGCAGAGTAGATTTTCCCAGGTGTCAGATGTGATTTGGTTGGCTGGAGCAGAGGAGAATGAGGATGGTAGTGGTTGTGTTGAGAGTTAGTTGCAGATCTGGGAAGGATGTGGAAGGCAGTTGGTTGTGGTTTATAGAGCTTTTGATTAGGATCGCAGAACCGCCTTTTCTGGAGGAGCTGGGATGGTTTTACAGTTAGGGATGTTGTAAGGTTGTGTGGGGACGAGTTTGGATTCGGTTAATAGCAAGAGGTCGATGTAGTTTTTTTGTAGGAAAAGGTTAATTTCGTGGTAGCTCCTCGGGCGTTCCAAGTGCACATGGTGAGGTTTTGGGTGTCCATTAGCTTGGGGATTATTGTGGTTAGGAATTG
This sequence comes from Zhengitettix transpicula, assembly GCA_037074705.1. Classification (NCBI taxonomy): domain Eukaryota; kingdom Metazoa; phylum Arthropoda; class Insecta; order Orthoptera; family Tetrigidae; genus Zhengitettix; species Zhengitettix transpicula. Next base: position 257,262,407 of record CM073590.1, read on the forward strand.
GATTAAAGGTGTGATGATGGAGATGAGAACACAAGGAGTTATTTTGGTCAGCCGAGTCAGCATTTGTTGGCGTAGGATGTGTTGCTTTGTGGAGTTTGTGGAGATGTGGTTGCTGGCAAATTGGTTGTGATAGGTTTTGTGTAGGATGATTGGGCAGCCTTTGTAGTTTGCCGTATGGTGGGTGGTTGGTATCACAGCGGGGCCGGGGGGATTAAAGCAGCACTTCTGGCATCGGAGGCGCTGTGGGATGTATTTTTTTGGTTTTGGAGGTTCAACTTTTATTCGGCAATGACATAGGTGCAGATGGTGTGGTTCTTGGGGTCGAGGAAGAGTGATGGAAGTTCAATTCTGGTGATGCTGTGTCTTAATGGGAGGAGTTTCCCAGTTCTTTCAGTTCTGAGATGTTTATGGTTTGGTCGGCTTTTGGATGTTTGTCCCTGAGGTTTCTTTTCGAAAAGTATAAAATTCGGCGTTGTTGTTGTGGCGTTTCTAAAATCGGGGATGGTGCTGGTTTTTAGTTTGGGTTTTTGATCCTGCATGATGTACGTCGAGGGCGAAGCACAGGTGGATTTCATTGGTTGGAGCATTACGTTGATATTGTCTGTGTTATTGATGAAGGTTGGGAGCATCTACGGGGGTTGCTTGATTGTAGGTTCGTCGTCAAGGTTGAGACCTGTTAGTGGTGGTCTGCTGGAGATGGTTTTGGAAGGATTCTTAGCGGTTTTCCGTTTTTTTGTTTGGATTTGGGGGGTGGGAGGATAGTCCGTCGATTCGGCACTTAACGCACTCGCTGTATCGTCGTCGGAGAAGACCCTGATGGCTGCTGGTGTGCGGATTCTGGATGCAGTTTTGAAGTTTTTGTGTTAAAATAAATTGTTTGTTATTATAAATCAAGCCAAGCCTGCGATTGTAAATAACCGTAGTTCTAAAACACATCAAACTCAACCAAATCCCATATCTACCACTGTGTGCCATGGCATCAGCCAATGTCGTAGGAGGATCACGTCTGCGAGTCTTGGTTATCTTCCTTGTTACAGCCTGGTTCGCTGTCACGCCATCTAGATCCAGGTCAACGCCCTTTCTGGCTTGAATCGCACGTCACGTGTCTTCCTAACTTTCCCTTCAGATGGGACAATGGCCGTCTTCTTCATTGTGACGCCCTACGACGTTGCACACAGCATCCAGTACCAAATACACGTAAATGAAAGGTTTTCCAGACCAATGGTCATGACGACAGGGGCTTCACACTCATGCACGTCCCCCACACACATGCACTTAGGAAGACGTCACAGACCTCGCCAGTTCAACAAGATGACGATTTTCTTGTTCTGCAGCACCACCACCATTTTGTTGGTTTGTTGTGCAGGGAAGCAACCAGGACGTGACGTCACTCCCGCCCTCGACGCCATGTTGTAGCAGCCGTCAAGATGGCTGCAGGGGTGAAGATCAAAGAGATATATAAACATAATAGAGAGGCTTACAGCAGCGCTCTGGGTGGCAGCAACAAACAACACTGACCGCCATTTTGTAGTCTGTCCACTTTGTGTTTACGCTGCTGATGGTGAAAGTTTTGGAAGTTTTTTTGTTAAACTAAGTTGTTTGTTATCATAAATCAATCCAAGCCTGCAATTGTAAATAACCGTAGTATCGTATTTTAAAGAAGTATCAGCATAATAATAATAATAAGAAGAAGACAAAATAAGTGATAATATAAATACTGCACAACCTTTCAGAGATCCTTGTTCCTTTCTTGAGGTGCTAAGAAGAGCCTAGAGCGACACAACTGCACTCGTTACTTGAAAAAGAAAAAAAGCTTTGGAGGTGCTGTTGTGTCGCTCTGGACTAGGAGCGGCTGCACATTCAGTATGAGGCGCAGACGCCATGATTTCTTTGTAGAGACTTTGGTTTGTCAGGTAAAGTTAATGCAAATGGTAGATGAAGCATTTGATTTGTTGAATTCGTGCAATGATATGAACAAGGGTGTTTAGAGGTTATGGGAGTTTAGTCAGGGAGGAAGAAGGACACGTGTGTGGGATTGTTTTAGACCTTCTCAGTCTGAGGCAACTGTGTGGAACGATTCTCCAGTTCTTAATGAGCCAGGACCATTTAGAAGGTCTGAGACCAGCAGCAGGTAGGAAACCTTTGACCATCCAACGGTACAGGAGGAATCTTGCAGACACTGGTCGTGCCAACTGAAAACAACAGATGACAGTTTTGATCATCCCTGAATATGAGAGGTTAACATTAGGTACAAGTGTTGTAAGGAAGGTGGTAAAGTGTTGAGGTTCTCCTTGATCCTCGCTCTCAAAGAAACAACGGCATTGATTAAGATAAAGGACAAGTCAATGAAGACGTTGCTGGCAAAGTCTTGAGGAACAACGAAACACAGGCATAGGAAAGAAGATGGAGGACATAAACAATTCGACCATTTAATAGAAACTCGCTACTCAATGTTAATAAAGGTTTTATTAAAACATTACTTCAATTACAGAATTCGTCACATGTGTAAAGAAAAAGCAATGGAGGACGCAACATGAGGCAAACTGATATCATATAAAGACCAATAATGTGTTATAGTTACTTAAACCTTAAAATATATTGTCCGTAGGTCACGTGTGCGACAGACGACGGGGAACGCCCCACGTGACGTTATAAAACATGGCGGCTGAGTTTCCAATTTGTTTCAAATATGGCGGCGACTTGTCCAGTCTACGTTGTTTGAACGTGTCTTTGGGGAATATGGCGCCGTGATTCTTAGCTCGAACTTGTTGCGAATGCGCTCGTTATCAAATTCGCCTCCGCCATCGCAACGTACAGTCTTAACAGGATGTCCTGCAACACTTCGGCTTCCTTCAGAGACAGTCTCCTACTTGACATTTAACAGGCATGTGGAATCCTTGTGTGCGCACGGACACATCAGACCAGCGAGGCAGTGCGCATGCGCCACATCAGACCAGCGAGGCAGTGCGCATGCGCCACATCAGACTAGCGAGGCAGTGCGCATGCGCCACACGAACCTGCGTTGCTCGCCCTGGGCTCCGCCTGTTGTCGGTTTCCTGACGAAACATCGAAGGAAAGTTCGTTTTCTTTGCCTTGTATCAAAGAGTATAGTGTATCGTGTACTCTTTGTCTTGTATTCTTTTCTACGTTTGTTGCGTTACTTAAATAGAAATGGGAAATGATTATTCGACTAATGAGGGACAGCCTGTTACAAGGGATCTGGTCTTCAGTGTCAGTTCAGGATGAGCGAGCTTTCGAAACCATTCTCAAAAACTGTATATATATATATATATATATATATATATATATATATATATATATATATATTGTAATAACCAGTAAAGAAGGACATGTTTTCGGTTCATATTTTGACCAGAGTTGTTTACAAACTGAGACTGGGGATCCTTGAGTGGTTGCTACACATTAAAAATAATGATAAAATTAAGTCTATGTTGTTTGAAGGTGTCTTTTGTTTTGTCTCAGTTCGTCTTCTGTTTTTAAGCTTGTCGCATGCTGCGTTTTATATTAGGTCAATGAATCGCTTCGTAGTCGCACATACGCAAGTTTCATTTCTCGTAGAAATCAAATGTAAATACAGTCCTGACATTGGTCCTTCTGGGCCTGGATATGGAAACATAACCTCACAAATCACTTCTACCACGGAGACGAACAGAGCAAATTCATTCAAATATACCACGTTCCAGCATGCAGCCATGTTGTACGCGTCACAACTACGTCACAGCCTACGTCATGAGGCCGGCTCTCGCCGAAGCAACACGAACTTGCCCGATCGCGAGACAGGACGTCACTTGGGAGTCAACATCTATCGGATTCCTCTTCCTCCCACGTGGAAATACCACGAGTAGCACACAACTAAAATTGTATTTATTGTTTTATATTTTACAATAATAAAAGTATATTTGAAAAGTATATCGTAAGTTCATTCCTTATGTTTTTGACGCCCTTCGAGGTACATGGGGATAAATTCCTGAAGGCAAGAAGCAGGTTGTATTAACTCGTGGTTATTATCGTAAACAGGTATTGAGCTTTTACTCCTTCAGCACACACGTGAACCTTAGCTTTTGGGGGGGTCCAGTGCCGTTGGTCGTCGAAAATCTCTCAAATTTACTTGCTGGAAGCGTTTTCTACCAGCACACGGACAGAACAAGTGGTTGCCTCATGACACGAGGACTGAGGATGTTCCATTTCCCCCAAAGCAAGCTATTAGTAAATACGCCCCTGACTTCCGCCTTCAGCAAGAGTGGAACACTAATTACTACACCTAGTAGCACGATACTCAACTACTAAGACTGGGGTACGGTGTTTTCCATCGGTAGCTCCAAGGCACCCGATAAACTTGTCTTGGAAGCCTTTTTTCTATTTCCAACCACCCTTGTGGACTCGATGGCGTCTAAAATATATAACATAAAAAAGGAATGTGGACTATTTTTTTCTGTGGTTATGTTTTTAAGTAGGTAGGAACTAAACTCCGGTATTATTTTGGATATTAGATGATGCAGGCTCTCGAAGCTGTCTCCAGTGGTGGCTAAAGCTAGTATTTTGTTTACTAATGACTGGTGAAATTTTATTCAATAAAAACTCATAATCAGAGTACGATATTCTTGTGAAACTATTGAATTCTCCAAGAAGGTTGAGAAACTGCCTCAGCTTCCATGCTACACCCCCTGAAATATATATTGTAGCGTAAATTACACCACACAGTTATTAACTAAAAATAAAATGAAATGTACCTTGTTCTGTTCCTGTGTGTGTGGCTGTCATCCACCATCTCCCTTTCTTACAAGCTTTCTTAGTTGTTTTTTTCTTTTCTGCAGATGCTTTTACATAGTTATAGTAGCACTTGGAATAAAAATAAGCAGCAACTACAACCTTCAAGACGTCCATGTTGATACTGAGCCTCTCGCCACTGCTGACAAGGTGTGGATAGAGTCGCTCGACGAGAGCGATGCGACGAGTCCATCTGTCAGCGTCCGACACGACGAAACATGACTCGAGGTGTCTGGCTGTCACGAGGCGACGGTCGCGGACTGTCTCAAACCGTCGCAGACCGTCGCGCCGTGTCGGACGCGACAGTTTCGCCCGGTGTGTCGCCCCTCCATAAGGAGCCCATGTATTTTTCTTCCTCGAGTCGTCGTCCGACAAAATGACTCGTCGCGTCGCTTGCAGCGTGCGGCCGGCCTCATTTTGTCGGACGAGGACGACTCGAGGAAGAAAAATACATGGGCTCCTTGTGCAGGAGCGAAACTGTCTGCGACGGTTTGAGACAGTCCGCGACCGTCGCCTCGTGACAGCCAGACACCTCGAGTCATGTTTCGTCGTGTCGGACGCTGACAGATGGACTCGTCGCACTGCGCATGCGCACAGCAACCTCGTCTTTGCCCCCAAATATTCATTTCTGTATTGGTGTTTACTGGACAAAGGAAGGCGAAAATGGATATATATTGTAATGCATTAAGGGAATGCATTGTTTCGGATTAATGGTCTTGGCCGTCACAGGAAGTGGCAATGTGTACTTAGAATCAGTATGAAGGAGTCAGGGCAAAGGCACATGCGCGGGTGGCCTGTCGCAAGATAAATCGGATTAGTAAAAGGCATTGTGTCTTGGTCGTCACAGGAAGTGGCAATGTTGACTTAGTATCAAGGTGCAGTTGGGCGGTCTGAAGAATTTTGGAACAGCGCACATGTGGGGGTGAGGATACAAGTGCAAAGTAATTACGAGTCCTGTCTCGATGTGACAAGACAGAGCTGGGGAGCAGCAGCTGCAGAGTGTAAATCTCGGGATAATGGAGAGACTGTCAATGAGCAGTTGCGACGTAGTTTTGGAACAAAGGAGAAGAGACAAGGGACGGTCATATATAAAGGGAAGATGGGATTTTTGTGAGCTAGTCGAGGAGTTGAGTGTGGAGCTAGTTGGAGGTGAGTGTCATAAACATTTTCATATGCAGAAGTTCAATCAGTAGTAATATCAGAATATGACCACTGTCTTGGATGGTAGGAGACCAGGACGCAGCATCCACGAGCAACTGGGATGTCCTTCACCCAGTATGGAGAATCAGCTATCAATGATGTGTGTTAGTCAGTGTTGTATATGAAGTGTGCGTGTGTAATGAACGAGCCAAAGGTTCCTGAGTTGGAAGTTCATGGTATTAACATGTGTAAAGGGAATTAAAGGATACAGTCAGATATCGTTGTCTTCTCTTCTTATGTGTTAATAAAATAAACTCTTGTAAGTTTAGAATCAATCTGGTAGAATAAGTTCGTTAATAAGTTTCGTCGATGTCCAGACGATTAAATACTTCTGTTTAATTTAAAAGTTAAATGTTGTTTGTTTTAAAGTCAATAATTTTTCATTTAAAAGCCCGTCAAAATAAATTGTCACGTTTGTTTATTACATTTTGGCACCACAACGTGGGGCGAATTAAGAAGGAGTCCTTTTTGTTTATTACAATATATATACTGTAGTAATTAGTAATTAATCCATTGTTATAATTGCAAAGTAAAGGACTCATTATTAGAGAATATAAAGCAGACACCGCGACAAAGCGGGAGGCGAGTCAATAGAACCATTGTTGAGACGTACGCAGTCAAAATTCTACGAGACGAACAGACACAGTCTACGGCGAGGAGCGAAAGAGTACAGTTACAGTCAACGGGCAGATATCCATCCGGAAAGGTTGCAAGTTAAAATTGAACAAAAAGTTTTTCAGTCTGTAATTCATCGAATAAGGTTACAGGAAAGTTTCTCAATAAGTAAAGCCACAAGCAGTAACCTAATAATTTCCTGCCGCAGTAAAAAAACTCAATAAGTAAAGAGACCGTCACCGATGTCATCGAGAGGAAGTTGGTAATAATCTGACTGACCATTAATTCGGAAGGAGTAGCCGTTTCCAGCTGCGAGCACATCAAGTTTCGACAAGTGTTTTGTAACCAATTTAAATTCAGTGATATCCCCAAAAACGTGTGCACAGAAAACCCCAAAATTGAGACCTGGTCGGCCGTAAGTAAAAAAAACTCTTAAATTTATTTGTAAACCATTTCATTAAGATACGTCAGATCGTTCTTCAATTATTTTCTCTTCTTTAATTATTCATTTCATTAATTGTTTTGTTAGTTAATTTAAATTATTTTCACCCATTTATCAAACCCAGTAAAGACCCTGAGATTTTAAATATTATTGTGTAATTTTATGTTGTATTTAAAAGTTAAATAAATTTTGTTAAATTCTTTAAATAAATCTTTTTATTTAGACGCCTTTTTAATCTGTTTATTACAATATATATACATACAAACAAACACTCTGCTTTATTTATCAGAAGATATAGGTTGGGAGAGAAAAATATAATATACAATCTCCAAGAACTTTATTGAACAACTGACTCACAACATCCCCCCTTCCCCTCCTTAAAGGAGATCACCAATAAAAAAAACCGAGAAGGAATCGTTTCATAGTTTTCATTATATTTTATTGAGTCCATCCTCCGAAACGATCCGGGGGGCAATGGTCTGTCCAGCGTCCATGACACCAGTGAGTGTTACTTGCAGAACCCTGGCAGTTGTAATTAGAGTATGAGTCCTTCTTAAAGGATGGATGATTTAATTTAAGTTTAGTTGGTTGGTATTGCGTTCCCCTACAACACCTGGAGCCACTGCAACTGGAGATGAACCTGGAGACGGGGTCTTACATCAATCCACCTTTCCTCCTCCCCCCCCCCATATTACGACAGGCTCAAACTAGGTCACCAAGTCTCAATGAACGCTTGCTTAGGTCATCAGAGGAGGAGGATTCTTCCTTACCTTACATGGCTACAAAGGGAGATCCTCCTGTAGTTGCCATCCTCTTTAACAAGTTAATGCTGTCTTGCGTGTTGAAATGAAACCTTCAACAGCTGGAAGGGTTTGTCGCATACCATTGTTCACCAGGAAGCAAACTGTGGTCCTTCATCAGAGTGAATCTGTACAGGAAGAATAGTTGAAGCTGTAGTGGAATACACCTAGAAGAAAGGATTCATCACAGAATGGACCAGCGACATCGATATGCAATCGACCCCCCCCCCCCCTCCCCAGTGGTTCTGAGGGAACAGGCCACTTAAAGGAGCAGCAGCAGGCGTTTCATGGAGGAAAATCCTACAAAAATCCATTCATTCACACTGAAGAGTCGCTGGTCGATTACAACGTTCAAATTGTAATCTAATCGAGAGTTTGTTTGTATGTTTGTATGTTCCTTATACAAATCTACACAGGTGGAGCAAAGTTCGTACACGTGTTCTCTGCGACCAGGAAACAAACACTGTCGGGGTGAGACGCGTCTACCACCCCACAGGAACGGGGGTGGAAATATTCAAACATGCTAAAACGGCCGATATTTGAGTCGCATAAATATTTTTTGGAGTAAACGACATGTTATATGAGTATAATTTCAACCCCTTACAGCATTGGAAAGGAGAAACGTTATGGGGGGGGTGAGAGGGTGGACGGGCGTTACAAGGAAATGACGCGAATACAACCAAGATTAGAGTCAAATCAATGATTATGGATGGCGCTGAGTTTAATTAAGACAATCAATTGGTGTTTTAACCGCCAGGAGCAACGGTGGACGGGGGTTGAAATTTTCAAACATAATAAGCAGTCGATATTTGCGTCGAATAAATATTTTTCAGGTTCACTGATATTTATAAAATGTCTCTAAATGTTCCAAATATTTAATATTAACCTCTTTCGTGCTTTGGGAGGAGCACCCTTAAGAGTGGGGGTGGAGTGGATTTCTATAAAAATAGCGTAAACACAATCAAGATTGGAGTCAAATCCAGGGTTATGGTTGTCAGTGAGTTTAATTATGATATTCAAGTTGTTGTTTAGTGCCTCAAGCGGGGGTGAATGGGGAGGATATCATCAAACATGCTAACACGGACGATAATTGAGTGGGATAAATATTCTCGAGGTAAAAGTGATTAATAGTGTTTGAACCAATGTATGTCAGTATAATTTCAACCTGTACGGAATGGGAAAGGAGGGTTGGGGGTGGAGGGGTATTACAAGAAAATAACGCGAATACAACCGAGATTGGAGTCAAACCAAAGGTTATGGATGTCGCCGTGTTCAATTATGACATTCAATTGGCCATTTAACCCCAAGGGTTGGGGTGGACGGGGGTGGAATATTTCTAACATGTTAAACGGTCGATATTTGCATTAAATAATTAATTGTCGAGGTCAATGACGTTGACAATATAGCTACCGTTGTTGTTTGTAAAATTTAACCTTTTTCGCGATTAGAGGGAAGCACACTTAGGGGAGGAGCTGGAAACAGAATATATTTAGGCAGATAAACATTTTTGGGATCGAAGAGATAGATAGTAATTTAACCGATGTTATCTGAGTATAGTTTCAAACCCTTACAGCGTGGAAAAGGAGCACTATTAGGGGTGAGGGTGGACGGGCATTACAAATAAATAACGCGAATAGAACCAAAATTACAGTGCTAGGTTTCTGGATGTCGCTAAGTGTAATTATGATATTCAATTGCCCACTTAACCCCCATGGGCGGAAGAGGATGGGGTTGGAAAATTTCAAACATGTTAAAAGGTCTATATTAACGGAAAACAATTTTTTTCCAGGGTTAATTTATAGTATTTATACCCATTTTATGTTTGTACAATTTCAACCTCTTGCGACATGAGGGTGCAGAACGCTTAGGGGACGGGGTGGACGGATGTTACAAGAAAATAACTCGAAAAACAACCAACATTCGAATAAGTCGAACGTAATTAATGTCGCTGAGTTCATTTGTGATAATTTGGACAACGCGCAGGTTTGGGCTGGACTGGGGTGGGAGGGGTTGGGTGGAGGTGAATGGGGAATAGAAATTATAAAGTAAGTTAAGCGTCTGAATTTTGCGACGATGACATAAATTCATGGAACAATGAGATTATTAAAATTTCACTACACGTTCTCTGAGTTTAATTTTAATCCCTTTTGGGATTGAGAGGGAGCTCACATTAGGGGTGGGGGTCAACGGGTGTTAAAAATAAATAAAGTGAATAAAACCCAGATTGGAGTCAAATTCAAGTTATGGATGTCACTGAGTTTATTTATGACAACCTGGGGAACGTTAGGGGGTGGCCGGGGGTACGAGGGGCTGGGCGGGGGTATACATTTTCAGACATGTAAAATGATCGATATTTGCGTGAAATAAATATTTTACGCTGTCAATTTCATTGATAGTATTTCTACCGATGTTGTTTGTGTATAATGTAAACACCTTACGGCATGGTAGGGAAGTACGCGTAGAGATGGGGGAGTGTTTCATAAAAATAACCTCAAAAAACGAGATTCGAGTCGAACCACAGTTATGGATATAGGTGAATGTATTTATGGCAACGTGAGCAATGGCGAGGGTGTGAGGGGCCTCGCGGAATTGGGCGGGGGAGGAAATCTTCAAACATGTTAAACGATCGATATTTGCGTTAAAAAAAATAATTCCTGGGGTTAATGGCTTTGATAGTTTATTTGCTGTTTGTGTACAATTTCAACCCCTGTGAGGGCAGCAAGGTTGGGGTGCAGGTACGTTAAATAAAAATAACGCTAAACAACCGAGATTCGAATCAATTCCGAGACTGTGAATGTCGCTGAGTCTAATTGTGACAACCCTGGGGGGCAACGCGACGGGTTTGGGAGGTGGGGGGCGGGGGTAGAAATTTCCAGACAATGTAATCGGTCGATTTTTGCGTGGAATACATTCTTTTTCATTATCGCATATTTGTGGGGGTGGTCATCTTCTAACATGTAAAAACGGCCGTTAATTTGGTCAATGAGTTCAACCCCCTTCGGCATCGGAGCTGAGCACATTTAGGGATAGGGTTCGAGGAGCGTTACATAAAAATAGCGCAAAAGCAACCGAAATTGGTGACATATCTGGGATTATGAATAAGTGACATCTCGGGCAACGCCGGGCACCCCTCAGCTAGTCTAATAAATAAAGCAGAGAGTTTGTTTGTATGTTTGTATGTTCCTTATACAAATCTACACAGGTGGAGCAAAATTTCACCAAATTTCGTACACGTGTCCTCTGCGACCAGGAAACAAACACTGTCGGGTTGAGACGCGTCTACCAACCCCCCCCCCCCAGAAGCGGGAGGTGCAAATATTTAAACATGCTAAAACAGCCGATATTTGAGTGGCATAAATATTTTTTGGAGTCAACGAGATGTTATATGAGTATAATTTCAACCCCTTACAGCATTGGAAAGGAGGAACGTTAGGGGTGAGGGTGAGGGGGCGTTACAAGGAAATAACGCGAATACAACCAACATTGCAGTCAAATCCAGGGTTATGGATGTCGGTGAGTTTAATTATGACATTCAATCGGCCATTTAACCCCCCCCCCACGGTCGGAGGTGGAATATTTCGAACATGGTCGATATTTGCCTGGAATAAATATTTGTCGGGCGTCAATGACGTTGATATTATTTCTACCTATGTTGTTTGTATATAATTTCAAGACCCCTTCAGCGTGGTAGGGGAGGACCCTTAGGGGTGGGGGTAGAGGGGCGTTTCATATAATTAACGCAAAAACAACCGAGTTTCGAGTCAAATGGAGGGGGGGTATACGACATCCCGGGCAACTCCGGGAACCCAGATAGTTTTTTAATAAACGTCATCCAATGATAACAGCTTCAAATCATCATTTGCTACATGCAAGACCGCAGACATCGCTGTCTCGTTTGCCCGATCGCAGGAAGAAACTTTGGCAAAGTTAATCTGCCTCATGAGGGAGTAGAGGTCGTCGTGCGACCAGAGCCATCCATCTCCATCTTGTCACTCATCCGACCACAGATGGGGAAATACTTTCCGACAACGGTCTGAATTGGGGATGTTTCTTCAAAGAACGCTTCAGCTCACTTTGGGGGAGGCGGGTGTCAAGTCAACTAAACACCATATGATTAACGTTTCAGGAGCTCTACAGTTTGTTGATTCACGTCCTCTCACTCCAATGTCTTCCAATCCATCAGACATTGGGAGGTCGACGACGTCTGTTCCTGGGTCCAGATCTTTACACATTTACCAACCAATTCAACAACATTTCTTGGGTTGGTCCAAAGAGTGTATTTGAGAACTGCAAACCCGAATCAAGTGGAAGAAGAATCAAGGCTGCAGACTCAAAATCGGTTCGCTTGTCCTCATTATTTATAAAGCGAAATGACAGCTTCCAAAGGCATAGTGGTGAGACGTGTGTCTGTGTCCTCTTCCAATGACGATTAAAACATTCAAAGTTACCATCATTATCATTCATTGGAAAACGGCCCTGGGAGTTTACTTCTTGTAATCACGCCTTGATATCTTTGTGTGGTGTGGCGCATCTGCAGCACAAGGTTATCTTTGCAAGTTTGTTTTATGTTTTGTCCCAGTTCCGTCTTCTGTTTTTACTGGCCTCCACCGAGCTCCAGAAACAGCGCCACCTAGCGGCAATTTACTGAACTATAATTAGATAAGTTAACTTAATAAACAACGATATTATAAAATTTCGATGTTTCAAAAGTCTTCAGCTGACGGAGTTATGGAACTTTGACATTTAAATTTCCCATGGATATGCGAACACAAGCGACCCAGACTCATCTGGGAGTTGACGTGCTGGTCGTCAGATGTCGTCAGCGGCTGTCATGGCGGCTCTAGTTTCAGGGCAAGGGCACCAGATGGCCCTAGTAGTCCTGCCATGGCCGCTGCTGCTAAGAGTTGTGTATTGACAAAGTAACTTTACGTTTTTCCAGAGTGCAAGGGAAAATGTGTTCCTAATAATTTTCATACAACGGCCATTGTTAGGTACAAATGTAAACAAAGTTGTGGGAAATTCGTCGTTTGTAAGGCACAAAGGAAAAAGGCGCTGTTTATTTGATCCTCAGCCCCCGCAGGTACAAGTTATGAATAGTTGTAATATGTCTATAATAACCTTAAATGTCTACATATTAGAATACAGAGTGGACCATTGGTAACATCCAGAGGGTTGCTGAACCAATTGGTGGTAATTGGAGTATTGTGAATGGATGCAGTGACATCAAGTAAATTAAGAGATTGGTTAGATTCAAGTTCATGACTGAATTGTAGGTTGGGATGATGATTATTAAAAGTATTGACTATAATGTTGATTTGAGAACTATTAACAATACAAAAAATGTCATCTACATATCTGATGTAACAAAGAGGTTAGACAGGAAGTTGAGAAAGACAAGAAAAGGAGTCAGGCGGCTACCCACGGAAGAACCTTTGATTTGGTGATGGTGAACGTGATTAAAATTGAAATAAGTGTAGTTGAGGATTAGATTTATAATGCATAAAATTTCATGAAGTGGACTTTTACTATATTGACTGACAATGGGCCATCTGTTTTTGAAACTGTTAATGACAAAGTTTCTTTTTATGATTATTTTATGTTTTGCTTACTTTCGGCTTTAATATTTCTTCTAGTTTTCAAACTTGGTTAAAATTATCACACAAAATAGTTATTGTGAGGATCCAGTGTGAGTTTTTACTTAATTGTAGAAAATGTGATGTTTTTCCAGGTCATTTACACAATGAATTTAAAAGTATTTATATTCTTTAACTCAAAACTTTTTTATAAATTCAATAACAAAATTAAATATTTACAGTTATGTTCCCCAAACATGGAAATGCAAGAGACACATTCATACGTTCAGTCCTTAACTAAACAACTTAAACATGGAAATGCAAGAGACACATTCATACGTTCAGTTCTTAACTAAACAACTTGTTTTTCATTAGAATTCTACAACTAGAATAATGGTGCCCACCAACATATATCACAATTTTTTCTCTCTCTAGGTTTGAATCGTCTTCGTCTTTTGCCGTTGATCTGGCAGGGAATTAGGCCAAAATTCGTGCATGAGGTGTGCCTTTTTGGGTAATCAGGTTGTCACCAGTTGTTCAGGTAAGTAAATTAGCGTTCAAATTTAATTCGACATCAGAAAGCTGTACGACATCACGTCTTCAATACTTCGATATCAAGCCGTTTGCCTCTTAAGCTGTGAACATTGGGATGAATGATATATAAGTAGGATATTAGTTAGGCATTATTGTGCAATGGTTGTGGTTCATTGGTAGAAAGCTTACTTTAAAAAAATAATTTGGCGCTATGCTCCTTTGATCCTTGTGTCCATATAAAGTCTTCATATTTTGTTGTTGTTGTTTTCTTGAAGCTTTGAATCCCAGTATGGTGTCGTCTACTTTGGGGATTGCAACTCTTCTGGAGCAGATTGGACTTGCAAAGTTGCCTGTTTATGGGTGACTCAAAGTTCTTATTCCTTTAACTACAAAACCTTTTGCAGCTGTGGATTTATCATGATTTTAGTTACAGCGTGATTGTTACTTGGATCTTCATCATTTTGTAGTAACTCAAATTTTTTTTATATGTTTAATTCAAAGCACTTTAGATGTACCTCCCGTAGCTGTGCTGTGGTTTACCAATGTCTATTGTTTACTTGCTGGCCATCATCTCCCTTTTTTCACACACAGTTTTAGACTAATGTTTCCTTTTTCCCCTAAGTTTTTTCATCTATGATTTGACCACCATTTTGCTGTACCTCTGTAACGTACTGAAGCCTTTAAATACTGTTTGTGAGTTTCAACATTTCACTTTAGTACTTGTCACAATTTTCTTCCAGGAAACTATTTATTTTCCTGCAGAAATTCCCCACACCGTCCAATACCATGACTTTCTAATTTGTGAATAATGTGGAAGTAATTTCTGTTTATATTTAATTCTCAAGTTTCTTGTCGTTATTTATGTTTTAAATCTGCTGCTTGTTGTAAAAGAAATAAAGGAATATTAATTGATTGTATTCATGTTATTGTAAAATCATCTCAATGTTCTGATCATGTTTGTCATTGTATTACAACTGGAGTAAAGTTTACGTTAAACTTGTGAGAATTCTTTTTTTGAAATTATGTTATGTATTTCAGGAATTAGAAAAGTAAAGTGACGCAAGAACAAATGATAACGTGTAATTGGAATTAGAATTGGCTAACACAAATTGAAGGTAAGAGACTATAAACCAATATTAACTTGCCGTACTCTTATATTCATGGTAAATGCCCTCAGATAATACCAACTTCCTTCAGAGTTTGTTCAAAGATTTTTTAAGTAGTTTAAAATATTCTTCCAAAAATTCATGCACTGCCATAATTTTGCTCACACGAACACACATCTTGCAGTCCAAAAAATACATACTTCTTTAACTCTGCTAAGAAATGCACAGATTAAGCAAATCAGCTTTTAAAATATTTAATTTTTTACTTATTTGGTAATTCACCATTTTGTATCTTAAAACTGGAGGCTACAGATATATATTATTTGATAGGCAGATTTAAATGACTATAAAGGATTAGATATCAAATCTGTTTTCGAAAATCCCTCGTATAGAGTTATAATTTCTATTGTTTCAGGTAAACGTCAAGTAATGGTTTAATATGTTGAGTGTGATAAAACATTTGCATATTCTAACCAACTAGCAAACCACAAGAGGATGCGTACAGGTGACAAGCCATTTAAATGTGTTGAGTGTGATAAAACATTTGCATATCATTCCAGCCTACAAAACCACATGAGGATACATACAGGTGAAAAACCATTTAAATGTGTTGTATGTGATAAAACATTTACACATTATTTTAGCCGAAAATACCACATGGGGAAGCATACAGGAGTAAAGCCATTTAAATGTGTTGAGTGTGATAAATCATTTGCACATTCTTCCATCCTAGAAAACCACATGAGGATTCATACTGGTGAAAAGCCATTTAAATGTGTTGTGTGTGATAAAACTTTTGCACATTCCTCCAATGTAGCAACCCACATGAAGATTCATACAGGTGAAAAGCCATTTAAATGTGTTGAGTGTGATAAAACATTTGCTCGTTCTTTCAGCCTGAAAAAACACACAATGCTTCATACGGGTCACAAGCCATTTAAATGTGTAGAGTGTGATAAAACATTTGCAGATTTTTCCAATCTAGCAGCCCACATGAGGATTCATACAGGAAACAAGCCATTTAAATGTGTTAAGTGTCATAAAACATTCTCACAATCCTCAACCCTTAATTACCACACGAGAATTCATGCTGGTGAAAGGCCATTTGCATGTGTTGAGTGTGATAAAACATTCACAAAATCATCATACCTAAATGAGCACATGAGGATTCATACTGGTGAAAAACCATTTAAATGTGGTGAGTGTGATAAAACATTTTCACGTTTTTTCAGACTGAAAAGACACATTATGATTCATATGGGTCACAAGCCGTTTAAATGTGTTGAGTGTGATAATACATATGCAGATTCTTCCAGCCTAAAAAACCATATGAGGATGCATACAGGTGAAAATCCATTTAAATGCGTTGAGTGTGATAAAACATTTGCATATTCCTCATACCTAAATGACCACATGAGGATTCATACTGGTGAAAAACCATTTAAATGTGTTGAGTGTGATAAAACATTTGCACATAACTCCAGCCTAATAATCCACATGAGGATGCATACAGGTGAAAAACCATTTAAATGTGTTGAGTGTGATAAAACATTTTCACGTTCTATCAGACTGAAAAGACACATCATGATTCATATGGGTCACAAGCCGTTTAAATGTGTTGAGTGTGATAATACATATACAGATTCTTCCAGCCTAAAATCGCACTTGAGGATTCATACAGGTGAAAAGCGATTTAAATGTGTTGAGTGTGATAAAACATTTGCATATTCCTCATACCTAAATGACCACATGAGGATGCATGCAGGTGAAAGACCATTTAAATGTGTTGAGTGTGATAAAACATTTGCACTATCTTCCACCTTAAGAAAGCACATGAGGTTGCATACAGGTGAAATGCCATTTAAATGTGTTGAGTGTGATAAAACATTTGCCCATTCTTCCAACCTAAAAAGGCACATGAGGTTGCATACAGGCGAAAAACCATTTAAATGTGTTGAGTGTGATAAAGCATTTGCAGATTCTTCCCATCTAACTAACCACTTAAGGATTCATACAGGTGAAAAGCCATTTAAATGTGTTGAGTGTGATAAAACATTTTCAGAATCTTCCACCTTAAGGAAGCACATGAGGATGCATACAGGTGAAAAACCATTAAAATGAGTTGAGTGTGATGAAATATTCGTACAGATATAACATCTTTAGTGAGTGTTAAATTTATTATTGTGCAGGATCTTCCCTTCTCTATTGCACTGTGAATCAGCTTCAGTCAGCATGTAGCCCTTGACTTTGTTTGGCCATGTCCTGTGTGTGAAACTGTGCCACCTGCAGCGTACGTGACTACTAGACCGAACAGCAGAATTACCACACAATCGTGTCCACAAAGCTATCTACAGCAATGTCATGGATATTTCACAGAAGAAGCAGGATGCGTGCCGGGGAAAATACAATGACTACAACAACGCTGGGCAATTACGTCGGCCTGCCTCGAGATAACGTTATCAGAAGGTGGTTGCCGGATTAGTCCCGTATGACATCAACGAGCGCCTCACGCATAGCAGGTCAACAATGCCATCACATGCCTGACCTGGGAGGTTACGGACCACCAGGGCACAGCACAGACACAGAGGCATCTCCTCGTGGCAGGGACTAAGAATGGTCAGGCAGTACAGTAAGTAGGAAAAGAGGCGGGAAATGAAAGATAGGTAGGAACCACAAGAAGAATAAGTCGTTTTTAATTGCCAAGAAGTAAATTCTCAAACTATTGTCATACAAATTAAGAGAATTATTGACTATTTTAACTGCAGTACCAGCAGGTGTAGGCCTACTCTTATATTATCTCATGTATGTACCTCCTAATAAATCAAACAGAGTGTTTGCGTGTGGGTGTTCCTCACACCCATGGAGCCTACTGCGTCCTCATTTTTCTCAAGACAAACACTGGGGGTGAGACACGTCTACAACCCCCCCACCCCCAATAGGCAGTGGAAATATTCAAACATCCTAAAGCAGCCGACAATATGAGAATGTGTTGAATTTTCAGTATTTCCACAGAATTTTAGCAATTTTCCACTTCAGTACTTGTCACAATTATCTTCTAGGAAACTATTTATTTTCCTGCAACTCTTCTACACACCGACGAATACCTTCTTGTTTGTGAATACTGTGTAATTAATTTTTGTTTATATTTAACTCTAATGCTTCTTGTAATTATCATTATTTATGTTCTAAATCTGTAGCTTGCAAGTAATAGAAATAAAGCAATATTAATTAAATGCATTCGTGTTATTGTACAAGCATCTCAATGTTCTGATCATAATTGTAATTGTATTGCAACTCGAGTAAAGTTTACGTTGAACTTCTTTAAAGTAGAACTTGTGAGAATTCTTTTCTTTAGATTATATTTTGTATTTCAGGAATTAGAAAAGTAAAGTGACTTAAGAACTAATTATGACGTATAATAGGAATTAGATATGGCTAACACAAATTGATGGTAACAGACTATAAACCAATATTAAATTGCCTTTCTCTCATATTCACGGTTAATGCTTCACAAAACAAAGCTATATGCAACTCCCACGGAACATTCAGGTGGAGGTGCCCATGTAGGACAAAGCTGTCACTGTTAAAAGCACGCTACAGCGCCAGGGAGTTACATCAATAATGGTGGAAGATTGGAACAGATTGTCTTACGACACACAACAGCAAACTGGCAGTCTTCCGAACATCGTTTTAGGCGGCGATTATGGGGTTGCAGACAAACAACGACTAAAGGAAGAGAACTCGGTAAAGCCATGTATTATCGCAACATGAAACTGTTCTAGTGCCAGAATACAACAGTATTCCACTTCTGACAAGCAAACACCTACGAGCGGAGTGACAAGCTCCTGTCTGTCAGGCTAAGAGATCAGTGTTATAGGTGGAACTACAAAAGTACTTACTTTTAATCTACATTCATAAACTATTAGTATATAAATCAGCCATATGGAGTAACAACACTGTGCCACTTTGGTGTTTGAAAGTCAGCAAATGTGTTCAACAACCAAATAATCCATCAAAAAAAAATATTGGCTTCAAAAACAAAAACTGAAGGGAAAATAGTGGAAAAAATATTAAACACCCCAGAACAGAAGTGTTTGAAAAATCCTACGATTACTGGCTAATTCCAGTAGCAACCACGTCCAACTGTTACTCTGTACTAGGCGATAAAGTCCCGATTATGAACAATCAAATAATGCAACAAAACAAGAACCAGAAACTCCAGCAATTTCCATATTTGGAGTCAAAATGATTGAACCACTCTTAAATTGTTAGTAAACTGTAAAAACAATAATCAGAATTTGATATTTTACAATTCAAGCTTGTCATCAAATTATTAAATGTTTCATTCCAGGTTTAGGTCCTTGTTTTAACTCGTACATTGCTCAATTCAGCTTACAAACTTTATTCTTATCCGCATGTGACACTAAAAATTTCTGGAATTTTCATAAAGATTTTCATTTTGAGCTGACTGTGTAAGAAAGAATTTTTAACATCTAATTGTTCCAAAAGTAGATTATCTGCCTTATCAACTAATTCCCATGACCCATTATTTTTTAAGGCACTTAATTCGTGTTCAATAACTTTTTCCCAGCATTGCCAATTTGTACTTTCTTTTGCCTCTGAATGTGTGACATTGGAAGATTTCACTATTTTATGCCAAGAAACTTGTATCTATTTCCTGGTAACTTCACTTGTCTTTTTTCTGCATCATTTTCCAGAAGATTTAATCCATACTTGCCTGCATGATCCTTGATCTAGCCATATCCGTCAAGGTCTGATTCATTCTCTCAGCTACTGCATTAAGTTGAGGAGTGTCAGGACATGTATAGATGATTTGGTTACCTTTTTCTGCACAAAGATTCTTAGAACAATAATCGCCACCATTATCACATTTTAATTCAAAAATTTTTTTTTCCACAAAATAAAGATGCCATCTGTGCTTCATAATATTTCGAACACTTAAACACCTCAGCTTTACTTTTTATAAGATATACCATAACAGATCTAGAGGAATCGTCAACAAAGGTTACCAAATACAAATTGCCACTTTGAGACGTTGGTCTAATAGGACCACATACTCTGTGTGCACAAGTTGTAATACTCTACATGATCTGGATGATTGGGAATAATGTGGAAAACTTTTCTGTTTACATCTTACACACACGTCATGTATAGTTGTTTCAGAATTTTCAAATCGCACGCCATTTATTTAATTTAAATTCTCAATTTTTGATAATGAGTTACAATTGAAATGTCCATACCTTAGATGCCAGAGTTCCTTATCTTTATTGCTGGCTGCCAAGTTTGCATATTCATTGTTTCTACATTCAAAGATTACTTTATATAAATTATTCTGTCTAAAACCTTCAACAAAAACACTTTTACCGTTTTTAAATAACATTTGGCCATCAGCACAAACAGTTTCAGAACCAGTAATTCAAATCATTGAATATTAACATTAAACTTGGAACACGCATGACATTTAGAACTGTAATTGACACACTTTTGTCCCCCTCTATACTCACTGCCTCCATGAACTTACCAACTTCATTGTCCTAGGTTTTATGAATCTCCGTTTGTTCGCCAACATTTCTTCTCTGTGGGCACGATGATGTGTTGCACCTGAGTCTGCTGTGCATTCTGTTTGGTGTTGATTGGACGTCAGCACTTGCACAAAATGCCACAGCCATGATTCTCAGTATCTTGAACATAATTGGCCTTAATTTTAATATTTCCTTGTTTATTAATTTTACGTCTGAAACACTGCTTTGCTTTATGCCCCTTTTTACCACAGTTACATTGTACAGTTGTAACATATCAGCAATTTTTGATCCACATTAAATAAATTTATTATTTCTATAAAAATGCTGTCGCATGTAGAGAAATGGTCTTGTAAATTTGCCCAATATTAATATTTTAATGTAGTAAGTTGTTTTTATAAATAAAAGTTGGATCAATTACCACACAAGCATTATTATGTTTTTATCCCATTGATCATCTCTTGCATTTAATTGCTCCATTTTTAATATATCATGCAAATCCATAGCCTTCAAAAGGGAATGCAAACTAAATTTCCAGTTGTCAAAATTAACTCCTTTAAACAGAACAATTCCATGTTTATTTCTCGCCGTTATTTTTGATTTTATAGCATCTATTTTATGTTCCCAACTCATATTTTTACTTTTAACGTTTCAACACATTCCACCTGGGCCCGTAACCAATATTGGAATGTGTTCATAATCTCAATACTGACAAGGTTGACATGTAAGAAAAAGAGGAAACAACTTATTTACAACTTTGTAACATGTGACATTGTGCTAGGAAGGAGAGAAATCAAGATCCTCCTGCACTCAACCATTCTCCAGGCAGCGAGGACTTGTGGGGCACAACCTGCAACTCCTGCAGAAGTATCAAGAAAAAGAGTTCAATCCAAATGCTGAGAACATTGATCATGGTACGTCATCAATAGTGACCGAGGAATAGACAATGTCAGTGAAACCTTTACATAAAGTCAGTGTTTAATATCGTCACAGAATTAGTGAACATCCAAACTAACTTGCCAAGTGTTTGTTCGAAGAAGATGACAACATACGGCGACTCTAGAGGCTGAGACCATGGACCTATCTCATAAACCTAGACAGTTATTATCTTGTATTGTATTATGTTACTTATACGCAAGCTAAAACTATATTTCATTTTATGAAGTAGTCAATGGACTACATGAAGCAGTTTATTTAAAATATTACAAAAGTTACTAAAAGTCAAGAGACAGATTGAAAAGAAAATTGAGAATAATAATTTTAAAAAATTTCTCCTAAACACAGCTGATTGCGGTGTCAAATCTGAACTTTGACATTTAAATTTCCCATGGATATGCGAACACAAGCAACCCAGGCTCCTCTGGGAGTTGACGTGCTGGTCGTCAGATGTCGTCAGCGACTGTCATGGCGGCTCTAGTTTCCGGGCAAGGGCGCCAGATGGCCCTAGTAGTCCTGCCATGGCCACTGCTATCTGTTGTGTATTGACAAAGTAACTTTACTTTTTTCCAGAGTGCAAGGGAAAATGTGTTCCTAATAATTTTCATAGAACGGCCATTGTTAGGTACAAATGTAAACAAAGTTGTGGGAAATTTGTCGTTTGTAAGGCACAAAGGAAAAAGGCGCTGTTTATTTGATCCTCAGCCCCGAAGGTACAAGTTATAAATAGTTGTAATATGTCTATAATAACCTTAAATGTCTACATATTGCAATACAAAGTGGAACTTTGGGAATATCCAGAGGGTTTGTGAACCAATTGGTGAGAATTGGAGTATTGTGAATGGATGCAGTGACATCAAGAAAATTAAGAGATTGGTTAGATTCAAGTTCATGAGTGAATTGTAGGTTGGGATGATGATTATTAAAAGTATTGACTATAATGTTGTTTTGAGAACTATTAACAATACAAAAAAGTCATCTACATATCTGATGTAACAAAGAGATTGGACAGGAAGTTGAGAAAGACGAGAACTTTCCAAGTCTCTCATGACTAGATGAACAAAAAAGGAGTCAGGGGGCTTCCCACGGGAGAACCTTTGATTTGGTGATGGTGATTAAACTTGAAATAAGTGGAGTTGAGGATTAGATTTATAATGCATGAAATTTCATGAAGTGGACTTTTAGTATATTGACTGAAAATGGGCCATCTGTTTTTGAAACTGTTAATGACCAAATTTCGTTTTATGATTAAGTTATGTCTTTTCTCAATTATGTTTTACCTACTTTCGACTTTAATATTTATTCTAATTTTGAAACTCGGTGAAAACTATCACACAAAACAGTTATTGTAAAGATCTAGTGTGAGTTTTTACTTAATTGCAGAACATGTGATGATTTGCCAGGTCATTTACAGAATAAACTTAACAGTATTTATTTATTTAATTCTAAACTTTCTTATATACACAATAACAAAATTAAATATTTATAGTCGTGTACACTAAACTTGGAAATCCAACACATACGTTCACACATTCAGTCCTTAACTAAACAACTTGTTTTTCAAGAGAATTCTATAACTAGAATAATGGTGCTCACCAACATATATAACAATTTTTTCTCTATATATTGTTCTCGGAGTTCAACCGGGTTTTGCATAATTATATTAGAACTGAACATTTCGACAACTAAAAGCTCTGTCGTCTTCGTTGCGTTCTAATATAATTATGCAAAACTCGGTTGAACTCCGAGAACAATATATTGAACATCTACACCGGGAAAGGCTTCAATCTTTAATTTTTTCTCTCTCCAGGTTTGAATCATCTTCGTCTTCTGCTGATGATCTGGCAGAGAATTAAGCCAAAATTCGTTCACGAGGTGTACCTTCTTGGGTCATCAGTTTGTCACCAGTTGTTCTGGTAAGTAAATTAGTGTTACAAATTTAATTCGACGTTAGAAAGCTGTACGACATCACATCTTCAATATTTCAATATCGAGCTGTTTGCCCCTTAACCTGTGAACATTGCTTCTTTTTTTTATTTATTAAAATTAACTTTTCGTCTGGAGACTTTACAGTTGTGATAATAATAATAACAGTATTTACAATTGTAAATGTTAAACAAATAACAAGGTATTTACAATTTGTCATTATTTCACATGTAAACTTGGGATCTTTGATGTGACCCTTGTCATTGCAAGTTAGAGATGAAAGAAACAGATTAACTTGTTTACCATGATGTTGGCAATCAAACTGGTCATTGAAGAAACTACATGATTGAAGCGTTAAGGATGTTATGGGGAAGATGTGAAGAACGTATATTTAGGGAGTATGTAGTGCCAGTTGGTAGGAGGGGGCTAGAGTTAGGTAATTCCGGAAGTGATTTAGGGGGAGGATGTCAATTGGGAGTTTACATTTTAGTCTGCGATTTTGTTTAGGAGGGGGCGGGTTACTGTAGAATAGCTCAATGGTGGGATTTGGATGGTTGATGGAGCTGTTTATTAGGGACTTGGTAGATTTATGAATTATGGTAGGAATTAGGGGAATTTCAAGGTCTTTGTGGATAACTGAGTTGCGAAGGTATGAGGGGAACTTGATATTAAATGGAGAATTTTGTTTGGTTTGGTTTGAATTTTGTTGGAGTGGGAATAGGCAGTGGATCCCCATACGGCACATGAGTACGACCTTATGGGGTGGATTAAGGATAGATAGAGGAGTATTTTGGTGCTATGGGTTATGGGAGATTTTCTGTTGATAAGAGGGAAGAGTTGTTTTATTTTGTTGCTGATTCTGCAGGTAATGTGGGCTATGTGAGGTTTCCATAATAATTTGGAATCAAGGATAAGGCCTAGGTATGGTGTAGTTTGTTGGATAGGTATTTTGCTGCCATTGAGAAAGATGGAGTGGTTGAGAGAATGTTTGGTTTTAAGGGTGAAGGGAATGATTGTGGATTTGGTATGGTTTATGCTGATTCACCAATTTTTAGCCCAGCTTTCAATATCATTGAGGGTGATTTGTAGTTTTCTGTAGCCCGAGTCTAGATGTCGAGGATGTTTGGAGGAGTATGGAAAGGTCATTTGCAAAAAGTACTGTTTTAGTGGAAAGGTTTTGAGGTACGTCATGAAAATAGTGGTTGAAAAGGAAAGGGCCTAGGATGCTGCCTTGGGGGACACTAGAGGAAATAGGGAATGAATTAGAAAGGGTATTTTAAATTTGACAGAGAAGGAGCAGTTAGTAAGGATTCTGAAGAGGGAATCATTAAGTGGGTCTTTGAATTTGGACAGTAGTGATTGGTGGTGTACTTTATCAAAAGCTTTTTCTGCATCTAGGAAGGCAGCAATGCACGAGTTATTGGTGTCGAAGGAATTGTTGATGTAGGATGTCAACGAGTAGAGTTGATGGATGCAAGAGTGTTTGGGCCTAAAGCTGTATTGAGCAGGAGGAATGAGGTGGGTTAACTCTTTGCTAAGGAGGGGAAGAAGGAGTTTTTAAAACAGTTTGGATAATGAGGGGAGGAGACTGATGGGTCTGTAACTATTGGGACAGGATTTGGGTTTATTTGGCTTTGGGATCATTATTATATGTGCGTTCTTCCAAGCTGTTGGATAATATGTTGTACGGATGATTGCATTGAAGATGATTGTTATTAAGGTTGAAGTTTTTTAAAGAGGTTTTTCAGGTGGAGGGGAGTCGACCGGCGAAGTGTTTATTTTTTAATTTGTTTATGGTAGAGCAGATTAGGGGAGGAGTGAATAGTTTAGGTAGAGGCGACAGTTGAAGAGGTTGGAGGAGAGTGTTATTGATCTTGTTATTGTGGTAAAAGTTGATTGCTGGGTTTGGAGAGAATTGGGATGTGAGAATGTGTGCGAATAGATTAGCTTTATGGGCTGGAGAGGGATATAATTGGATTTGATGTTTGAGAGGAGGGATATCACAATGAGGGTTGGTTAGGGTTTTGGTTTTTCTCCATATGGAATAGTCGGAGGAATTCAGTTGTTGGAGATGATTAAAGTAGTTTGCGTCGAAGATGTCTTTTAATGTTTGTTTGAGCTGTCTGGAAATACTGTTAAAGTGGGTTTTGTCGGCTGGGTATTTAGATTCGATCCATCTTTTACGGAAATATTTTTTTGTGTGTAGAAGGTCTTTTATGATGGGGTTTAAGGGATATTGACAGTGTTTTTTAGTGGGGGGTTGTAAGCAGAAAGCTGATGCAGAAGAAAGGATGATTGTTTGCAAGTTGTCAAGAGCTGTGTCAATATCAGAAGGAGATTTGAGAGGAATTTGTAAATTTATTTGTGGGTCAATTAGGGAAGAGTAACGTTGTCAATTTATGAAGTGGCTATTTTTATTCGGAGAAGAGAGTGGAGATAGACTAAGATTAAGATGGGCAGATAAGGGAGGTGATCTGAAAGTATTGTAGATTTCGTAAATTTTGGGAGGTTTTAAAACAGATAAAGTAGTCAAAGATATCTGGAGATCTTGCATTGTCTGGATAAAAGGTGGGTTTAGGAGGGAAGGTAATTTGATGTGGTTTATGGAGGATAAAATTGTATAGGTTGTTTCCTCTGGGATTGGGAATTCTGGATCCAAAATGGGGATGCTTAGCATTGAAATCTCCTCCTAAAATAAATGCACTTAGGAGTTTAGACCAAAAGTCATGTGAAAGAGTTATAGAAGGGGAAGATTAGAAGCTGGCTGTGTTAATTGATTGATTGTTAGTGAGGTTTAGTGTTAATTGGAATTCGTTGGTTGTTATGGGAGGAAGCTCATTATGATTAATGGAGATTTTGATGAGGATAGCAGATCCTCCTTTTCTAGTGGAATCAGGGTCGTTTGCTCTATACGTTTTGTAGCCATGCAAGTTGAGGTGGTAGGTGGGCGTGAGTTTGGTTTCGGACAGAAGGAGGATCTATATTTCGTGGGCATTTAGAAAAAGGGAAATTCTGTGAAATTTGTTGGATAATCCTCGGGCATTCCATGTGCATATGGAGAAGTTTTAGTGAGGATAAGGGTTCATTTATTTTGCTTCAATAAGCTTGGGTATTAGGGTTGAAAGGAGGTTCATTGATAAAGATCTTACTTTAAAAAAATAAATTTGGCGCTATGCTCCTATGATCCTTCCGTCTATATAAAGTCTTCATTGTTTTATGTTGTTCTCTTGAAGATTGTTACTTGGATCTTCATAATTTTGCAGTAATTCAAATTTGTTTTATATGTTCAATTCAAAGCACTTTAGATGTAGCACGGCACCTCCCGTAGCTGTGCTGTGGTTTACCAATGTCTATTGTTTACTTGCAGGCCAACATCTCCCTTTGTCCCCCTCGATTTTAGACTAATGTTTCCTCTTTCTTTGTCTTACGTTTTCTTCATTAATAATTTGAACATCATTTTGCTGTATGTCTATAACGTACTGAAGACTGTAAATATTGTTTGTAAGTATCACCATTTCACTTTAGTTACTTGTCACAATTATCTGATAAGAAACTACTTATTTTCCTGGAGCTCTTCCACACACCGTTCCCGATCCATGACCTTCGTGTTTGTGAATAATGTGGAAGTAATTTTTGTTTATATTTAATTCTCAAGTTTCTTATCATTATTTATGTTCTAAATCTGTAGCTTGCAAGTAAAAGAAAGAAAGGAATATTAATTGATTGTATTTATGTTATTGTACAAGCATCTCAATGTTCTGATCATGTTTGTCATTGAATTGCAACTCGAGTAAAGTTTACGTTCAACTTTTTTAAAATAGATCTTGTGAGAATTCTTTACTTGAGATTATATTATGTATTAGGAATTAGAAAAGTAAAGTGACTTAAGAACGAATTATGATGTGTAATAGGAATTAGATATGGCTAACACAAATTGAAGGTAAGAGACTATAAACCAATATTAACTTGCGTTTCTCTCATATTCACAGTAAATGCCCTCAGAAAAAACCAACTTACTTCAGAGATGTTTTTTAGAGTCGCTTGAAAGTTTTTTCAAAAAATTCATCCACTGTCAAAATCTTGCTCACATTAACACACGTCTTGCAGTCCAAAAAATTACTAATGATCTTCAATTATTCTCTTACTTATGCTAAGAAATGCACAGACTAAGCTTATCAGCTTTTAGTGTTATTGAGTTTTTACTTATTTGGTTATGAAAATTACAGCATTCACCATTTTGTATCTTAAAACTGGGGCCTACAGAAGTATTTCATTTGATACGAAAATAAATAGTATAAAGGAAATAAAATATTTAATCTCATTGCTAAAATTACTCTTATGGAAATATAATTTCTATTGTTTCAGGTGAATGTCATGTAACAATTACATCAGTTACGTATACCATATGAGGATGAATACAACTAAAAAACCATTTAAATGTGTCGAGTGTGATAAAACATTAGCGGATTCATCCAGCCTAAAAATGCACATGAGAACGCATACAGGTGAAAAGCCTTATAAATGTGAGGAGTGTGATAAAACATTTGCACAATTTTCCACCTTAAGAAGGCATATGAGGATGCATACAGGTGAAAAGCCATTTAAATGTGTGGAGTGTGATAAATCATTTGCTCGTTCCTCCAGCCTAGCAACCCACATGAAGATTCATATTGGAGACAAGCCATTTAAATGTGATGAGTGTGATAAAACATTTGCATATTCCTACCAACTAGCAAACCACATGAGGGTTCATACTGGTGAAAAACCATTTAAATGTGTTGAGTGTGATAAAACATTCACACATTCTTCATACCTTAATGTCCACATTAGGATGCATACAGGTGAAAAACCATTTAAATGTGTTCAGTGTGATAAAACATTTATAGATTCATCCAACCTAAAAAACCACATGAGGATGCATACTGGTGAAAAGCCATTTAAATGTGTTGAGTGTGAGAAAACATTTCCACATTCCTCCAGCCTAGCAACCCACATGAGGATGCATACTGGTGAAAAGCCATTTATATGTGTTGAGTGTGATAAAACATTTACACATTCTTCCAGCCTAGAATACCACACGAGGATTCATACTGGTGAAAAGCCATTTAAATGTGTTGAGTGTGATAAAACATTTGCATATTCTTCCAGCCTACAAAAGCACATGAGGATTCATACAGGTGAAAAGCCATTTAAATGTATGGAGTGTTATAAAACATTTGCAGATTCTTCCAGTCTAACAAAGCACATAAGGATTCATACAGGTGAAAAGCCATTTAAATGTGTTGAGTGTGATAAAACATTTGCAGAATCTTCCAGCCTAAAAAAGCACGTGCGGGTGCATACAGGTGAAAAGCCATTTAAATGTGATGAGTGTGATAAAACATTTGCAGAATCTTCCAGCCTAAAAAAGCACTTGAGAATGCATGCAGGCGGTAAATGATTTGAGTGTGCTAAAATATTTGCACAAATGTCAGAACTGTAGAGAGTGTCAAATTTATTTGTGTTTCAGTTTAGTGTCTTCTGTGCAAGATCTACCCTTCTCTATGTCACAGTGAATCAGCTTTAGTATGGGCATGTAGACCTTGACTGTGTTTGTGCATGTCCAGTGTGTGTGCTCCTTGTAACAATGCCAGCTGCAGCGTACGTGACTACTAGACCAAACCATGTGGATTCTTACTGATGCAATGTCATTTTAATTTGATTTGTGTGATAAAGTATTGACATCTGCGGACACCAGCATTGGTAATTGAAATGTGTTGCATGTCAGATAGTTTCAATATCAAGTCTGTTAAGAAACAATTTTTCTCATTCATTTTTTTTTACTTTACTTTTTACTTTTACTCTGCTGGCAGACAGATTTCCACGACAAATCTCCTACTAACTGTTGATGACTGACTGATTACTCTCGGCCACCTAACTTGGCCTACCATCCGATGATCTCTCCTCATGACTGAAATCCAAACTCTTGACAGACTCTGATCTCCTCTTGCGAAGCCTTATATATCCTCCTCCTGCGCACATTACACTGAAGCCGTGTGCACTTCTCCCCACACCCTCCTCTAATTTTCCATCTGCCCTCAATTATTATCCATTACGTCCTAGTTATTTACCACTAGTGTCCCATCTGCTCTAATAATATGTGTCGGGCTGGTTTTTTCCCAGAGTTATAAATGTTAACAAATACTTTGTATTTTGAACATTGTGACTGTGGCAAATGTGGTATATTTCTGAATATTTTTGCAGATTCATGAACAAGAATCTAATTATTGTAAGAGCATAATTGTTTTTATGTTTTTTTGTTTAAAAGGTGAATCACCACAATCACTAGCATGATTTATTAACATCTAATTGTTCCATCTGGCTTATCAACTAATTCCCATGTCCCATTATTTTTTAAGGCACTTAATTCGTGTTCAATAGCATTTTCCCAACATTGCCAATTCGTACTTCCTTTTTTAGGCCCCGAATGTGACTTTGGAACATTTTACTATATTATGCCAAGTCATTAAACCTTCCTGGTAACTTCACTTGTCATTGTGATCGGTGTTAGCTTCGTGATGGCAACGCAGACTATTACTGCTTTCTCCCTCACCTTTTCGAGATAACGTTTAAATGTTAATTTGTCGTATAAATAGGTGGTGAATATCTAAATGTGTGTACTAGTTGTGTGTAAATTCAGATCTATTTTGAGTACTGAATTGTCAGCAAGCAAAGTGTCATCACTTGGAAAATATGGAGCAATATAAGCAGAACCTTAAACAGATGAATAGAGGGGGGGGGGGGGAAATTCAAAAACAGTTCAGGATTTGGGAAATCCTATTCATTTCCTCTGTCAGATAAGTTTTGGATTTTGTATTGGTCCTGGCTGTAATTGTGGCAATTGTAATTTATTTTTGTATTGTATTGTGTTTGGGTTACATCAGCCGATCTGTAAAGTGCCACATACGATTATCATCTGTAAAAGGAAAGAGTTTAATTTGAATGTTGAGAGAGTAGCATGGAAACAAAACATTGGTTGAGCGAATTTTATCATTTCCTGGCAAGATAATAAATATTTAAATGTTTCAAAAGAATGTATCTGAATTTATAATAGCATTGCCCCTGGAGAAGTGAGACGGGTTGTACTGCCTGGTGGACGAGGCCAGCCACCTCACTGGAGAACCTTCCTCTTCAACTAAAATAAAGCGGGTCACTACAAAATCTGGACCTGACGAAAAAAGAAGTCACATTTTAATAGCTGGATTTTTAAGGATTTCTACTTTCCTAGACCCAGTTAATTCCAGTTATAGGACTAAGACACAAGGGTATAAAATGACCATATGGATTATTTTATACTGAGATGAAAATGGACAAAAAAATTGAACTGTGTCCAAGCAAGTTCTGTACTGTCAGGAATTATGAGCACCTAAACTTTCAAAACTGAAGACGTCACAAGAGCAGACAGCAGAGCCATCTACCAGCAATGAAGGGAACTCCGTGCATCTGCGCCATCTACCAGCAAAGAAGAGAACTTCAATTCATGCTCTTTAACCTCGTTCTGTACATTTAAGCCGATTTCAGTAACAAGGTGTTTGCTGTGGAAAGAAACTAGTATCAAGTTCTCCTTCTCCGACCACGGGGCCAAGTTCCTGCAGGTGAAACCAACTCACTTCAGCTTGCTGTGAATAAATAAACACAAAGATTTACTTCAGTAAAACCAATAAGAGGTATATTTCTATAATAATAATTCACATAACCTCTAGTGCATTAACCTAAAGTTATTACTAAAATTAAATGTTTTTTTGATATTTAATGAAACTGAACTATTGCAAATTTTAACTGAGCTAATTAATGGGAAGTTTATATTGTCTGTCTGATAGAATATAAGAATGCAATTCTTCCCCATAATGGTTGTGTTTGGATGACAAAGGGAATAAATAATTCATTAAGACAAGATTGTGATCAGTGTTTTGCATCCCAAGCCTTGAGTTAACAATAATCACATAATTAGAGACTGTTGCACCCCAGTGGAAGCTTAGAATAAAGAATACAACAGATAAACCCTTATTAAACCATGCAGGAAGCAGGCAACTTGACGTAAAATGTGTGTGTGAATTAAAACAGAACTTTTTATTTCATTCACTGACAAACTTTGGGCAGTGCTCAAAGCCTATGACAATACTTAAAGACTCGTAACAGAAATAGAACCACCATGGACAATACGGGCAATTTACACCCCAATATCCCAACTACAGAGAACTCAATACAAATGTGTGGAGTATTTTCTGAATCGTGTTTCCTGAAACTGCACATGAGAATTCACACAAGCTCTACAAATGTATGCTGTGTTTTAAAATGTTCCAAAATTCCTCTCACATGAGGAAACAAACTGGGAATAAACCGTACAAACGTGCTTAGTGTTTTAAATCCTTTTCAGACTCGAGTAATCTAAAAATATGAATACGAATACACACAGGTGAGGAACCATACAAATGTGTTGAATGCAATAAAGCTTTCTCAAAAGCATTTTATTAGACAAGATACATCAGGGTTCATAGAGGTGAACAACCAATCAAAAGTGCCGAGTGTCGTAAAACATTCGCTAAATCAAGTAATTACAGATCTCGTTGTAATGCCAGAGGTCGTGTGATTAAAATGATAAGCATCCACATTAATAATAGTAATTTCTTGTGATATTTATTGACCTCATTGCATTGTCCGGCTTTCAACTTATGGAATTATGTTGAATTTTTTATTTCCACAGAGTTTTAGCAATATTTCACTTTAGTACTAGTCACAATGTTCTGCTAGGAAACTACTTATTTTCATAGAGCTCTTCCACACACCATCCAATGACCTTCTTGTTTGTTAATAATGTGCAAGTAATTTCTGTTAATATTTAATTCTCAAAATTCTTGTAATTATCATTATTTATGGTCTCAATCTGTAGCTCACAAGTAGAAGAGGGCAAGGAATATTAATTGATTGTATTCGTGTTATTGTACAAGCATCTCAATGTTCTGATAATGTTTGTCATTGTATTACAACTCTGGTAAAGTTTACGTTGAACTTGTGAGAATTCTTTACTTGAGATTGTATTATGTATTACAGGAATTAGAAAAGTAAAGTGAGTTAAGCTTGAATTATGACGTGTAATAGGAATTAGAATTGGCTAACACAAATTGAAGGTAAGAGAATATAAACCAATATTAACTTGCCTTTCTCTCATATTCACGGTTAATACCCCCAGATAAAACCAACTTCCTTCAATTACCTCAATCACCATTTTGTATCTTAAAACTAAAGCCTATAAATATTTTTCATTTGATAGGTTAGGACTTACTATTAAGGAAATAAAATATTAAATCCGTTTGCGAAAATTATTCTTATAGAGTTATAATTTCTATTGTTTCAGGTAATGTTCACGTAACTGTTACATCAGTTATTTATACCAAATAAGGATGAATACAGGTGAAAAACCATTTAAATGTGTCAAGTGTGATAAAATATTTGCAGATTCTTCCAGCCTAAAAAAGCACATGAGGATGCATTCAGGTCTAAAGCCATTTAAATGTGTTGAGTGTGATAAAACATTTGTACATTCTTCCAGCCTAAAAAACCACATGAGGATGCATACCGGGGAAAAGCCATTTAAATGTGTTGAGTGTGATAAAACATTAGCACATTCTTCAAGCCTACAAAAGCACATGAGGATGCATACAGGTGAAAAGCCATTTAAATGTGCTGAGTGTTTTAAATCATTTGCAGATTCTTCGAATCTAGCAACCCACATAAGGATTCATACGGGTGACAAGCCATTTAAATGTGTTGAGTGTGATAAAACATTTGCATATTCCTATGAACTAGCAAACCACATGAGGTTTCATACTGGTGAAAAACCATTTAAATGTTTTGAGTGTGATAAAACATTCACACGTTCCTCATACCTAAATGACCACATGCGGATGCATACAGGTGAAAAACCATTTGAATGTGTTGAGTGTGATAAAACATTTGTGCATTCTTCAAGCCTAAATTACCACATGAGGATGCATACAGGTGTAAGGCCATTTAAATGTGTTGAGTGTGATAAAACATTTGCACAATCTTCCACCTTAAGAGAGCACACGACAATGCATACAGGTGTAAAGCCATTTAAATGTGTCGAGTGTGATAAAACATTTGCATATTCCTCCAATCTAGCAACCCACTTTAAGATTCATACGGGTGACAAGCCATTTAAATGTGTTGAGTGTGATAAAACATTTGTACATTCTTCGAGCCTAAAAAAGCACATGAGGATTCATACAGGTGAAAAACCATTTAAATGTGTTGAGTGTGATAAAACATTTGCGGATTCTTCCAGCCTAAGAATGCACATGAGAATTCATACAGGTGAAAAGCCATTTAAATGTGTTGAGTGTGATAATACATTTGCATATTCTTCGAGCCTAAAAAAGCACATGAGGACTCATACAGGTGAAAAACCATTTAAATGTGTTGAGTGTGATAAAACATTTGCAGATTCTTCCAGCCTAAGAAAGCACATGAGGATGCATACAGGTGAAAAACCATTTAAATGTGTTGAGTGTGATAAAACATTTGCGGATTCTTCCAGCCTAAAAAAGCACATGAGGATGCATATAGGTGAAAAAACATTTAAATTTGTTGAGTGTGATGAAACCTTTGTGGATTCTTCCAGCCTAAAAAAGCACAAGAGGATGCAGTAATTTTACAATTTATAAATCTAACTGGCTTATTATCTAATTACCATGTCCCATTAATTTTTAAGGCACTGAATTCGTGTTCAATAGCATTTTCCCAACATTGCCAATTCGTACTTCCTTTTTTTGACTCTGAATGTGACTTTGGAACATTTTACTAATTTATGCCTAGAAACTTGTATCCACTTCACAGTAATTAAACCTTCCTGTAACTTCACTTGTCATTGTGGTTTTCCTTTTTTCTGCATAATTTTTCAGATGATTTCATCCATACTTGCCTGCATGATCCTTGATCTAGCCACATTTATCAAGGTCTGATTCATTCTCTCGGCTACTGCATTAAGTTGAGGAGTGTGTATTTTTGAGGTGTATACATTATTTGGTTACCTTTTCGGCAGAAAAACCAGAAAGATTTTTAGAACAATAATCGCCACCTTTATCATATTTTAATTCACAAATTTTCTTGCGACGAAACAGATGCCATCTTTGCTTCATAATCTTTCAAATACTTAAACACCTCTTCTTTACTTTTTGAAAGATAAACCATAACAGATCTAGAGAAATCGTCAACAAAGGTTACCAAATACAAATTGCCACTTTCAGACGTTGGTCTAATAGGACCACATACCCTGTGTGCACAAGTTGTAATACTCTATTATGTTTTTTTTGTCAGTGAAACTATACATAAATTCGGTGTTGAATATTGTCAGAGAATTAGTGAACATCCAAACTAACTTGCCAAGTGTTTGTTCAAAGAAGATGACAGCATACGGCGGCTCGAGAAGTTGAGACCATCGAACCTATCTCATAAACCTAGACAGTTATTATCTTGTATTATATTATGTTACTATTACGCAAGCTAAAACTGTTTCAGTTTATGAAGTAGTCAATGGACTACTTGAAGCAATTTATTTATTATATTACAAAAGTTACTAAAAGTCAAGAGGCAGATTGTAAAGAAAATTGAGAATAATCATTTAAATCTTTTATCCTAAACACAGCTGATTGCGGTGGCAAATCTGAACAACTGACGGAGTTATGCAACTTTAACATTGTTGAAATTTCCCTCTGGGAGTTTAAGTGCTGTTCGTCAGTGACTGTCATGGCGGCGCTAGTTTCAGAGCAAGATCGCCAAATGACCCTAGTAGTCCAGAGGTGGCATCCGTCAGGTGTTGTGTATTTGCAAAGTAACTTTACTTATTTCCAGAGTGCAAGAGAAAATGTATTCCTTCTAATTTTCTTAGAACGGCCATTGTTGTGTACAATTGTAAACAAAGTTGTAGGAAATTTGTTGTTTGTAAAGCACAAAGGAAAAAGGCGCTGTTTACGCGATCCTCAGCCCTCGAAATCTCATCTTGTTAATGTATTGTAACCTTTGCTAACATGTGTAGAGAAGAAAGGTTTAAAATGAAAAAAATTACGTCTGATTGAAAATAATGAATAAGAAAGATAGCTAATAAAGACAGAAGGTAATATAAATATTACAACATTTCTGGGATCCTTGTTCCTTTTGTCAGGTGTTAAGAAGGGCCTAGACTGCACTGGTTGCTTGACAACACTAAAAAGCCACGACGTGTAACGACAATGGCAGAGCCGAAGGATTGGCGTTACAATAAGGGAGCAACGACAATGGGAAAACAGAAGGTTTAGTGTAATAATAAGGAATTACAATTATTGAGTTCAATAGTGTATGTTTGTACATTAATAGCTGTGATGTTGGGTTTACTGTGAAGCATCTCTGGAATTGTGCCTGGCTGTTGTCAACGTCTAAAATCTTAGCATTTTCCCATGTTTCAAATTGATGATGTGTTGGGAGACTACAGATTGTTTATCAATGGGAAGTTTGATGTTAGAGACATGTTCCTTGATACTTGTATTAAAGGAACGTTTTGTTCGCCCTATGTAGCAAGAATTACAATTGTTTGCTGTAGTCTCAAGTGGGTCCTTGTGGTTTTTAATCATGTGGGACAGTGTATTAGTGGATCTGTAAAAGATGTTATTTGAATATTTGTGATGTATAAATTTGTAATAAGGGAGTACGAGGAAACATTTGGCCTGAGGTGTTTGGGGACGATTTACAGTAGGATGTTGGATTTTTTTCAATTTGCTGTTTGTGTGTTTAATAATAAAATTTAAAGGGTACTCATTGGAGATTGAAGTGTTTCGGAATATATTTGAGTTGTATTGATGGAACTTGGAGTTAGAGAGTAATATAACTGTGATTACATGGTCGTACACCACAGCTCTCTTTTGGTTTGGAGGATGATCAGTAAGATAATTGAGAACTCATCCAGAGGTTTTCTGAACCAATTGGTGAGAATTGGAGTATTGTGAATGGATGCAGTGACATCAAGTAAATTAAGAGAGAGGTTAGATTCAAGTTCATGAGTGAATTGTCAGTTGGGATGATAATTATTGAAAGTATTGACTATAATGTTGATTTGAGAACTATTAACAATACAAAAAATGTCATCTACATATCTGATGTAACAAAGAGATTGGGCAGGAAGTTGAGAAAGACGAGAACTTTCCAAGTCTCTCATGACTAGATGAACAAAAAAGGAGTCAGGGGGCTTCCCGTGGGAGAACCTTTGATTTGGTGATTGGGAGCGTGATTAAACTTGAAATAAGTGGAGTTTAGGATTAGATTTATAATGCATAAAATTTCATGAAGTGGACTTTTTGTATATTGACTGAAAATGGGCCATCTGTTTTTGAAACTGTTAATGACTAAATTTCGTTTTATGATTATATTGTCTTTTCTCAATTATGTTTTACCTACTTTCAGCTGTATTATTTATTCTAGTTTTAAATCTTGGTTAAAACTGTAAAACAAATTAGTTATTGTGAAGATCTAGTGTGAGTTTTTACCTAATTGTAGAAAACATGATGTTTTGCCAGGTCATTTACAACATTTTCACAATCAATTTAACAGTATTTATTTCTTTAATTTAAAACTTTCTTATAAATACAATAACAAAATTAAATATTTACAGTTATGTTCCCCAAAATTGGAAATCCAACACATACATTCACACATTCAGTCCTTAACTAAACAACTTGATTTTCAAGAAAATTCTATAATTAGAATAATGGTGCCCACCAACATCTATAATGAGTTTTTCTCTCTCTAGTTTTGAATCGTCTTCCACTGATGATCTGACAGGGAATTGGGCCAAAATTTGTGCACAAGGTGTATCTTCTTGGGTCATCAGTTTGTCACCAGTTGTTCTGGTAAGTAAATTAGCATTAGAAAACTCTACGACATCACATCATCAATATTTCAATATCAAGCAGCTTGTCTCTTAAGCTGCAAACATTGTTATGAATGCTATTTAAGTAGGATATTAGTTTGGGAATTATTGTGCAATGGTTGTGGTTCATTTGTAAAAAGCTTACTAAAAACTAAATTTGGTGCTATGCTCCTTTGATCCTTCCATCCATATAAAGTCTTCATTGTTTTCTTGTTCTATTGAAGCTTTGAATCCCTGTATGGTGTCATCTACATTAGGACTTGTAACTCTTCTGGAGCAGTTTGGACTTGCAAAGTTGCCCCTGTATGAGTGACACAAAGTTCTTCTTCCTTTATCTTCCTAATCTTTTGCAGCTGTGGATTTACCATGATTAGTTACAGTGTGATTGTTACTCGGATCTTCATCATTTTGGAGTAATTCAATTTGATTCAAAACATTTTAGAGGTAGCTGTGCCGTGCTTTACCAATGTCTATTGTTTACTTGCAGGCCAACATCTGCCTTTGTCACACACGATTTTAGACTAATGTTACCATTTTCTCCATTCACGATGTGTCCACCATTTTACTGTAGCTCTATAATATACTGAAGACAGTAAATACTGTTTGAGAGTTTCACCATTTTGCTTTAGTACTTGTCTCGATTATCTGCTAGGAAACTATTTATTTTCCTGCAGAAATTTCCCACACCGTCCAATACCATGATCTTCTTGTTTGTGAATAATGTGGAAGTAATTTTTGATTATATTTAATTCTCAAGTTTCTTTTAATTATCATTATTTATGTTCTAAATCTGTAGTTTGCAAGTAATAGAAAGAAAGGGATATTAATTGATTTCATTCGTGTTATTGTAAAATCATCTCAATGTTCTGATCATGTTTGTCATTGTATTACAACTCGAGTAAAGTTTATGTTGAACTTGTGAGAATTCTTTTCTTGAGATTATATTATGTATTAGGAATTCGAAAAGTAAAGTGACTTAAGAACAAATTATGACGTGTAATAGGACTTAGAATTGGCTAACACAAATTGAAGGTAAGAGACTATAAACCAATATTAACTTGCCTTTCTCTCATATTCACGGTAAATGCCCTCAGATAAAACCAACTTCCTTCAGAGTTTCTTCAAAGGTTTTTTTAAAGTCACTTAAAATATTTTTCCAAAAATTCTTGCTGTTAAAATCTTGCTCACATCAACGCAAGTCTTACGCTTCATAAAATATGTAATGAACTTTAATTATTTTCACTTGCTGCTCTTACTTACACTAAGAATTATTTCACGTGATGCTTTTATTTATGCTAAGAAATGCACAGACTAAGCATATCAGCTTTTAGAGTAGTTGAATTTTTACTTATTTAATTCTGACAATTACAGCATTCACCATTTTGTATCCTTAAACTGGAGGCTATAGATATATTTAATGTG
Organism: Zhengitettix transpicula; assembly: GCA_037074705.1. Taxonomy (NCBI): domain Eukaryota; kingdom Metazoa; phylum Arthropoda; class Insecta; order Orthoptera; family Tetrigidae; genus Zhengitettix; species Zhengitettix transpicula. The sequence continues at coordinate 257,301,246 of CM073590.1, forward strand.
CTATGCATGTACTTTTCATAAAGCAAATAAAATTCACATCTAAACTAAATTACCACATGAGGAATTCATAGTGGTGAAAAGCCATTTAAATGTGATGAGTGTAATAAAACATTCACATGTTCCTCATACCTTTCCTTGTCTCTTCTTGTTTTCTGCAGTGGAAGTGCTTGTAAGTGACATATTTCTGTTTGAGTCACTGTCGCCACTACCTGACCAACAAAAATCTTGTATCACTTGTAAGTTTTGAATCGTTATGATCTTAGAAGCTTGAGTGAAACATCCAAAGTCCCACAGTAGTCGACGAAGCTTGAGGCTGATACCGACTTCTTGTTTTAATGTGTTGTCACAAGAAACGAGGCTTCCTTAATATTTGATATTTAACATATCTGTTCACTCATTTTCCAATTTCAGATGGACTTTTCCAGATTTGTGACTTGTCGCCACGTCATCCATTTTTGTTAGACCGATATTAGTTCCCATTTCTCATAATCTCTCATTGCCGTACCTTCGTGTTTTTTTGAATATCCACATATTGTTACACCATCATAAAAAAACATCAAATGTGTTTGTCGCCCGGGTCTTTTCTTCAATAATAAGCATGAAAAAGAAAATTGGATTCACCACTTGACATCAGTTAGTAGAAGAGGGTTTTATATGTGATTATCACATGTTCTCAATTGCAGTGTCTAATACTCATAATCATTAATTATTTCTAGAGCAATTGTCACACTATTTTTCCTTCTATATTTTATGCTGTTTTGTTTCTATCAAGCTTATATTTACCACCTCACTGTTAATTCTGTGTATAATTTTGAGCTGAAAGCTTTGTTTTTGGAAAGAAACCAGGAAATACTTGTGTATTAACATTCCATCTGATAAATAACAAATTTACATGTGTTTGAAAATTAATAATAAGAAAGATAGCCAAATACAGACAAATGAAGTGATAATATAAGTGTCACAGGAACAAGGAAGCGCTGTGATGATAAAACAGACAATAACAGACAAGTGAAAACAAAGAGACAGTATTTTATTATGTACATATCTCTGTATTTACTTGTTACTATGTTATCTCTGCCTGAAGAGGGTCACTCAAGGACTGAAACAACACACGAATATTCAATTGACTGTTTTATCATCAAGTAACAAACACTATTTGTACTAACCCCCCTCCACCAGCCTCATGCCAAAATATGTAAAGTGAATCATCGTCAGTTGCTCAGTAGAACGGTGTCAATTATTCTTAAGCAATGCATGAACATGTAAGATAATATCATGAATTGTAAACATTGAGGTACAATAAGCTACTCATTCCTTTTCAAGAAATGTATAAATAGTATCTTTTACCCACACCTCTTTCCATCAATAACGAATAATGAGTCCACCAGTGATCGGTGTTAGCCTTGTGATGGCAACGCAGATTTTTGCTGGTTTCTCACTCACCTTTTCTAGATAACGTTTAAATGTTAATTTGTCGTATAAATAGGTTGTGAATATCTGAATGTGTGTACTAGTCGTGTGTAAATTCAGATCTATTTCGGATACTGAATTGTCAGCAAGCAAAGTGTCGTCACTTAGAAAATATGGAGCGATATGAGAGGAACTTTAAACAGATAAATAGGGGGGAGGGGGACCTTCAAAGACAGTTCATGATTTGGGAAATCCCATTTATTTCCTCTGTCTCATATGTTTTGTATTTTGTATTGGTCTTGACTGTAATTGTGGCAATTGTAATTTATTTTGTGTTGTATTGTGTTTGGGTAACATCAGCCGATCTGTAAAGTACCACATCTGTAAAAGAAAAGAGTTTATATTGAATATTGAGAGAGTAGCATGGAAACAAAACATTCGTTGAGCTAATTTTATCATTTTATGTTAAATGTTTCCTGGCAAGATTGTATCTGAATTTATAATAGCATTGCCCCTGGAGAAGTGAGACGGGTTGTACTGCCTGGTGGACGAGGCCAGCCACCTCACTGGAGAACCTTCCTCTTCAAGTAAAATAAAGTGGGTCAGTACAAAATCTGGACCTGACGAAAAAAGAAGTCACATTTTAATAGCTGGATTTTTAAGGATTTCTACTTTCCTAGACCCAGTTAATTCCAGTTATAGGACTAAGACACAAGGGTATATAATGACCATATGGATGATTTTATAATCAAATGAAAGTGGGCCAAAAAATTGAACTTTGTCCAAGCAAGTTCTGTACTGTCCGGGATTATAAGCACCTAAACTTTCAGAACTGACGAGGTCACAAAACACGACTGCAGGGACTCAGAGCCATCTATCAGCAATGATGTGAACACTTCATCAGCGCCATCTACCGGCAATGAAGTGAACTTAGATTATTACGCCTTTAACCTTGTTTTGTAAATTGAAGCCGATTTCAGTAACAAGGTGTTTGCTGTGGAAAGAAACTAGTATCAAGTTCTCCTTCTCCGACCACGGGGCCAAGTTCCTGCAGGTGAAACCAACTCACTTCAGCTTGCTGTGAATAAATAAACACAAAGATTTACTTCAGTAAAACCAATAAGAGGTATATTTCTATAATAATAATTAACATAACCTCTAGTGCATTAACCTAAAGTTATTACTAAAATTTGTTACTGAAATTAAATGTTTTTTTGATATTTACTGAAACTGAACTGTTACAGAAATTAATTGAGCTAATTAATGGAAAGTTTATATTGTCTGTCTCCTACAATATAAGAATGCAATTCTTCCCCACAATGGTTGTGTTTGATAGACAAAAGAAATAAGTAATTCATTAAGACAAGATTGTGATCAGTGTTTTGCATCCCGAGCCTGGAGTTAACAATAATCACATAATTAGAGACTATTGCATCCCAGTGGAAACTTAGAATAAAGAATACAACAGATAAACCCTTATTAAATCATGCAGAAAGCAGGCAACTTGACGTAAAATGTGTGTGTGAATTAAAACAGAACTTTTTATTTCATTCACTGACAAACTTTGGGCAGTGCTCAATGCCTATGACAATACTTAAAGACTCGTAACAGAAATTGAACCACCATGGACAATACGGGTAATTTACACCCCAATATCCCAACTACAGGAAACAACATAAAAATGTGTGGAGTATTTTCTGAATCATGTTTCCTGAAACTACACATGAGAATTCACACAAGCTATACAAATGTATACTGTGTTTTAAAATGTTCCAAAATTCCTCTCACATGAGGAAACAAACTGGGAATAAACTGTACAAATGTGCTTAGTGTTTTAAATCATTTTCTGACTCTAGTAATCTAAAAAGGTGAATACGAATACACACAGGAGAGGAAATAATCTCTTTTGGTCAAATGATCTCTTTGACTGCTTCTGTTGCTGCAACAAGTTCTGCCTCCGTTGTAGATGTGGTAGTCATTGCTTGTCTTTGACTTATCTATGAAATGGCTCCACCAGCACGTGTTACCACATCTCCTGACGTTGATCTATCCGACTTGTTACATCCTCCAAAGTCAGCATCACTGAAGTATTTGAATCTACCATTATTTCCTTTTGGACGATATGTTACTTGTACCAGAAATATATCAAAGTACTTGTTTCAGTCTGATTACATCCTCTGCGGATGCTGAATCAAGAGATATTGGTAAGAAACCAACACTGTAGGCTAAATCTGGTCTTGTTCCCACCATTAAGTACATTAATGCACCAACTGCTTGTCTATAGGGAAAATAAATTTTGTGTGTCATTTCACCTTCGATCTTTTTACATCTCAGATCCTTTACAATAGGCGTTGAGACAGGTTTGCATGTATCAAAATGAAATCATTCTAGAATCTTCTTTGTATATGTTTCTTGGCCAATATTTATTCCACCATCCTCAAGTTGTTCAATTTCAAGACCAAGGAATTATGATAACGGTTTTATGGTGGCTTTAAATACAACCTTCAACCTTTTAATGAAATTATCTACCTCAATTTTATCTGTTGCCATGACTAATCCATCATCAACAGAAAGAGCTGCTAAAATATTCTCATTTTTTTCTTCTTTCATATATAAACATGTATCTGCTTCACTTTTCTTGAAACCTGCAGATAAAAGAAAGACATTGAATCGCTTATTTCCAACATCTTGCAGCTTGCTTTAATCCGTATAAGCTTCGTTTCAGCTTACAAGCTCGACCTGTGCTGTCGTCGTATCCCACCGGCTGTTTCACGTAGATTGTTTCTTCTCCATACAAAAATGCTGTGGAAACATTAAACTGAACTAAGTGCATTCTCTCAACTGCTGCAATACTTAACATTGATCGAATTGTACTCAGCTTAGCTACTGGACTGGAAGTTTCTTTGTAGTCTACGCCATGACGTTGACTAAATCCTTTTATTACAAGTCTTGCTTTATACTTGTCTATAGTGCCGTCTGGATGTCCTTTAACTCGAAAATACCACTTACAAGGGGCTCCTTTTAGTAGTGCTGTCATCTCCCATGTCTGATTTTCTGTTAAAGATTGCATTTCACTATCCATAGCCTGTTTCCAATTGGATTTCTGTGTGTTTTTAAGTGTCTCTTTGTATGTTTCTGGATTGTCTATTCCATGAACTGTTTCTTCAGCATACACAACATAATCATCAAATCGAGATGTTTTTTGTAGTTGATGATGATTTTGTAGAGAATGTGTGAAAAACTGATCTTAAATCACATTATCACTTTATTCTTTAGTCTCGGATTCTTCAAATATTTCTTCTTCGATGATGTTTTCCTTTTGTGTTGTTTGCTTTCCCTGATTTGTGAGCTGAATATCTTGTAGACGTAATTTAACTTGTTCTTCACCTTTATCAGGTTTCTCTTGACAGATTACATCTCTGGAAAGAATAAATTTGTTTTCTTCTTTAATCCAGATTCGGTAACGTTCATCTCCGTCATATCCAACAAGATAACCTTTGATTGCTTTCATGTCCAATTTATTTCATCTTTGATCTGGAATGTAAGCATAACATACAGATCCAATAATTCAGATATGTTTTATTCTTGGCTTCTTTCCCATCCAAAGCTCAAAAGGACTTATGCCTTCTATAGATGATTTTCCTGTTCAGTTTAAAATATACACTGATGCTGAAATTCACTCTGCCCATATTCCTGCAGGAAAATTAGCATCTTTATTTGAATACTTGAAACTTCTAGCCATTTCCACAATATTTCTCATCTCACGTTCACTACCACCATTCTGCTGAGGTGTGTAAGGTGCAGTCGGTCTCTTCACGTAGAATCCTCTGTACTTCATGATTATCAAATTCTCCGCCATTATCACTGATTAACTCCTGAATTTCATTTCCTGTAGTATTTGAATGCTGTATAACATGCCTCAATACTTCATTAACTTCTGATTTTTCTCTTATAATATAGCAGTAACGAAATTTGTGTAGTGATCCTTGAACACTACTTGATATTTTTTCTTCTGGAAAGATTCATCAAATTTTCCACAAATATCTGATGACATCAGTTCCCCTGGTTTAGAAACTTTCATTCTTTGACCAAATGGTAATTGGTGTGCTTTTCAATAAATAAATGCTTCACACAGTTTCTTATCCAATGAAATTTTTACACCCAATTCTTTGTCCAACAAATCTCTGGCATGTCTCTTGTCCTGATGTCCCCATCTTTCATGATATAACTGTAATAATGATGTATCTTCAAGAACATTTATTTCTAATACTTCATTGGTTTAATTTCTGCTTTGTACAATGTTCCATTCGTTTCACGTGTTCCATATAGCAGTACTTTTCCATTGATTTCAAGCCAGCATTCTGTTACTGTTGACCTGAATTCACTATGGGGATTTTTATCTTGAGCAGCCAACACTGAAAATAAATTTCTTGATAACTGTGGAACAAACCAGGCATCCATTAGCATTATATCTTCACCACCAATGAAATTCTAAAAGAACCCTTTCCGACTGCTTCTAAAATCTTATTTCCAGCTGCTTTGATACTACAGGGAGAAGTTTAACTTCTGAAACTCTGAAAAATAGTTTGAACAATTAGTTACATGTTTTTCTTGCTCCATTATAAATCCACCACATATCAGAATCATATTCATTTGTACAATCTTCTGTAGAATTCAACATAAGCACTGCACTAGCAGTTGCATGGGTATGTGGATTGTTATTATTATTTTCTTCTTTGGTCTTCCATTGTTGATCCATTTTTCACAAGTTATCAGCCAATGTCCTTTCTTCTTACAATAATTACAAATGTCTTCTTTCTTTGACTTAGAAATGAACTTACACTTGCTACCTTCTTGTCTTTGTTTATTTGCATTTATCACTAATGCTTCATGTACAGTTTTGTCACATTCCTTGTTTGCATTCTTCAAAAAATTTCTCTCAAATGTACTCAATTGAACTTTCAAATCATCAAATGTTCGTTGCTCATCCTTAGTTAATAACATCCAGCTAGACTGAAAAGATTCAAATTTATTTCGTAAAATTTGCAGTCTTACAAACTAACAAAAGATCTGGCAAGGCATTTACTTGTTTAGTTGTGAGTCCATTATTCAATTCATTCCATAAACTTCTTATTTTGGAAATTTGTGTTGAAACGTCCTCACCTGGTATCCACTTAAATGCGAAAAAATCTTGAAACTTGAAAAGCTGATCTTTAGATGTAGACTCAAATAATTTCTTTAATGCATCCCAAGCATCTTTCGCAGACTCCTTGTCCATTATTTTCTGATAAACTTCATCAGTAACTGAGCTTGATTTAGTAGATTTTGCCTGACTGTTTGCTTTGCGATACAAATCATATTTCTCCTTGTACTTGCTGATTTGCACTTCACTAGCATCTTTTGATAAAGTTTCTGGTTTAAGTAACTTTCCATCTAATTGATTGATCCAGTGCTCCTTCATGGTAATTAATAAATCTCGAATTTTTCTTTTCCAAACTGGCCAATCTTTCTCACCAGTTAATGGTTTAATGTGTCTGGACAAACACCAAAAAAAAAACTTCTTATGTATTTTCTTAATTTTCTTGACTACTGTCCTTTTGCAAGTGTACTTAAAACTTATTTCCACACGTTACAAAAATTGAAGCTTCTGGATAATACATAACCTCAAATTGTTGTCGCTTTTTCTGTTAAATCTTTTATATAGCGTCAAAACTTAATTCTTCTTGGTGTATCTGGGACTCATAACCTGTTGTATTTAACTTAATTAAAGAACTTAATAGCTTTATTTGACCCAGATTTACTAAAAGTTACACTCTTGATTACCCTGTCATTGTTACTTGAACTCTGTCATATTCACAACTGTTTTTGACATCTTAGAAATATATAACTTTTTTGGACAATAATATTTAAAATTTAAATACTTCAATTAAACTTAACTTAACATAAATGATCTTCAATTATTTCTCATGGAGCTTTTATTTATGCTAGGAAATGCACAGTCAAAGCATATCACCTTTTAGAGAAGTTGAATTTGTTCTTATTTCATTATGACAATTACAGCGTTCACCAATTTGTATCTTAAAACTGGAGGCTATAGATATATTTTATTTAAAAGCAGATAATTACTATTAAGGAAATAAAATATTGAATCCAGTTGCTAAAATTAATCTTATAGAATTATCATTTCTATTCTTTCAGGTGAAGGTCAAGTAACGGTTACATCAGTTATTTATACTTTTATGAGGATGCATTCAGGTGAAAAACCATTTAAATGTGTTGAGTGTGATAAAACATTTTCTCAATCTTCCCACTTAAGAACACACATGAGGATGCATACAGGTGAAAAGCCATTTAAATGTGTTGAGTGTGATAAAACATTTGCGGATTCTTCCAATCTAGCAACCCACATAAGGATTCATACGGGTGAAAAGCCATTTAAATGTGTTGAATGTGATAAAACATTTGCGGATTCTTCTAGCCTCAGGAAGCACATGAGGATTCATACAGGTGAAAAACCATTTAGATGTGTTGAGTGTGATAAAACATTTGCGGATTCTTCCAGCCTACAAAAGCACATGAGGCTGCATACAGGTGAAAAGCCATTTAAATGTGTTGAGTGTGATAAAACATTTGTACATTCTTCCAGTATGAATTACCACATGAGGATGCATACAGATGAAAAACCATTTAAATGTTTAGAGTGTGAAAAAAAATTCAAACAATCCTCACACCTAAATTACCACATGAGGATTCATACGGGTGAAAAGCCATTTAAATGTGTTGAGTGTGATACAACATTTGTACATTCTTCCAGTCTAAATTACCACATGAGGATGCATACAGGTGTAAAGCCATTTAAATGTGTTGAGTGTGATAAAACATTTGCACAATCTTCCATCTTAAGAAAGCACATGAGGATGCATACAGGAGTAAAGCCATTTAAATGTGTTGATTGTGATAAAACATTTGCTCAATCTTCCACCTTAAGAAAGCATTTGACGATGCATACAGGTGTAAAGCCATTTAAATGTGTTGAGTGTGAAAAAACATTTGCACAATCTTCCACCTTAAGAAAGCACATGAGGATGCATACAGGTGTAAAGCCATTTAAATGTGTTGAGTGTGATAAATCATTTGCAGATTCTTCCAGCCTAAATTACCACATGAGGATTCATACGGGTGAAAAGCCATTTAAATGTGTCGAGTGTGATAAAACATTTGCATATTCTTCTAGCCTAAAAATGCACATGTCGATTCATACAGGTGTAAAGCCATTTAAATGTGTTGAGTGTGATAAAACATTTGCTGATGCTTCCAGGCTAAAAATGCACATGAGGATTCATACGGGTGAAAAGCCATTTAAATGTGTTGAGTGTGATAAAACATTTGCATATTCTTCTAGCCTAAAAATGCACATGTCGATTCATACAGGTGAAAAACCATTGAAATGAGTTGAATGTGATAAAATATTCGCACAAATGTCGGCTCTTTAGTGAGTGTCAATTTTTTTTGCTGTTCAGTTTAGTGTCTTCTGTGCAAGATCTTCCCTTCTCTATTGCACTGTGAATCAGCGTCAGTCAGCATGTAGCCCTTGACTGTGTTTGGCCATGTCCAGTGTGTGAAACTGTGCCACTTGCAGCGTACGTGACTACTAGACCAAACCACGTGGATTCTTACTGATGAAATGTTGTTTCAATTTGTTGTGTGTGGTAAAATATTAATTGTTCAATCAATAAAATAAACATCCACATTTTTTTTCCAATTCAAATGTTTCTATTTCCTTTCAGCTTCAATAACTTTGAATTAATTAGAGAAACATTTGAACCTGAATAACACACACCGTCCATTTGTTAATTTATCATTTTGACATTTATTAATGGTGTTACTATTCAGTTTCATTTAACTCAGTTTCTATCACAGAATTTTTTTTTTAATACTATTTTTCTTAGGCTCATCTGCTCTAAACCAACAAGAAGTTTCTGGGTGGTACCCAGTACCTTCATTTAATTGTCCACAAATCTTACATGGATTTTTATTATCAATCTTTAGATTTCCATATTTCTCTTTTTCCTGACCATGTGTTCAGATTTGTTCAGTTCATGAAACAAATCCACTGTTTCTGTTGAACTTTCTCTGTCAACATTATCAATGATAAATTATGGTAATCCAGCCGCAATACGATATATGAAGTTACCTGTATCGATGGTTTCTCTCATTTCCAATAAGCGTTTCTCTTTTCTCGTGGCATAATCCAACAATGAGCCGTCTTTGTATTTATAAAAAGAGTGCAAATGTGACTTGGTTCCATCCCTTGCATGGTTTGGTTTTCCATACTGACAAGTCAGAGTTCGTAGTTAACCTCATCATCATCCAACTATACCAATCAATACTACTTTTATCCATGAACAATCTTAAGTATTTCAATTTTTCTTTCACCTGTTGTCGCATCAAAGCGTATGCATTCTTTTTCAAAAATATCACTCAACTGATTTGCATTGGTATTCTTCCTTGCAAATTTTTCAATCACAAGCCTGTCTGCAATGTGCTTTAAGTTTTGTTGTTAATGAAACTGTGTGTGTTCTACTTCTTCTTTTTATTATGCGCTACTACGATTATCTCATCGTCTTGGCCTGCTTTGCTATGGCCTTCCAACTTTTTCTATTCACAGCCTTTTCCATCCAATTCTTGATGTTCATCTTTTTAAGATCTTTCAGAACATCATCCCTCCATTTTCCTCTTATTTTTGTTGGTAGTGGGTTCCATTGGTACACTTTCTTTACCAACCTGTCATCATCCATTCTATATACGTGACCCAGCCAACTTATTCTGAAGGCTTTGATTTGGTTTATTATGTTATTTGCTCTTATTAACATATCCAATTCATGGTTATATCTTTGTCTCCAGATATTTTCAGCTTTCTGGGTCCGTAAATCCTTCTCGGAATCTTTCTTTCAAAAACCATTAGTTTTGGATTTCTGCTTTATTGAGTGTCCATGTTTCTGCAGCATAAATCACTATTGGCCTTATTGCGGTTTAGTAATGTCTTATTTTGCCAGAATTGGAGAGTAATTTGCTTTTATATAAATCTTTATTTGCAAAGAATGTGCTGTTCCCTGCAGCAATTCTTTCCTTAATTTCCTCTTTGATCTTATTACTTCCATTTACCACTTAGCCAAGATTCTTATATGATGAAAAAGAACTTTACGCTATGAGTTTGGGCCTTCCTCACCTGCACTCGTGTGTAATTTGTCATCTAGTAAATTGGAAAAGCTTCAATAGTTTGCTCAACCGCTTTTATAACTTCATTGGCTTCTTCATAATACAATTTCTCCCCAGGAAGACCTGAGGAAGGCGCAAACACGAACAAAAACGTGGTCGAAAATAAATAAAAAAAATTATTGTCTGGTTTTGGTAAAAAAAAAACTGCATTATTTACTTCATACAAAAACAATCTTTATTAAGTATCGTTCACAGTTGACATTATGTTAGCTGCCTGGTGACATCATCGCACCTCGCAGATATACCAGCCTTTGATCGGTTCAATCAACACGTGCACACGTCATCAACCCTCTGTAATAATTATAGCCATGTCTTCATTGTAAATACAGGGATCTCAGGAGCTTCAAGAATGAATAGTGCGGAAGTGGACCTGAAGATATAAAAAAAAAACTAAAAAAAGCTGCTGCTGCTTCTCTTTGTAATGTTTTTTTTAGAGTAACAAAAAACATGAAGCTGATGCATGTGGTGGCAACTGCCCCTAGTGGCACAGGAAGGGGTGTGGAAGGTTTCAGCGGACTCTTCACAGGTGCTGCTCTGATAGTTGATCCCGCGGACAGACGCGCCTTGACGGCACTGTTGACGACAGTGCGGAACCAACCATGCTCGCTACAAGCTGATTGTCGAGAAGGCAGAAAAAGACGTGCAGAACTTTAGAGTGTGTTGGGAGACGCCGGAGAGAGGGAGAGCACTCATGGAATCTGAGGTCAGTCAACAGCGAGCGAGTGTGTGATTGACAAACAATTAAACATACAAAATCCTAAAGTCAATGCCAGAGTTTTCAACTGTTTGTAAACTATAATAAAATAGAATCAGTGAAAATGACCTTCTGGAGAAAAGTGGAGTAAGTAAAACAAGATTAATTAAAAATCAAATCACACGAGATCAGCCAATATTGTGCGGGACAAGCAGATGTAAACCTCACATGTAACTGTCTAATGTCACAAGTCCATTTTGTCTGTGTTTGGCTGTTTCATCTAATCACTGTTCCAATCTTACTTCGTATAGTGAGCATTTTGTGCAGATTCAGAAGTGGTGAAAATATGTCAATAGAAACTGGTACAACTACAGTCTGTGATCATTAGCCTTAGAGTGACAGGTTGCCTGAAGGTTTTAACCCATGTGGTGGACTCTTTAATAGTACGGGCAGGGATATGCAAGGAGAGTGCCAAGGCAGCCAAGCTACCGTTGCTGTAGTTTAAGGTTCTTAGGCAAAACCCCAACAGAGAAATCTGCATCAGGTAGGTTGTGGGCTCTTGGTACGTGTCCCACACCCTTCCTGGAATGGCAGGAGAGAGGGGCAGCATTCCCTTTCTCCTTGCATAGACCAGTATAGGAGAGCAGCTGGCCGATTGTTCTTATAGGATCTGAAAACGAGTCACACTGTATGCTCTCACAGTCTACAAGACAGGTTGAGGGTGCCTCGGCTTACTTTAAAAAAACAGCGAGATAAGACAACATCGCCCAAAGGTAACAGTCTGCCTCTCAAGAATTGGAGAGATAAATGCTGTGTTTTACACAGGATTGGCCTGTCAGCTTCAGCCCGGTGCTCTACCATTGATGTTGTAGGCTGACATTGTCACTGTCTGCCTCACAGATTTTTGACTATTTGTTTTTTCTCAGCCTTTACAAGGTCTAGCTTTGTTTTTGGAAAGAAAACAGGAATTATACTTGTGTATAGCCAAATACGGACAAAAGAAGTGATAATATAAGTGTCACAGGAACAAGGAAACGCAGTTTGGTATTTTTATTATCACTTCTTTTGTGTGCATTTGGCTGTCTTTCTTATTCCATGTGGTGTTCTTGGCTTCAACAAAAGAAACTAACGTAAACACGTGTAATAATAATAAAGTTGATGATAAAACAGACAACAACAGACAAGTGATAACAAAGAGACAGTATTTTATTATGTACATATCTCTGTATTTACTTGTTACTATGTTATCTCTGCCTGAAGAGGGTCACACGAGGACTGAAACAACACGCCAATATTCAATTGTCTGTTTTATCATCAAGAAGCAAACACTGTTTGTAGTAACCCCCCTTGTGCCAAAATATGTAAAGTGAATCATCCTCAGTTACTCAGTAGAACGGTGTTAATTATTCTGAAGCAATGCATTGACATGTAAGATAATATCATGATTTGTAAACATTGAGGTACAATAAGCTACTCATAACTCTTCAAGACCTGTATAAAAAGTTTTTCCATCGATGACCAATAATGAGTCCACCAGTGATCGGTGTTAGCCTTGTGATGGCAACGCAGACTTTTGCTGCTTTCTCACTCACCTTTTCTAGATAACGTTTAAATGTTAATTTGTCGTATAAATAGGTTGTGAATATCTAAATGGAGTGTATGGGAAGAACCTTAAACTGACCAATGGGGGGGGGGGACCTTCAAAGACAGTAGAGGATTTAGGAAATCCTCATTTCCTCTGTCTGATATGTTTTGGATTTTGTATTGGTCTTGACTGTAATTCTGGCAATTGTAATCTATTTTTGTGTTGTATTGTGTTTGGGTAACTTCAGCAGATATGTAAAGTACCACAGACAATTATCATCTGTAAAAGAAAAGATTTTATATTGAATGTTGAGAGAGTAGCATGGAAACAAAACATTGGTTGAGCGAATTTTATCATTTCCTAGCAAGATAATAAATATTTAAATGTTTCAAAAGAATGTATGTGAATTTATAATAGAGTTGCCCCTGGAAAAGTGAGACGGGTTGTACTGCCTGGTGGACGAGGCCAGCCACCTCACTGGAGAACCTTCCTCTTCAACTAAAATACAGCGGGTCAGTACAAAATCTGGTCCTGACGAAAAAAGAAGTCACATTTTAATAGCTGGAGCGTTAAGGATTTCTACTTTCCTAAACCCAGTTAATTCCGGTTATAGGACTAAGACACAAGGGTATAAAATGACCATATGGATTATTTTATACTGAGATGAAAATGGACAAAAAAATTGAACTGTGTCCAAGCAAGTTCTGTACTGTCCGGAATTATAAGCACCCAAACTTTCAAAACTGAAGACGTCACAAGAGCAGACAGCAGAGCCATCTACCAGCAATGAAGGGAACTCCGTGCATCAGCGCCATCTACCGGCAAACAAGAGAACTTAGATTATTACGCCTTTAACCTCGTTCTGTATATTCGAGCCGATTTCAGTAACAAGGTGTTTGCTGTGGAAAGAAACTAGTATCAAGTTCTCCTTCTCCGACCACAGAGCCAAGTTCCTGCAGGTGAAACCAACTCACTTCAGCTTGCTGTGAATAAATAAACACAAAGATTTACTTCAGTAAAACCAATAAGAGGTATATTTCTATAATAATAATTAACATAACCTCTAGTGCATTAACCTAAAGTTATTACTAAATTTTGTAACTGAAATTAAATGTTTTTGTGAGATTTACTGAAACAGAACTATTACATAAATTAATTGAGTTAATTAATGGAAAGTTTATATTGTCTGTTTGATACAATATAAGAATGCAATACTTCCCCATAATGGTTGTGTTTGAATGACAAAAGAAATAAATAATTAATTAAGACAAGATTGTGATCAGTGTTTTGCATCCCGAGCCAGGAGTTAACAATAATCACATAATTAGAGACTGTTGCACCCCAGTGGAAGCTTAGATTAAAGAATACAACAGAGAAACCCTTATTAAATCATGCAGAAAGCAGGCAACTTGTCTTAAAATGTGTGTGTGAATTAAAACAGAACTTTTTATTTCATTCACTGACAAACTTTTGGCATTGCTCAAAGTCTATGGCAATACTTAAAGACTCGTAACAGAAATAGATCCACCATGGCCAATACGAACAATTTACTCCCCAACTACAAAAAACACCATACAAATGTGTGGAGTATTTTCTGAATCATGTTCCCTCAAACAACACATGAGAATTCACACAAGCTCTACAAATGTATACTGTGTTTTAATATGTTCCAAAATTCCTATCACATGAGGACACAAACTGGGAATAATCCGTACAAACGTGCTTAGTGTTTTAAATCCTTTTCAGACTCGAGTAATCTAAAAATATGAATACGAATACACACAGGAGAGGAACCATACAAATATGTCAAATGCAATGAAGCATTCTCAAAAGCATTTTATTAGACAAGATACATCAGGGTTCATAGAGGTGAACAACCAATCAAATGTGTTAAGTGGCGTAAAACAGTTGCTCAATCATGTAATTACAGATCTCATTGTAATGCCAGAGGCCGTGTGATTAAAATGATAAGCATCCACATTAATAGTAGTAATTTCTTGTGATATTTATTGACCTCATTGCATTGTCCGGCTTTCAACTTATGGAATTATGTTGAATTTTTTATTTCCACAGAGTTTTAGCAATATTTCACTTTAGTACTAGTCACAATGTTCTGCTAGGAAACTACTTATTTTCATAGAGCTCTTCCACACACCATCCAATGACCTTCTTGTTTGTTAATAATGTGCAAGTAATTTCTGTTAATATTTAATTCTCAAAATTCTTGTAATTATCATTATTTATATATTAATTGATTGTATTCGTGTTATTGTACAAGCATCTCAATGTTCTGATAATGTTTGTCATTGTATTACAACTCTGGTAAAGTTTACGTTGAACTTGTGAGAATTCTTTACTTGAGATTGTATTATGCATTACAGGAATTAGAAGAGTAAAGTGACTTAAGAACGAATTATGATGTGTAATAGGAATTAGAATTGGCTAACTCAAATTGAAGGAAAGAGACTATAAACCAATATTAACTTGCCTTTCTCTCATATTCACGGTTAATACCCCCAGATAAAACCAACTTCCTTCAATTACCTCAATCACCATTTTGTATCTTAAAACTAAAGCCTATAAATATTTTTCATTTGATAGGTTGGGACTTACTATTAAGGAAATAAAATATTAAATCCGTTTGCGAAAATTATTCTTATAGAGTTATAATTTCTATTGTTTCAGGTAATGTTCACGTAACTGTTACATCAGTTATTTAAACCAAATAAGGATGAATACAGGTGAAAAACCATTTAAATGTGTCAAGTGTGATAAAATATTTGCAGATTCTTCCAGCCTAAAAAAGCACATGAGGATGCATTCAGGTCTAAAGCCATTTAAATGTGTTGAGTGTGATAAAACATTTGTACATTCTTCCAGCCTAAAAAACCACATGAGGATGCATACCGGAGAAAAGCCATTTAAATGTGTTGAGTGTGATAAAACATTAGCACATTCTTCAAGCCTACAAAAGCACATGAGGATGCATACAGGTGAAAAGCCATTTAAATGTGCTGAGTGTTTTAAATCATTTGCAGATTCTTCGAATCTAGCAACCCACATAAGGATTCATACGGGTGACAAGCCATTTAAATGTGTTGAGTGTGATAAAACATTTGCATATTCCTATGAACTAGCAAACCACATAAGGTTTCATACTGGTGATAAACCATTTAAATGTTTTGAGTGTGATAAAACATTCACACGTTCCTCATACCTAAATGACCACATGCGGATGCATACAGGTTTAAAACCATTTAAATGTGTTGAGTGTGATAAAACATTTGCACATTCCTCTCACCTAAATGACCACTTTAGGATGCATACAGGTGAAAAGCCATTTAAGTGTGTTGAGTGTGATAAAACATTTGCACAATCTTCCAGCCTAAAAAACCACATGAGGATGCATACCGGGGAAAAGCCATTTAAATGTGTTGAGTGTGATAAAACATTAGCACATTCTTCAAGCCTACAAAAGCACATGAGAATGCATACAGGTTTAAAACCATTTAAATGTGTTGAGTGTGATAAAACATTTGCACATTCCTCTCACCTAAATGACCACTTTAGGATGCATACAGGTGAAAAGCCATTTAAGTGTGTTGAGTGTGATAAAACATTTGCACATTCCTCCAACTTAGGAAAGCACATGAGGTTGCATACAGGTGAAAAGGCTTATAAATGTGTTGAGTGTGATAAAACATTTGCACAATCTTCCTACTTAAGAGTGCACATGAGAATGCATACAGGTTTAAAGCCATTTAAATGTGTTGAGTGTGATAAAACATTTGCACGTACCTCTTACCTAAATGACCACTTTAGGATGCATACAGGTGAAAAGCCATTTAAGTGTGTTGAGTGTGACACATCATTTGCACAATCCTCCAACTTAAAAAAGCACATGAGGATTCATACGGGTGAAAAGCCATTTAAATGTGTTGAGTGTGATAAAACATTTGCGGATTTTTCCACCTTAAGAAAGCACATGAGGATGCATACAGGTGAAAAACCATTAAAATGAGTTGAGTGTGATGAAATATTCGTACAGATATAACATCTTTAGTGAGTGTTAAATTTATTATTGTGCAGGATCTTCCCTTCTCTATTGCACTGTGAATCAGCTTCAGTCAGCATGTAGCCCTTGACTTTGTTTGGTCATGTCCTGTGTGTGAAACTGTGCCACCTGCAGCGTACGTGACTACTAGACCAAACAGCAGAATTACCACACAATCGTGTCCACAAAGCTATCTACAGCAATGTCACGTGTATTTCACAGAAGAAGCAGGATGCGTGCAGGGGAAAATACAATGACTTCAACAACGCTGGGCAATTACGTCGGCCTGCCTCGAGATAACGTTATCAGAAGGTGGTTGCCGGACTATTCCTGCATGACATCAACGAGCGCCTCACACATAGCAGGTCAACAATGCTATCACATGCCTGCTGACCTGGGAGGTTACGGACCACCAGGGCACAGCACAGACACAGAGGCATGTCCTTGTGGCGGGGACTAAGAATGGTCAGGCAGTACAGAAAGTAGGAAAAGAAAGATAGGTAGGAACCACAAGAAGAATAAGTCGTTTTTAATTGCCAAGAAGAAAATTCTAAAAAAATTGTCATACAAATTAAGAGAATTACCGACTATTTTAACTGCAGTACCAGCAGGTGTAGGCCTACTCTTATATTATCTCATATATGTACCTCCTAATAAATCAAAGAGTGTGTTTGCTGTGGGTGTTCCTCACACACATCCACACCCATGGAGCCAACTGCGTCCTCATTTTTCTCACGACAAACACTTTGGGGGTGAGACACGTCTACAATCCCCCCTCAAATAGGCAGTGGAAATATTCAAACATCCTAAAGTGGCTGACAATATGAGAATATGTTGAATTTTCTGTGTTTCAACAGAATTTTAGTAATATTTCACATTAGTATTTGTCACAATTATCTGCTACGAAAGTACTTATTTTCCTGCCGCTCTTCCACACCAAGAAATACCTTCTTGTTTGTGAATACTGTGTAATTAATTTTTGTTTATATTTAACTCTAATGCTTCTTGTGATTATCATTATTTATGTTCTAAATCTGTAGCTTGCAAGTAATAGAAATAAAGTGATATTAATTGATTGCATTCGTGTTATTGTACAAGCATCTCAATGTTCTGATCGTAATTGTAATTGTATTGCTACTCGAGTAAAGTTTACGTTGAACTTCTTTAAAGTAGAACTTGTGAGAATTCTTTTCTTGAGATTATATTATGTATTAGGAATTCGAAAAGTAAAGTGACTTAAGAACAAATTATGACGTGTAATAGGACTTAGAATTGGCTAACACAAATTGAAGGTAAGAGACTATAAACCAATATTAACTTGCCTTTCTCTCATATTCACGGTAAATGCCCTCAGATAAAACCAACTTCCTTCAGAGTTTCTTCAAAGTTTTTTTTAAAGTCACTTAAAATATTTTTCCAAAAATTCATGCATTGTCAAAATCTTGCTCACATGAACACATTTCTTAAGCTTCATAAAATTTCTAATGATCTTCAATTATTTCACATTGTGCTAAGTAGATCCGCTATTCGAGTAGTTGAATTTTTACTTATTTGGTTATGAAAATTACAGAATTAACCATTTTGTATCTTAAAACTGGAGGCTATAGATACATTTTATTTGATAGCAGATAGATACTATTAAGTAAATAAAATTTTGAATCCAGTTACAAAAATTAATCTTATAGAATTATAATTTCTATTGTTTCAGGTGAAGGTCAAGTAACGGTTACATCAGTTATTTATACCATATAAGGATGAATACAGGAGAAAAGCCATTTAAATGTGTTGAGTGTGCTAAAACATTTGCAAAATCTTCAAATTTAAGAACCCACATGAGGATTCATACAGGTGAAAAGCCATTTAAATGTGTTGAGTGTGATAAAACGTTTTCACAATCTTCCCCCTTAAGAACGCACATGAGGATGCATACAGGTGAAAAGCCATTTGAATGTGTTGAGTGTGCTAAAACATTTGCAAAATCTTCAAACTTAAGAACACACATGAGGATGCATACAGGTGAAAAGCCATTTAAATGTGTTGAGTGTGATAAAACATTTGCGGATTCTTCCAGCCTAAATTACCACATGAGGATTCATACAGGTGAAAAACAAATTAAATGTGTTGAGTGTGATAAAACAGTTGCAGATTCTTCCAGGCTAAATTATCACATGCGGATTCATACAGGTGAAAAGCCATTTAAATGTGTTGAGTGTGATAAAACATTTGCAGATTCTTCCAGCCTAATTAAGCATGTGAGGATACATACAGGTGAAAAACCATTTAAATGTGTTGAGTGTGATAAAACATTTTCACAATCTTCCCACTTAAACAAGCACATGAGGATTCATACAGGTGAAAAGCCATTTAAATGTGATGAGTGTGATAAAACATTTATGGATTCTTCCGGCCTAAATTACCATATGCGGATTCATACAGGTGAAAAGCCATTTAAATGTGTTGAGTGTGATAAAACATTTGCAGATTCTTCAAACTTAAGAACCCACATGAGGATTCATACAGGTGAAAAACCATTTAAATGTGTTGAGTGTGATAAAACATTTTCGCAATCTTCCCACTTAAGAACACACATGATGATTCATACAGGTGAACAACCATTTAAATGTGTTGAGTGTGATAAAACATTTGCAGATTCTTCAAACTTAAGAACCCACATGAGGATTCATACAGGTGAAAAGCCATTTCAATGTTTTGGGTGTGATAAAACATTTGCAAATTCTTCCAGCCTAAAAAAGCACAATAGGATTTAGTAATTCGACAATTTATAAACTTATCTGGCTTATCATCTAATTACCATCTCCCATTATTTTTAAGGCATTGAATTTGTGTTCAACAGCATTTTTTCACCCTTGCCAATTTGTGCCGTGAAATTTGTATCCATTTCACAGTCATTAAACCTTCCTGCTAACTTTACTTGTCGTCTTGGTTTTCCTTTTTCTGCATCATTTTCCAGAAGATTAATCCATACTTGCAGCATGATCTAGCCATGTCCATCAAGGTCTCATTCATTCTCTCAGGTACTGCACCAAATTGAGGAGTGTCAGGAGGTGTGTAGATTATTTGGATTCCCTTTTCTGCACAAAAATCAGAAAGATTTTTAGAATTATAATCGCCACCATTATGACATTTTATTTCACAGATTTTCTTGCCACAAAATAAAGATCTAGAGGAATCGTCAACAAAGGTTTACCAAATACAAATTGCCACGTTGGTCTAATAGGACCACATACTCTGTGTGCACAAGTTGTAATACTCTACATGACCTGGATATTTGGGAATAATATGGAAAACTTTTCTGTTTACATCTTACACACACGTCATGTATAGTTGTTTCAGAATTTTCAAATCGCATGCTATTTATTTAATTTAAATTCTCAATTTTTGATAATGAGTTACAATTGAAATGTCCATACCTTAGATGCCAGAGTTCCTTATCTTTATTTGCATATTCATTGTTTCTACATTCAAAGATTACTTTATATAAATTATTTTGTCTTAAACCTTCAACAAAAACACTTTTACCCTTTTTAAAAACTATTTGGCTATCAACACAAACAGTTTCATAACCAGCGTTTCAAATCATTGAATATTTACCTTAAACTTGGAACACACATCATATTTATAACTGTAATTGACACACTTTTGTTCCCCTCTATACTCAATGCCTCCATGAACTTGCCAACTTCATTGTCCTATGTTTTGTGAATCTCCGTTTGTTCCTCAACATTTCTTCCCTGTTGGCACGATGATGTGTTGCACCTGAGTCTGCGTACCATACTGTCAAAATCTTGCGCTTCCTAAAAATGGTAATGATCGTCAACTATTTGAAGTGGTGCTTTTATTTATGCTAAGAAATGCACAGACTACACTTATCAGCTTTTAGAGTTCTGGAATTTTAATTAGTACTCTAAAGGACATAAAATATTGAATCCATTTTCTAAAATTACTCTTATAGAATTATAATTTATATTGTTTCCGGTGAAGCCAAGTAAAGGTTACATCAGTTATTTATACTTTTATGAGGATGAATACAAGTGAAAAATCTTTTACATGTGTCGAATATGATAAAAAACATTTGCACATTCTTTCAGCCTAAAAAAGCACATGAGGATTCATACAAGGGAAAAACCATTGAAATAAGTTGATAATATTCACACAAATGTCAGATCTTTAGTGAGTGTCAAATTTATTTGCTGTTCAGTTTAGTGTCTTCTGTGCAAGATCTTCCCTTCTCTATTGCACTGTGAATCAGCGTCAGTCAGCATGTAGCCCTCGACTGTGTTTGGCCATGTCCACTGTGTGAAACTGCGCCACCTGCAGCTTGCGTGACTACTAGACCAAACCACGTGGATTCCTACTGATGAAATGTCATTAGAATTTGTTGTGTGTGATATAATATACACATTGACGGACCTCAGGACAGATCGCATTCGTAATTGAATTGTGTTGCGTTTGTTTGTGGCAGATATTTTTAATGACAAGTCTTTTAGTAATGAATTTATTTTGGCTCGATGCTGAAGACTTAAACTTGTTGTTACCTCAAGTTGTGGGACTACATATAATCAACAAATTATTTTATGTTTGTAAAATTCTTTTTCGCAGATTATTGTGCCCAAAATGGATGAATCATACTTCCAAGCATGTAATGACATTTAGATACAATGTAATTAAATTATTGATCAAAAACACCGTTTTTAGTCCATTCACGAGAGTATCCATTAACCTTTCATGTTTTTACTCACCTGTATATGTAATTATGTGTGTATCAACTATTATAATTCTCAACGTCTATATTTAACATGTCTTGTACTTTGCCTTTGAGTTATCTCTTGATTTGTATATCAAGATTTCAGGTTTAAATGCATACAGTACAATGAAAAAAAAATCTGGAATAGTTTTAGACCATGGCATCACAAAGGAAAGTGGATCAGTAAGTGATGAATATTTGATATTCTGTAAAGAATGGGATGAACTTGTGACGTAATGTAAGGAAGTACGAGGTAAACTCTTGGGACTGAGGTGATTGGGGGTGAAGCAGCAGCCATGAGGCGGTGTTGAAAGACATGTAAAGGGGCACTCATAAATGACGTGTTGCAGAGTCTTTGTGATGTGTTGATGGGAGATCCTGTCTCTGGAGGCCACAAGGAAGAATGTCAGGTCCCAGCCCTGAATCACGCAGGTGTCGTGCAGGCCAACAGATAAAGAATTTCTCTGGCTCTCAGCAAAGGGGTTCATTATCTACCTACACAGCAGAATTACCACAAAATGGCGTCAAAATAGCTATCTACAGTAATGTCACGGATATTTGACAGAAGAAGCTGGATGCGTGCAGGGGAAAACACAACGACAACAACAACTCTCGGCAATTACAATGGCCAGCCTCCAGATAACCTTATCACAGTGTGGTTGCCGGGTTAGTCCCCACGTGATATCATTGAGGACCTCACGTGTAGCAGGTCAACAACGCCGTCATGTGCCTGACCTGGGAGGTTATAAACCACCAGGGCCCACCACAGAAAGAGAGGCATCTCCTCTTGGCGGGAACTAAGAAAGGTTTAGGCGGTACAGTAAGTAGAAAAAGAGGCGGGAAATGAATTATGGGGAGGTACCACAAGGAGAATAAGTCGTTTTTAATTCTAAGAAGAAAAGCAATTGTCATACAATTTAAGAGAATTACCGACTATTTTAACTGCAGTACCGTCAGATTAAGGCCTCCTCTTATATTATCTCATATATGTACTTCCTAATAAATCAGAGTGTTTGGTTTGCTGTTGGGTATTCCTCTCACACATCCACACCCATGGAGCATCCACATGTTTCTCACGACAAACACCATAGGGTTGAGACATGTCTACGACCCCTCAGGAGTGGCCGATATTTGTGTCAATTAAATATTTGTCTGGCCTTATCCGGCAGACAGAGAGACTCCTGCCGTGAAGCTCTTTGTCGTCCTGCTGCTGGTTTTTGAGTGAGAGCAGCCCCGGCACGTGGCGTTGCCACATCTCCCACAGAGTCACCACAGGGGCGTTGTTGTCTAATACTCGTTATCATTTATTATTTCTTGAGTAATTGTGACACTATTTTTACTTTCTATATTTAATGCTGTTTTGTTTGTATCAAGATTAAGTTTACCACCTCACCGTTAATTCTGCGTATAATTTTGAGCTGAAAACTTTGTTTTGGGATAGAAACCAAAACATACTTTTGTATAGCCAAATACAGACAACAGAAGTGATAATATAAGTGTCACAGAAACAAGGAAGCGCTGTGTGGTATTTATATTATCACTTCTTTTGTGTGCATTTGGCTGTCTTACTTATTCCATTTGATATTCTCGGCTTCAACACAAGAATCAGGCGTAAAAACATTTAGATAAATTTGATGATAAAACAGGCAACAACAGACAAGTGAAAACAAAGAGACAGTATTTTATTATGTACATATCACTGTATTTACTTGTTACTATGTTATCTCTGCATGAAGATGGTCACACGAGGACAAAAACAACATGCCAATTTTCAATTGTTTGTTTTGTCATCAAGAAACCAACACTATTTGTACTAACCCCCCTCCACCAGCCTCATGCCAAAAAATGTAAAAGTGAAACATCGTCAGTTGCTCAGTAGAACGGTGCCAATTATTCTTAAGTAATGCATGAACATGTAAGATAATATCATGATTTGTAAACATTGAGGTACAATAAGCTACTCATACCTTTTCAAGAAATGTATAAAATAGGTTTTTTTTTACCCACCTCCCTTTCCATCGATGGCCCATACTGAGTCCACCAGTGATCGGTGTTAGCTTCCTGATGGCAACGCCGACTTTTGCTGCTTTCTCACTCACCTTTTCGAGATAACGTTTAAATGTTAATTTTTCGTATAAATATGATGTAAATATCTAAATGTATGTACTAGTCGTGTGTATATTCAGATCTCAACTATTTTGAGTACTGAATTGTCAGCAAGCAAAGTGTCGTCACTTGGAAAATATGGAGCGATATGAGATGAACTTTAAACTGATCAACAGGGGGGGGGGGGACCTTCAAGGCAGTTCATGATTTGGGAAATCCTATTTATTTCCTCTGTCTCCTACGTTTTGGATTTTGTATTGGTTTGACTGCAATTGTGGCAATTGTAATTTACTATTTTGTTGTATTGTATTTGGGTAACATCAGCCGATATGTAAAGTACCACAGACGATTATCATCTGTAAAAGAAAAGAGTTTATATTGAATGTTGAGAAAAGAATGTATCTGAATTTATAATAGCATTGCCCCTGGAGAAGTGAGACGGGTTGTACTGCCTGGTGGACGAGGCCAGCCACCTCACTGGAGAACCTTCCTCTTCAACTAAAATAAAGCGGGTCAGTACAAAATCTGCCCTTTTGGACTTGATCAAAAATAAGTCACATTTTATTAGCTGGAGCCTTAAGGAATTATAAGCACTTTACGTCACAAAAGACGACTGGATGAGATGAACGAGGGCTATTCTCTCGCAGGTAGAAACTTGTAGGAGAGATACGAAGGGGCTACCATTTGGGGATGCCTTTTCCTCACCTTGTTAATTTTTATGTTATATGTTTTGGTTAATAAATTACTACTGACTACAGAGACCCAGAGCTGTGAATAGGTCGGCAGCAGCAGAGCCATCTACCAGCAATGCTGTAAACTCCGTGCATCTGCGCCATCTACCAGCAAAGAAGAGAACTTCGATTATTGCGCCTTTAAGCTCGTTCTGTATATTCGAGCCGATTTCAGTAACAAGGTGTTTGCTGTGGCAAGAAACTAGTATCAAGTTCTCCTTCTCCGACCACGGGGCCAAGTTCCTGCAGGTGAAACCAACTCACTTCAGCTTGCTGTGAATAAATAAACACAAAGATTTACTTCAGTAAAACCAATAAGAGGTATATTTCTATAATAATAATTAACATAACCTCTAGTGCATTAACCTAAAGTTATTACTAAAATTTGTAACTGAAATTAAATGTTTTTGTTAAGTTTAAAGAAACAACTATTACAGAATTTAATTGAGCTAATTAATGGAAAGTTTATATTGTCTGCCTGATACAATATAAGAATGCAATTCTTCCTCATAATGGTTGTGTTTGAATGACAAAAAGAAAAGATAATTAATTAAGACAAGATTGTGATCAGTGTTTTGCATCCCGAGCCTGGAGTTAACAATAATCACATAATTAGAGACTGTTGCACCCCAGTGGAAGCTTAGATTAAAGAATACAACAGAGAAACCCTTATTAAACCATGCAGAAAGCAGGCAACTTGACTTAAAATGTGTGTGTGAATTAAAACAGAACTTTTTATTTCATTCAGTGACAAACTGTGAGCATTGCTCAATGCCTATGACAATACTTAAAGACAACAGAAATAGATCCACCATGGCCAATACGGGCAATTTACACCCCAAAATCCCAACTACAGAAAACTCCATACAAATGTGTGGATTATTTTCTGAATCATGTTCACTGAAATTACACATGAGAATTCACTCAAGCTCTACAAATGTTTACTGTGTTTTAAAATGTTCCTAAATTTCTCTCACATGAGGACACTTACTGAGAATAAACTGTACAAATGTGCTCAGTGTTTTAAATCATTTTCAGACTCGAGTAATCTAAAAATATGAATACGAATACACACAGGTGAGGAACCATACAAATGTGTTGAATTCAATAAAGCTTTCTCAAAAGCATTTTATTAGACAAGACGCATCACGGTTCACACTGGAGGCTACAGATATATTTTCTTTGATATGCATGTACTTTTCATAAAGCAAATAAAAAAACAGCGATCCATTTTTTAAATTAATTTATATAATTATAATTTCTATTGTTTCAGGTGAAGGTCGAGTTACGGTTACATCAGTTATTTATACCATATAAGGATGAATACAGGAGAAAAACCATTTCAATGTCTTGAGTGTGATAAAACATTTTCACAATCTTCCCACTTAAGAACGCACCTGACGATTCATACAGGTGAAAAGTCATTTAAATGTGTTGAGTGTGGTAAAACATTTTCTCAATCTTCCCACTTAAGAACCCACATGAGGATGCATACAGGGGAAAAGCCATTTAAATGTGTTGATTGTGATAAAACATTTGCACAATCTTCCACCTTAAGAAAGCATATGATGATGCATACAGGTGTAAAGCCATTTAAATGTGTTGATTGTGATAAAACATTTACGGGTTCTTCCAATCTAGCAACCCACATAAGGATTCATACGGGTGAAAAGCCATTTAAATGTGTTGAATGTGATAAAACATTTGTGGATTCTTCTAGCCTCAGGAAGCACATGAGGATTCATACAGGTGAAAAACCATTTAGATGTGTTGAGTGCGATAAAACATTTGCGGAATCTTCGACCCTACAAAAGCACATAAGGATGCATACAGGTGTAAAGCCATTTAAATGTGTTGAGTGTGATAAAACATTTGCTGATGCTTCCAGGCTAAAAATGCACATGAGGATTCATACAGGTGAAAAACCATTTAGATGTGTTGAGTGTGATAAAACATTTGCGGATTCTTCCAATCTAGCAACCCACATAAGGATGCATACAGGTGAAAAGCCATTTAAATGTGTTGAGTGTAATAAAGCATTTGTACATTCTTCCAGTCTACATTACCACACGATGATTCATACAGGTGTAAAGCCATTTAAATGTGTTGATTGTGATAAAACATTTGCACAATCTTCCACCTTAAGAAAGCACATGAGGATGCATACAGGTGTAAAGCCATTTAAATGTGTTGAGTGTGATAAATCATTTGCAGATTCTTCCAGCCTAAATTACCACATGAGGATTCATACTGCTGAAAAACCATTGAAATGAGTTGAGGGTGATAAAATGTCAGATCTTTAGTGAGTCAATTTTTTTTGCTGTTTAGTTTAGTGTCTTCTGTGCAAGATCTACCCTTCTTTATTGCACTGTGCATCAGCTTTGTAGCCCTTGACTGTGTCTAGCCATCTCCAGTGTGTGAAACTGCGCCACCTGCAGCGTACGTGGCTACTAGACCAAACCACGTGGATTCTTACTCATGAAATGTTGTTTCAATTTGTTGTGTGTGGTAAAATATTAATTGTTCAATCAATAAAATAAACATCCACATTTTTTTTCCAATTCAAATGTTTCTCTTTCATTTCAGCTTCAATAACTTTGAATTAATTAGAGAAACATTTGAACCTGAATAACACACACCGTCCATTTGTTAATTTATCATTTTGACATTTATTATTGGTGTTACTATTCAGTTTCATTTAACTCAGTTTCTATCACAGAATTTCTTTTTAATACTATTTTTCTTAGGCTCATTTGCTCTAAACCAACAAGAAGTTTCTGGGTGGTACCCAGTACCTTCATTTAATTGTCCACAAATCTTACATGGATTTTTATTATCAATCTTTTGATTTCCATATTTCTCTTTTTCCTGACCATGTGTTCAGATTTGTTCAGTTCATGAAACAAATCCACTGTTTCTGTTGAACTTTCTCTGTCAACATTATCAATGATAAATTATGGTAATCCAGCCGCAATGCCATATATGAAGTTACCTGTGTCGATGGTTTCTCTCATTTCCAATAAGCGTTTCTCTTTTCTCGTGGCATAATCCAACAATGAGCCATCTTTGTATTTATAAAAAGAGTGCAAATGTGACTTGGTTCCATCCCTTGCTTGGTTTGGTTTTCCATACTGACAAGTCAGAGTTCGTAGTTAACCTCATCATCATCCAACTATACCAATCAATACTACTTTTATCCATGAACAATCTTAAGTATTTCAATTTTTCTTTCACCTGTTGTCGCATCAAAGCGTATGCATTATTTTTCAAAAATATCACTCAACTGATTTGCATTGGTATTCTTGCTTGCAAATTTTTCAATCACAAGCCTGTCTGCAATGTGCTTTAAGTTTTGTTGTTAATGAAACTGTGTGTGTTCTACTTCTTCTTTTTATTATGCGCTAGTACGATTATCTCATCGTCTTGGCCTGCTTTGCTATAGCCTTCCAACTTTTTCTATTCACAGCCTTTTCCATCCAATTCTTGATGTTCATCTTTTTAAGATCTTTCAGAACATCATCCCTCCATTTTCCGCTTATTTTTGTTGGTAGTGGGTTCCATTGGTACACTTTCTTTACCAACCTGTCATCATCCATTTTATATACGTGACCCAGCCAACTTATTCTGAAGGCTTTGATTTGGTTTATTATGTTATTTGCTCTTATTAACATATCCAATTCATGGTTATATCTTTGTCTCCAGATATTTTCAGCTTTCTGGGTCCGTAAATCCTTCTCGGAATCTTTCTTTCAAAAACAATTAGTTTTTGGATTTCTGCTTTATTGAGTGTCCATGTTTCTGCAGCATAAATCACTATTGGCCTTATTGCGGTTTAGTAAGGTCTTATTTTGCCAGAATTGGAGAGTAATTTACTTTTATATAAATCTTTATTTGCAAAGAATGCTCTGTTCCCTGCAGCAATTCTTTCCTTAATTTCCTCTTTGATCTTATTACTTCCATTTACCACTTAGCCAAGATTCTTATATGATGAAAAAGAACTTTACGCTATGAGTTTGGGCCTTCCTCACCTGCACTCGTGTGTAATTTGTCATCTAGTAAATTGGAAAAGCTTCAATAGTTTGCTCAACCGCTTATATAACTTCATTGGCTTCTTCATAATACAATTTCTCCCCAGGAAGACCTGAGGAAGGCGCAAACACGAACAAAAACGTGGTCGAAAATAAATAAAAAAAATTATTGTCTGGTTTTGGTAAAAAAAAAACTGCATTATTTACTTCATACAAAAACAATCTTTATTAAGTATCGTTCACAGTTGACATTATGTTAGCTGCCTGGTGACATCATCGCACCTCGCAGATATACCAGCCTTTGATCGGTTCAATCAACACGTGCACACGTCATCAACCCTCTGTAATAATTATAGCCATGTCTTCATTGTAAATACAGGGATCTCAGGAGCTTCAAGAATGAATAGTGCGGAAGTGGACCTGAAGATATAAAAAAAAAACTAAAAAAAGCTGCTGCTGCTTCTCTTTGTAATGTTTTTTTTAGAGTAACAAAAAACATGAAGCTGATGCATGTGGTGGCAACTGCCCCTAGTGGCACAGGAAGGGGTGTGGAAGGTTTCAGCGGACTCTTCACAGGTGCTGCTCTGATAGTTGATCCCGCGGACAGACGCGCCTTGACGGCACTGTTGACGACAGTGCGGAACCAACCATGCTCGCTACAAGCTGATTGTCGAGAAGGCAGAAAAAGACGTGCAGAACTTTAGAGTGTGTTGGGAGACGCCGGAGAGAGGGAGAGCACTCATGGAATCTGAGGTCAGTCAACAGCGAGCGAGTGTGTGATTGACAAACAATTAAACATACAAAATCCTAAAGTCAATGCCAGAGTTTTCAACTGTTTGTAAACTATAATAAAATAGAATCAGTGAAAATGACCTTCTGGAGAAAAGTGGAGTAAGTAAAACAAGATTAATTAAAAATCAAATCACACGAGATCAGCCAATATTGTGCGGGACAAGCAGATGTAAACCTCACATGTAACTGTCTAATGTCACAAGTCCATTTTGTCTGTGTTTGGCTGTTTCATCTAATCACTGTTCCAATCTTACTTCGTATAGTGAGCATTTTGTGCAGATTCAGAAGTGGTGAAAATATGTCAATAGAAACTGGTACAACTACAGTCTGTGATCATTAGCCTTAGAGTGACAGGTTGCCTGAAGGTTTTAACCCATGTGGTGGACTCTTTAATAGTACGGGCAGGGATATGCAAGGAGAGTGCCAAGGCAGCCAAGCTACCGTTGCTGTAGTTTAAGGTTCTTAGGCAAAACCCCAACAGAGAAATCTGCATCAGGTAGGTTGTGGGCTCTTGGTACGTGTCCCACACCCTTCCTGGAATGGCAGGAGAGAGGGGCAGCATTCCCTTTCTCCTTGCATAGACCAGTATAGGAGAGCAGCTGGCCGATTGTTCTTATAGGATCTGAAAACGAGTCACACTGTATGCTCTCACAGTCTACAAGACAGGTTGAGGGTGCCTCGGCTTACTTTAAAAAAACAGCGAGATAAGACAACATCGCCCAAAGGTAACAGTCTGCCTCTCAAGAATTGGAGAGATAAATGCTGTGTTTTACACAGGATTGGCCTGTCAGCTTCAGCCCGGTGCTCTACCATTGATGTTGTAGGCTGACATTGTCACTGTCTGCCTCACAGATTTTTGACTATTTGTTTTTTCTCAGCCTTTACAAGGTCTAGCTTTGTTTTTGGAAAGAAAACAGGAATTATACTTGTGTATAGCCAAATACGGACAAAAGAAGTGATAATATAAGTGTCACAGGAACAAGGAAACGCAGTTTGGTATTTTTATTATCACTTCTTTTGTGTGCATTTGGCTGTCTTTCTTATTCCATGTGGTGTTCTTGGCTTCAACAAAAGAAACTAACGTAAACACGTGTAATAATAATAAAGTTGATGATAAAACAGACAACAACAGACAAGTGATAACAAAGAGACAGTATTTTATTATGTACATATCTCTGTATTTACTTGTTACTATGTTATCTCTGCCTGAAGAGGGTCACACGAGGACTGAAACAACACTCCAATATTCAATTGTCTGTTTTATCATCAAGAAGCAAACACTGTTTGTAGTAACCCCCCTTGTGCCAAAATATGTAAAGTGAATCATCCTCAGTTACTCAGTAGAACGGTGTTAATTATTCTGAAGCAATGCATTGACATGTAAGATAATATCATGATTTGTAAACATTGAGGTACAATAAACTTCTCATTACTCTTCAAGACCTGTATAAATAGTTTTTCCATCGATGACCAATAATGACTCCACCAGTGATCGGTGTTAGCCTTGTGATGGCAACGCAGACTTTTGCTGCTTTCTCACTCACCTTTTCTAGATAACGTTTAAATGTTAATTTGTCGTATAAATAGGTTGTGAATATCTAAATGTGTGTACTAGTCATCTGTAAATTCAGATCTACTTTCGGTACTGAATTGTCAGCAAGCAAAGTGTCGTCACTTGGAAAATATGGAGTGTATGGGAAGAACCTTAAACTGACCAATGGGGGGGGGGGGACCTTCAAAGACAGTAGAGGATTTAGGAAATCCTCATTTCCTCTGTCTGATATGTTTTGGATTTTGTATTGGTCTTGACTGTAATTCTGGCAATTGTAATCTATTTTTGTGTTGTATTGTGTTTGGGTAACTTCAGCAGATATGTAAAGTACCACAGACAATTATCATCTGTAAAAGAAAAGATTTTATATTGAATGTTGAGAGAGTAGCATGGAAACAAAACATTGGTTGAGCGAATTTTATCATTTCCTAGCAAGATAATAAATATTTAAATGTTTCAAAAGAATGTATGTGAATTTATAATAGAGTTGCCCCTGGAAAAGTGAGACGGGTTGTACTGCCTGGTGGACGAGGCCAGCCACCTCACTGGAGAACCTTCCTGTTCAACTAAAATAATGTGGGTCAGTACAAAATCTGCCCTTTTGGACTTGATCAAAAATAAGTCACATTTTATTAGCTCGAGCGTTAAGGATTTCTACTTTCCTAAACCCAGTTAATTCCAGTTATAGGACTAAGATACAAGGGTATAAAATGACCATATGGATTATTTTATACTGAGATGAAAATGGACAAAAAAATTGAACTGTGTCCAAGCAAGTTCTGTACTGTCCGGAATTATAAGCACCCAAACTTTCAAAACTGAAGACGTCACAAGAGCAGACAGCAGAGCCATCTACCAGCAATGAAGGGAACTCCGTGCATCAGCGCCATCTACCGGCAAACAAGAGAACTTAGATTATTACGCCTTTAACCTCGTTCTGTATATTCGAGCCGATTTCAGTAACAAGGTGTTTGCTGTGGAAAGAAACTAGTATCAAGTTCTCCTTCTCCGACCACGGGGCCAAGTTCCTGCAGGTGAAACCAACTCACTTCAGCTTGCTGTGAATAAATAAACACAAAGATTTACTTCAGTAAAACCAATAAGAGGTATATTTCTATAATAATAATTAACATAACCTCTAGTGCATTAACCTAAAGTTATTACTAAATTTTGTAACTGAAATTAAATGTTTTTGTGAGATTTACTGAAACAGAACTATTACATAAATTAATTGAGTTAATTAATGGAAAGTTTATATTGTCTGTTTGATACAATATAAGAATGCAATACTTCCCCATAATGGTTGTGTTTGAATGACAAAAGAAATAAATAATTAATTAAGACGAGATTGTGATCAGTGTTTTGCATCCCGAGCCAGGAGTTAACAATAATCACATAATTAGAGACTGTTGCACCCCAGTGGAAGCTTAGATTAAAGAATACAACAGAGAAACCCTTATTAAACCATGCAGAAAGCTGACAAATTGACTTAAAATGTGTGTGTGAATTAAAACAGAACTTTTTATTTCATTCACTGACAAACTGTGGGCATTGCTCAATGCCTATGACAATACTTAAAGACTCGTAACAGATTAACAAACTCTTGTTTTTTAAAAGAAATAGAACCACCATGGCCAATATGGGCAATTTACTCCCCAATATCCCAACTACAGAAAACACCATACAAATGTGTGGATTATTTACTGAATCATGTTCCCTCAAACAACACATGAGAATTCACACAAGCTCTACAAATGTATACTGTGTTTTAATATGTTCCAAAATTCCTATCACATGAGGAAACAAACTGGGAATAAACCGTACAAACGTGCTTAGTGTTTTAAATCCTTTTCAGACTCGAGTAATCTAAAAATATGAATACGAATACACACAGGTGAGGAACCATACAAATGTGTTGAATGCAATAAAGCTTTCTCAAAAGCATTTTATTAGACAAGATACATCAGGGTTCATAGAGGTGAACAACAAAACAAATGTGTTAAGTGTCGTAAAACAGTTGCTCAATCATGTAATTACAGATCTCATTGTAATGCCAGAGGCCGTGTGATTAATATGATAAGCATCCACATTAATAGTAGTAATTTCTTGTGATATTTATGGACCTCATTGCATTGTCCGGCTTTAGACTTATGGAATTATGTTGAATTTTTTATTTCCACAGAGTTTTAGCAATATTTCACTTTAGTACTAGTCACAATGTTCTGCTAGGAAACTACTTATTTTCATAGAGCTCTTCCACACACCATCCAATGACCTTCTTGTTTGTTAATAATGTGCAAGTAATTTCTGTTAATATTTAATTCTCAAAATTCTTGTAATTATCATTATTTATGGTCTCAATCTGTAGCTCACAAGTAGAAGAGAGAAAGGAATATTAATTGATTGTATTCGTGTTATTGTACAAGCATCTCAATGTTCTGATAATGTTTGTCATTGTATTACAACTCTGGTAAAGTTTACGTTGAACTTGTGAGAATTCTTTACTTGAGATTGTATTATGTATTACAGGAATTAGAAAAGTAAAGTGAGTTAAGCTTGAATTATGACGTGTAATAGGAATTAGAATTGGCTAACACAAATTGAAGGTAAGAGAATATAAACCAATCTTAACTTGCCTTTCTATCATATTCACGGTTAATACCCCCAGATAAAACCAACTTCCTTCAATTACCTCAATCACCATTTTGTATCTTAAAACTAAAGCCTATAAATATTTTTCATTTGATAGGTTAGGACTTACTATTAAGGAAATAAAATATTAAATCCGTTTGCGAAAATTATTCTTATAGAGTTATAATTTCTATTGTTTCAGGTAATGTTCACGTAACTGTTACATCAGTTATTTATACCAAATAAGGATGAATACAGGTGAAAAACCATTTAAATGTGTCAAGTGTGATAAAATATTTGCAGATTCTTCCAGCCTAAAAAAGCACATGAGGATGCATTCAGGTCTAAAGCCATTTAAATGTGTTGAGTGTGATAAAACATTTGTACATTCTTCCAGCCTAAAAATCCACATGAGGATGCATACCGGGGAAAAGTCATTTAAATGTGCTGAGTGTTTTAAATCATTTGCAGATTCTTCGAATCTAGCAACCCACATAAGGATTCATACGGGTGACAAGCCATTTAAATGTGTTGAGTGTGATAAAACATTTGCATATTCCTATGAACTAGCAAACCACATGAGGTTTCATACTGGTGAAAAACCATTTAAATGTTTTGAGTGTGATAAAACATTCACACGTTCCTCATACCTAAATGACCACATGCGGATGCATACAGGTTTAAAACCATTTAAATGTGTTGAGTGTGATAAAACATTTGCACATTCCTCTCACCTAAATGACCACTTTAGGATGCATACAGGTGAAAAGCCATTTAAGTGTGTTGAGTGTGATAAAACATTTGCACAATCTTCCAGCCTAAAAAACCACATGAGGATGCATACCGGAGAAAAGCCATTTAAATGTGTTGAGTGTGATAAAACATTAGCACATTCTTCTAGCCTACAAAAGCACATGAGAATGCATACAGGTTTAAAACCATTTAAATGTGTTGAGTGTCATAAAACATTTGCACATTCCTCTCACCTAAATGACCACTTTAGGATGCATACAGGTGAAAAGCCATTTAAGTGTGTTGAGTGTGATAAAACATTTGCACATTCTTCCAACTTAGGAAAGCACATGAGGTTGCATACAGGTGAAAAGGCTTATAAATGTGTTGAGTGTGATAAAACATTTGCACAATCTTCCTACTTAAGAGTGCACATGAGAATGCATACAGGTTTAAAGCCATTTAAATGTGTTGAGTGTGATAAAACATTTGCACGTACCTCTTACCTAAATGACCACTTTAGGATGCATACAGGTGAAAAGCCATTTAAGTGTGTTGAGTGTGACACATCATTTGCACAATCCTCCAACTTAAAAAAGCACATGAGGATTCATACGGGTGAAAAGCCATTTAAATGTGTTGAGTGTGATAAAACATTTGCGGATTTTTCCAGCCTAATTAAGCATGTGAGGATACATACAGGTGAAAAACCATTTAAATGTGTTGAGTGTGATAAAACATTTTCACAATCTTCCCACTTAAACAAGCACATGAGGATTCATACAGGTGAAAAGCCATTTAAATGTGATGAGTGTTATAAAACATTTATGGATTCTTCCGGCCTAAATTACCACATGCGGATTCATACAGGTGAAAAGCCATTTAAATGTGTTGAGTGTGATAAAATGTTTTCACAATCTTCCCCCTTAAGAACGCACATGAGGATGCATACAGGTGAAAAGCCATTTGAATGTGTTGAGTGTGCTAAAACATTTGCAAAATCTTCAAACTTAAGAACCCACATGAGGATGCATACAGGTGAAAAGCCATTTAAATGTGTTGAGTGTGATAAAACATTTGTGGATTCTTCCAGCCTAAATTACCACATGAGGATTCATACAGGTGAAAAGCCATTTAAATGTGTTGAGTGTGATAAAACATTTGCAGATTCTTCCAGGATAAATTATCACATGCGGATTCATACAGGTGAAAAGCCATTTAAATGTGTTGAGTGTGATAAAACATTTGCAGACTCTTCCAGCCTAATTAAGCATGTGAGGATACATACAGGTGAAAAACCATTTAAATGTGTTGAGTGTGATAAAACATTTTCACAATCTTTCCACTTAAACAAGCACATGAGGATTCATACAGGTGAAAAGCCATTTAAATGTGATGAGTGTGATAAAACGTTTACACAATCTTACCCCTTAAGAACGCACATGAGGATGCATACAGGTGAAAAGCCATTTGAATGTGTTGAGTGTGATAAAACATTTGCAGATTCTTCAAACTTAAGATCCCACATGAGGATTCATACAGGTGAAAAACCATTTAAATGTGTTGAGTGTGATAAAACGTTTTCACAATCTTCCCCCTTAAGAACGCACATGAGGATGCATACAGGTGAAAAGCCATTTGAATGTGTTGAGTGTGCTAAAACATTTGCAAAATCTTCAAACTTAAGAACACACATGAGGATGCATACAGGTGAAAAGCCATTTAAATGTGTTGAGTGTGATAAAACATTTGCGGATTCTTCCAGCCTAAATTACCACATGAGGATTCATACAGGTGAAAAACAAATTAAATGTGTTGAGTGTGATAAAACAGTTGCAGATTCTTCCAGGCTAAATTATCACATGCGGATTCATACAGGTGAAAAGCCATTTAAATGTGTTGAGTGTGATAAAACATTTGCAGATTCTTCCAGCCTAATTAAGCATGTGAGGATACATACAGGTGAAAAACCATTTAAATGTGTTGAGTGTGATAAAACATTTTCACAATCTTCCCACTTAAACAAGCACATGAGGATTCATACAGGTGAAAAGCCATTTAAATGTGATGAGTGTGATAAAACATTTATGGATTCTTCCGGCCTAAATTACCACATGCGGATTCATACAGGTGAAAAGCCATTTAAATGTGTTGAGTGTGATAAAACATTTGCAGATTCTTCAAACTTAAGAACCCACATGAGGATTCATACAGGTGAAAAACCATTTAAATGTGTTGAGTGTGATAAAACATTTTCGCAATCTTCCCACTTAAGAACACACATGATGATTCATACAGGTGAACAACCATTTAAATGTGTTGAGTGTGATAAAACATTTGCAGATTCTTCAAACTTAAGAACCCACATGAGGATTCATACAGGTGAAAAGCCATTTAAATGTTTTGGGTGTGATAAAACATTTGCAAATTCTTCCAGCCTAAAAAAGCACAATAGGATTTAGTAATTCGACAATTTATAAATTTATCTGGCTTATCATCTAATTACCATCTCCCATTATTTTTAAGGCATTGAATTTGTGTTCAACAGCATTTTTTCACCCTTGCCAATTTGTGCCGTGAAATTTGTATCCATTTCACAGTCATTAAACCTTCCTGCTAACTTTACTTGTCGTCTTGGTTTTCCTTTTTCTGCATCATTTTCCAGAAGATTAATCCATACTTGCAGCATGATCTAGCCATGTCCATCAAGGTCTCATTCATTCTCTCAGGTACTGCACCAAATTGAGTGTCAGGAAGTGTGTAGATTATTTGGATTCCCTTTTCTGCACAAAAATCAGAAAGATTTTTAGAATTATAATCGCCACCATTATGACATTTTATTTCACAGATTTTCTTGCCACAAAATAAAGATCTAGAGGAATCGTCAACAAAGGTTTACCAAATACAAATTGCCACGTTGGTCTAATAGGACCACATACTCTGTGTGCACAAGTTGTAATACTCTACATGACCTGGATATTTGGGAATAATATGGAAAACTTTTCTGTTTACATCTTACTCACACGTCATGTATAGTTGTTTCAGAATTTTCAAATCGCATGCTATTTATTTAATTTAAATTCTCAATTTTTGATAATGAGTTACAATTGAAATGTCCATACCTTAGATGCCAGAGTTCCTTATCTTTATTGCTGGCTGCCAAGTTTGCATATTCATTGTTTCTACATTCAAAGATTACTTTATATAAATTATTTTGTCTTAAACCTTCAACAAAAACACTTTTACCCTTTTTAAAAACTATTTGGCCATCAGCACAAACAGTTTCATAACCAGCGTTTCAAATCATTGAATATTTACCTTAAACTTGGAACACACATCACATTTATAACTGTAATTGACACACTTTTGTTCCCCTCTATACTCAATGCCTCCATGAACTTGCCAACTTCATTGTCCTATGTTTTGTGAATCTCCGTTTGTTCCTCAACATTTCTTCCCTGTTGGCACGATGATGTGTTGCACCTGAGTCTGCGTACCATACTGTCAAAATCTTGCGCTTCCTAAAAATGGTAATGATCGTCAACTATTTGAAGTGGTGCTTTTATTTATGCTAAGAAATGCACAGACTACACTTATCAGCTTTTAGAGTTCTGGAATTTTAATTAGTACTCTAAAGGACATAAAATATTGAATCCATTTTCTAAAATTACTCTTATAGAATTATAATTTATATTGTTTCCGGTGAAGCCAAGTAATGGTTACATCAGTTATTTATACTTTTATGAGGATGAATACAAGTGAAAAATCTTTTACATGTGTCGAATATGATAAAAAACATTTGCACATTCTTTCAGCCTAAAAAAGCACATGAGGATTCATACAAGGGAAAAACCATTAAAATAAGTTGATAATATTCACACAAATGTCAGATCTTTAGTGAGTGTCA
The DNA here is from genome assembly GCA_037074705.1 of Zhengitettix transpicula. Classification (NCBI taxonomy): domain Eukaryota; kingdom Metazoa; phylum Arthropoda; class Insecta; order Orthoptera; family Tetrigidae; genus Zhengitettix; species Zhengitettix transpicula. The sequence continues at coordinate 257,339,512 of CM073590.1, forward strand.
AATTTATTTGCTGTTCAGTTTAGTGTCTTCTGTGCAAGATCTTCCCTTCTCCATTGCACTGTGAATCAGCGTCAGTCAGCATGTAGCCCTTGACTGGGTTTGGCCATGTCCAGTGTGTGAAACTGCGCCACCTGCAGCGTACGTGACTACTAGACCAAACCACGTGGATTCCTACTGATGAAATGTCATTAGAATTTGTTGTGTGTGATAAAATATACACATTGACGGACCTCAGGACAGATCGCATTCGTAATTGAATTGTGTTGCGTTTGTTTGTGGCAGATATTTTTAATGACAAGTCTTTTAGTAATGAATTTATTTTGGCTCGATGCTGAAGACTTAAACTTGTTGTTACCTCAAGTTGTGGGACTACATATAGTCAACAAATTATTTTATGTTTGTAAAATTCTTTTTCGCAGATTATTGTGCCCAAAATGGATGAATCATACTTCCAAGCATGTAATGACATTTAGATACAATGTAATTAAATTATTGATCAAAAACACCGTTTTTAGTCCATTCACGAGAGTACCAATTACCTTACATGTTTTTACTCACCTGTATATGTAATTATGTGTGTATCAACTATTATAATTCTCAACGTCTATATTTAACATGTCTTGTACTTTGCCTTTGAGTTATCTCTTGAGATGTATATCAAGATTTCAGGTTTAAATGCATACAGTACAATGAAAAAAAAATCTGGAATAGTTTTAGACCATGGCATCTAAAAATCTTTGCCAATCATTTGGAATGTTTGTAATCAATGACATGTACTTGTTAAAGATATTGGACATGTGTCCCTTGATTCAGGACTTTCTTGTGAGACCAATGTAGCAGGAACTACAGCCGGTGAAGGGGATTTGGTGGACTACATCAGTGTTGGCTATATATACAAAGGGCCATTGTTATCACAAAGGACAGTGGATCTGTAAGTGATGGATATTTGATATTCTGTAAAGAATGGGATGAACTTGTGACGTAATGTAAGGAAGTACGAGGTAAACTCTTGGGACTGAGGTGATTGGGGGTGAAGCAGCAGCCATGAGGCGGTGTTGAAAGACATGTAAAGGGGCACTCATAAGTGAAAGTGTTGCAGAGTCTTTGTGATGTGTTGATGGGAGATCCTGTCTCTGGAGGCCACAAGGAAGAATGTCAGGTCCCAGCCCTGAATCACGCAGGTGTCGTGCAGGCCAACAGATAAAGAATTTCTCTGGCTCTCAGCAAAGGGGTTCATTATCTACCTAATCAGCAGAATTACCACAAAATGGCGTCAACATAGCTATCTGCAGCAATGTCACGGATATTTGACAGAAGAAGCTGGATGCGTGCAAGGGAAAACACAACGACAACAACAACTCTTGGCAATTACGTTGGCCAGCCTCCAGATAACCTTATCACAGTGTGGTTGTCGGGTTAGTCCCCGCTTGACATCATTGAGGACCTCACGCGTAGCAGGTCAACAACGCCGTCATGTGCCTGACCTGGGAGGTTATAAACCACCAGGGCCCACCACAGAAAGAGAGGCATCTCCTCTTGGCGGGAACTAAGAAAGGTCAGGCGGTACAATAGTGGAAAAAGAGGCAAGAAATGAAATATGGGGTGGAACCACAAGGAGAATACGTCGTTTTTAATTCTAAGAAGAAAAGCAATTGTCATACAATTTAAGAGAATTACCGACGATTTTAACTGCAGTACCATCAGATTAAGGCCTCCTCTTATATTATCTCATATATGTACTTCCTAATAAATCAGAGTGTTTGCTGTTGGGTATTCCTCTCACACATCCACACCCATGGAGCGTCCACATGTTTCTCACGACAAACACCATAGGGTTGAGACATGTCTACGACCCCTCAGGAGTGGCCGATATTTGTGTCAATTAAATATTTTTCTGGGTCAAAGAGATTTATAGTGTTTCTGCCAATGATCTCTATGTATAATTTCAACCCCTTACTGCATGGGGTGCAACCTTAGGGGTGGGAGCGTTGCAACAAAATAACGCGTAAACACTCTGAGACTGAGGTAAAATCTTTGGATTATGGACGTCGCTCGCATTAACTATGACAACCCTGGCGTCAGGTACATAATAAGAATGCTGGGAGATTAGTTCTAGAATGAATGAAGGAATAAATTAAGGAAGCTATAAACAAACATCACGTGAATTGCTCGACGTCCTTATCCGGCAGTCAGAGAGACTCCTGCCGTGAAGCTCTTTGTCGTCCTGCAGCTGGTCCTGAGTGAGTGCAGCCCCGGCACGCGGCGTTGCCACATCTCCCACAGAGTCACCACAGTGGCGTTGTTGTTGTCTAATACTCGTAATCATTTATTATTTCTTGAGTAATTGTGACACTATTTTTACTTTCTATATTTAATGCTGTTTTGTTTGTATCAAGATTAAGTTTACCACCTCACCGTTAATTCTGCATATAATTTTGAGCTCAAAACTTTGTTTTGGGATAGAAACCAAAACATACTTTTGTATAGCCAAATACAGGCAAAAGAAGTGATAATATAAGTGTCACAGGAACAAGGAAACGCTGTGTGGTATTTATATTATCAGTTCTTCTTTGTGCATTTGGCTGTCTTTCTTATTCCATTTGATATTCTCGGCTTCAACACAAGAATCTGACGTAAAAACATTTAGATAAATTTGATGATAAAACAGGCAACAACAGACAATTGAAAACAAAGAGACAGTATTTTATTATGTACATATCTCTGTATTTACTTGTTACTATGTTATCTCTGCCTGAATAGGGTCACACGAGGACTGAAACAACTTGCCAATATTGAATTGTCTGTTTTATCGTCAAGAAACAAACACTATTTGTACTAGCCCCCCTCCACCCCCCTCGCGCCAAAAAATGTAAAAGTGAATCATCATCAGTTGTTCAGTAGAACAGTGCCAATTATTCTTAAGCAATGCATTGACATGTAAGATAATATCATGATTTGTAAACATTGAGGTACAATAAGCTACTCATAACTCTTCAAGACCTGTATAAATAGTTTTTTTTTACCTACCTCCCTTTTCATCGATGACCAATAATGAGTCCACCAGTGGTCAGTGATCGTGATGGCAGCGCAGACTTTTAATGCTTTCTCACTCGCCTTTTTGAGATAACGTTTAAATGTTAATTTGTTGTATAAATGGGTTGTAAATATCTAAATGTATGCACTAGTTGTGTGTAAATTCAGATCTAGTTTGGGTAATGAATTGTCAGCAAGCAAAGTGTCGTCACTTGGAAAATATGGAGCAATATGAGCAGAACCTTAAACAGCTCAATAGAGGGGGGGGGGGGGAACCTGCAAAGACAGTTCAGGATTTGGGAAATCCTATTCATTTCCTCTGTCTCATATGTTTTGGATTTTGTATTGGTCTTGACTGTAATTGTGCGTATTTTAATCTATTTTTGTGTTGTATTGTGTTTGGGAAACATCAGCCGATTGATAAAGTACCACATACGATTATCATCTGTAAAAGAAAAGAGTTTATATTTAAATGTTTCAAAAGAATGGATGTGAATTCATAATAGCATTGCCCCTGGAAAAGTGAGACGGGTTGTACTGCCTGGTGGACGAGGCCAGCCACCTCACTGGAGAACCTTCCTCTTCAACTAAAATAAAGCGGGTCTGTACAAAATCTGCCCTTTTGGACTTGATCAAAAATAAGTCACATTTTATTAGCTGGAGCGATAAGGATTTCTACTTTCCTAAACCCAGTTAATTCCAGTTATAGGACTAAGATACAAGGGTATAAAATGACCATATGGATTATTTTATACTCAAATGAAAGTGGGCAAAAAAATTGAACTGTGTCCAAGCAAGTTCTGTACTGTCCAGAATTATAAGCACCTAAACTTTCAGAACTGACGACGTCACTAGAGACAACTGCAGGCTCTCAGAGCCATCTATCAGCAATGATGTGAACTCTTCATCAGCGCCATCTATCGGCAATGAAGTGAACTTAGATTATTACGCCTTTAACCTTGTTCTGTACATTTAAGCAGATTTCAGTAACAAGGTGTTTGCTGTGGCAAGAAATTAGTATCAAGTTCTCCTTCTCCGACCACGGGGCCAAGTTCCTGCAGGTGAAACCAACTCACTTCAGCTTGCTGTGAATAAATAAACTCAAAGATTTACTTCAGTAAAACCAATAAGAGGTATATTTCTATAATAATAATTAACATAACCTTTAGTGCATTTTATTACTAAAATTTGTAACTGAAATTAAATGTTTTTTTGATATTTACTGAAACTGAACTATTACAAATTTTAACTGAGCTAATTAATGGACAGTTTATATTGTCTGTTTGATACAATATAAGAATGCAATTCTTCCCGTCAATGGTTGTGTTTGATAGACAAAAGAAATAAGTAATTCATTAAGACAAGATTGTGATCAGTGTTTTGCATCCCGAGCCTGGAGTTAACAATAATCACATAATTAGAGACTGTTGCACCCCAGTGGAAGCTTAGATTAAAGAATACAACAGAGAAACCCTTATTAAATAATGCAGAAAGCAGACAAATTGACTTAAAATGTGTGTGTGAATTAAAACAGAACTTTTTATTTCATTCACTGACAAACTGTGGGCATTGCTCAATGCCTATGACAATACTTAAAGACTCATAACAGATTAACAAATTCTTGAATTTTAAAAGAAATAGAACCACCATGGCCAATACGGGCAATTTACTCCCCAATATCCCAACTACAGAAAACACCATACAAATGTGTGGATTATTTTCTGAATCATGTTTCCTGAAACTACACATGAGAATTCACACAAGCTCTACAAATGTATACTGTGTTTTAAAATGTTCCAAAATTCCTCTCACATGAGGAAACAAACTGGGAATAAACCGTACAAACGTGCTTAGTGTTTTAAATCCTTTTCAGACTCGAGTAATCTAAAAATATGAATACGAATACACACAGGTGAGGAACCATACAAATGTGTTGAATGCAATAAAGCATTCTCAGTAGCATCTTATTAGACGAGACGCATCAGGGTTCATTCTGGTGAACAACCAGTCAAATGTGACGAGTGTCGGAAAACTTTCGCTCAATAATATAATTACAGATCTCACTTGAGGCCGTGCGATTGAAACCATTAGAATACGCATTAATAGTAGTATTTTCCAGTAATATTTGTTGTATTTATTGCATTGTCCAGCTACCAATATATGGAAAAGTGTTGACTTTTCAGTGTTTCCACAGGATTTTAGCAAAAATGCCACAAGAAAAAACCAACTTACATCAGAGTTCAATCAAAGATTTTTTAAGTTGCTAAAAATTTTATCCCAAAAATTCATGTTGTCAAAATCTTCCTCACATCAACGCAGATCTTGCGCTTCGTAAAATATCAAATGATCTTCAATTATTTACGTAGTGCTTTTATTTATGCTAAGAAATGCTCAGACTCAGCAAATCCGCTTTTAGAGTAGTTGAATTTTTACTTACTTGGTTATGAAAATTACAGCATTCACCATTTTGGATCTTAAAACTGGAGGCTATAGATACATTTTATTGGATAGCAGATAATTACTATTAAGGAAATAGAATTTTGAATCCAGTTGCAAAAATTAATCTTATAGAATTATAATTTCTATTGTTTCAGGTAAAGGTCAAGTAACGGTTACATCAGTTATTTATACTACATAAAGATGAATACAGGTGAAAAACCATTTAAATGTGTTCAGTGTGATAAAACATTTGCACATTATTCCAGCCTAAAAACACACATGAGGATTCATACGGGTGAAAAGCCATTTAAATGTGTCGAGTGTGATAAAACATTTGCACATTATTCCAGCTTGGAAACCCACATGAGGATTCACACTGGTGAAAAGCCATTTAAATGTGTGGAGTGTGATAAATCATTTTCAGATTCTTCCAATCTAGCAACCCACATGAGGATTCATACAGGTGTAAAACCATTTAAATGTTTTGAGTGTGATAAGGCATTCACACAATCCTCATATCGAAATTACCACATGAGGATTCATACAGGTGTAAAACCATTTAACTGTGTTGAGTGTGGTAAAACATTTGCACATTCATCCATCCTAGAAAACCACATGAGAATTCATACGGGTGACAAGCCATTTGAATGTGTTGAGTGTGATAAAACATTTGCACGTTATTCCATCCTAGAAACCCACATGAGGATTCATACAGGTGAAAAACCATTTAAATGTGTTGAGTGTGATAGAACATTTGCACAATCTTCCACTTTAAGAAAGCACATGACGCAGCATATAGGTGTAGGGCCATTTAAATGTGTTGCGTGTGATAAAACATTTGCGTATTCCTCGAATCTGGCAAGCCACATGAAGATTCATACGGATGACAAACCATTTAAATGTGTTGAGTGTGATAAAACATTTGCACATTCCTCGAATCTAGCAACCCACATGAAGATTCATACTGGTGTCAAGCCATTTAAATGTGTTGAGTGTGATAAAACATTTGCACATTCATCCAGTCTTGTAACCCACATGAGGATTCATACAGGTGAAAAACCATTTAAATGCGTTGTGTGTGATAAAACATTTGCTCATTATTCCACCTTAAGAAAGCACATATTGAAGCATACAGGTGTAAAGCCCTTTAAATGTGTTGAGTGTGATAAAACATTTGCACATTATTCCAGCTTAGAAACCCACATGAAGATTCATACAGGTGAAAAACCATTTAAATGTGTTGTGTGTGATAAAACATTCATACAATCCTCCAATCTAGCAACCCACATGAGGATACACACTGGTGAAAAGCCATTTAAATGTGTTGAGTGTAATAAAACATTTGCACATTCATCCAGCCAAGAAAACCACATGAGGATTCATACGGGTGACAAGCCATTTAAATGTGTTGAGTGTGATAAATCATTTGCACATTATTCCAGCCTAAAAACACACATGAGGATTCATACGGGTGATAAACCATTAAAATGTGTTGAGTGTATTAAAACATTTGCCCAATCTTCCACCTTAAGAAATCACATGAGGATGCATACAGGTGAAAAGCCATTTAAATGTGTTGACTGTGATAAAACATTTGCCCAATCTTCCACTTTAAGAAAGCACATGATTATTCATACTGGTGAAAAACCATTGAAATGAGTCGAGTGTGATAAAATATTCACAGAAATGTCAGATCTTTAGTGAGTGTCAAATTTATTTGCTGTTCAGTTTAGTGTCTTCTGTGCAAGATCTTCCCTTGTCTATTGCACTGTTAATCAGCCATGTGTGAAACTGTGCCACCTGCAGCTTACGTGACTACTGGACCAAACCATGTGGATTCTTCCTGAAGAAATGTCATTTGAATTTGTTGTGTGGGTTAAAATATACACATCGGCAGACTTCAGATTCGCATCGGTAATTGAAATGTTTCGCATGTGTGTGTGTTAAATATTTTTATTGTCAAGTCTTTTAATAATCAATTATGGCCATTCATTTTTTTTTTGGCTTAATGCTGAAGACTTAAACGTGTTGTTACCTCAAGTTGTGGTCACTAGATATGGTCAACAAATTATTTTAAGTTAGTAAAAAAATTTTTCTACATTTTTGTTCTTAAAATGGAATAATCATACTTTCAATCACGTTATATTAAGAATTTTGTGATATAAATTGTGTATAATTGTATATCATGACTGGTTGAAGAAACATTAACTAATTAATTTGTATATTGTTTATCTGCCCTAAATTGTAATTTGTTGATGTTGTTCATTTGACCATGATTGTGGATCGAAGGCTTTACTGGCGATTGTGATTCACAAGCAGTTCTTTGGACCAACCAGGTGAATCTGTTGAATTTACATGAGTTTTTGACAGCAGTCACTGCCATCATCTTCAAGTGAAACCTTGTGTTATTCCAATGTATTCAACTGGTTCAAATCCTGTCTCTGTATATGAATGTGACTCTAGCGATGTTCCTAGAAAAGTTAGTAAAATATACACACCACGTTTACTTTAATTGTTCCCAAAAATAAATATGATCACTTCCACATTCAAGTCTACAGTCTTACCTCCCCCCCCCCCCATATAATTCACATCCTCATTTACCTCAAATATATCTCCTTGAGCGCCTTTCCTGAATGAGGCCATGGTAATACTGAACACTGGTGCTGTGTTCCTCCACCAGTTATCATCACCGATGAATAGCAGTGCAATTCTCCACACCATGTCACCTACAACTTCAGTAAGCAATGTCTCAAATTCCTCTAAATCTCTCTCCGCACCTCCAGAGGTTCTTCTGGGCTGAGCAGAAGGTTCTGTGGACCAGTTGCTTCCCGGGCTTGTGGATAAGACCAAAATAAATGTAGGTATTGAAGTAACCTGGTTATTGGCTTGTTCAGCAACCAAGTTAGGTTACGACAACCAAGGTCTGAAATTTCGTATCTCTGATATGTTTGAAAAGGAAGACACTTCATAACCGAGGATTTACTGTATTTTTTAATATTAAATGAGTCTCAAATAATACAGTTTTTAGCCTTTCTTGTAGCTCATGTAATTAACATTTTAAATATGTTGCTTTAGAATGAAAAGTATTCTCAAGGGAATATCGGTATTAATTCCTAACCATTGAGACTCATGAAAATGTAATATGTCTGTTTTGAAAATTAATAATAAGATAAAATAGCCAAATACAGACTCAAAAAGTTGTTTCAGTTTGGTCCCACTGATTTGTCCTGTTTTTGTCATTTCTTGGCCCGTGTTTTTCTTAGCACCTGAAGAAAGGAGCAAAGTTTTCTAGAAACGTTGCGGTGTGGTATTTATATAATCACTTCACTTTGTCTGTACTTGGCTATTTTATCGTATCAATGAGATTAGTGTCATTTTGTGAATAACTTGTGTTGGCTGGGCCATTAATGAATGATTTCCGTCCAGTGCATGCATTTGTGCAAATGCACAATGAGCAGTCTCAGAACTGGAGCATGTGCTACGTTAAGTACAACTGGCTTCCAAGTCGTCGTCAGACAGTATCTACCTTCGCTATTAAAGGGAACATCTCTGACTAGGCTCTCTCCCTAGTTGTATTCCTTTTCTCTTTCCTCTACTTCTTACAGCTAGTATATATATAACTGTAAATATACTACTGCTTATCTTTACATCTGAGTCTTCACTGATAAAACAACCAAACCTCCGATTCCTCCCTGATAAGCCTCAGGCGAACCTACCCCCCACACTACCCTCTTTCCTCAACTTGTCTACACCTTTAACCCTTCGAGATCGTTCCTAGATCTCCTTTCCTTTCAAAGTCCCAAGTCAGCCTTAAACTCCAAGGAACCATGACCAGCTTTCAAGGCATGAATCTGCTGACAAGGAACTCTTCATTTCTTGGAACAACTCCCCCTCAACCTGTATCGACAAGCGAACACGTTACACAGTTATTAAATGAAATAACAGGCATTAAATACTGTCAAACAATTCATCAGAAGAAAATGTTTGTTTCAACACTTCTTAAAATTTCAGTTTCTCATTTTTTTAAATTACATACAGTCACTGTACACATTTTCTATTTGATTGTGATAAGAAATGTGTGTTCTCTTGAGTGTTTATGAGACCATGTAATCGTCAAGTGTTGATTTCGACAATCACAGTTTTCACATTGGCTGATTTATTTTCATTTATTAATAATGTTGGAAAGAATTAAATATGAAGTAATGTATAAAAACAGATGTTCTCTAAAGCTTTTGATGTTTCAAAATCATACAATTATTATTCATTTGGTTTCAGGTGAACCGTCAAGCACAACTGCTACAACAGTTATTGGCGATACTCAGTTTTGGATTCCGCGTTCAAATATGGAATATGTGAACAGAAGTGAAATAAGATAATTATTAGATTTAAAATGTTTCATTTCACTCTGAGCTGTTGCTACATGATTCAAGATACTCAACACAAGTTTTAAAGACATTTTGACAATGCTAGATTCAAATAGTTTACCGGATCACTCGAACGTTCTCACTGGTAAAGAACCATTCAAATGTGTTCAATGTTCGAAAACATTTAGATTTTTAAGTAAATTGAAAATTCACGTGAGGATTCACACTGGTGAAAAACCTTACAAATGTGTCGAGTGTGGTGCAACATTCTCACAATCTGGTCAGTTACCAAAGCACATGAGGATTCACACCAGGGAAAAGCCATATAAATGTGTTGAGTGTGATAAAACATTCTTACGGTCAACTTATCTAACAAGACACATGATGACTCACACCGGTGAGAAGTCATTTAAGTGTATGGAATGTTTTAAGACATTCTCAGATTCGAGTAATTTAAGAAACCATATTAGGATTCACACTGGCGAAAAGCCATACAAATGTGGCGTGTGTACTAAATCATTCTCACAGTCAGATAGTCTAACAAGACACGAGGACACACACTGGTGAAAAGACGTATAAATGTGTTGAGTGTGGTAAAACATTTTCAACTTCAGGTACCCTAACAAACCATTTGAGTATTCATACTGGTGAAAAACCATACAAATGCATTGTGTTTTCTAAAACATTTTCACGATCAGGTGTGTTAACAAGGCACATGAGGAATCACATTGTTGAAAAGCTAAACTAATGTGTTCAAGTGTTTTTGCTGATTCTTTTCTTTTTTTGTTAGTGCTTGAGGATTCATAAAATATTTTGAAAACATAATTGTTCCAAACTGTCAAATTTCGGATTTCATTTGGTGAAATTTTGGAGAAATATCTTCAAAAATCTTTTGTACATTCATTTAAATATTCTAATTATTATTTTATAAATTTAATATTCAAAGAAAATCACCATAATTTTTTATGAGGCCCAATCAAGCACCCTAAGAGATACACAAGAGTCTCGTACATAAAAAGCTATGGAAAAATTGTAAATAAATTTAAATTTATATGTAATAAATTTTCTATTAACTAGTTTCTGTGTAATTTATTTATAAATCTGTTAATATATTAATTTTTTTAAGATTAAAAATAAATATTTAATAATGGTGTACCTTTTTTTATTAAATGAGGAAGCTGGGGACAAAGGGAGAGTCCTGGTTGGGGGCAAAGTACAGAGCCGCAGGAACATAGCACGTCTGCAGAGGCGAGTGTCCATGAGGGTGGCTTGGAAGGCTTTGATTAATTTTATTCCATTAGTCCTCGTATGAGGACACAGGAATACATAACATTACAATATAAAAATTAGAGGTTGACAAACACAAATTTCCCTGTCCAACAGAAGGAGAATCATGATTCTTCAACTATACTGAGGGTGTGATCTACAGTTGTAATAAAGATATTAAATATGTAATTAATGATTCCAGAGTGAACTATCATGCAATGTGGGATTCACACATGACAACGAGGATAAACCACACTGGCAGGAGGAGAGACACGTGAGGGACAAGTGACGTCACGGAACAGAGGGAAGAGGAATCTGCAATCCTCGAGCATGAGACAAACAACACAAGACCAAGTGAAGAAATAAGTGGTTATTAAAAGGCAACACTTTTGCAGTGGTATTTTAAGAAAATTAATTATTAGGGGAACGATCAAGAAAGTCCTGCACTGAGTAAAACATCCGCGGTCTGGCAGTGGAATATCTTTACACTGAATACCAAAACTCTAGTAGTTGTTACCAAATATATATATATAAACATAATAGAGTGGCTATATCAGCGTTACAGCGCCCTGGGTGGCAGCAACAAACAACACTGACCGCCATAAATCATGCTAAGCGTGTGTTCAGCCTACAATTGTAATAATCGTAGTTCGAAAACACATCAAGTATAGTAATTTAAGTATCAGCATAATAATAATAAGAAGAAGAAAGATAGCCAAATACAGACAAAATAAGTGATAATATAAATACTGCACAACGTTTCTGGGATCCTTGTCCTTTCTTCAGGTGCTAAGAAGAGCCTAGAGCGACACAACTGTACTCATCATTTGACAAGCTTTGGAGGTGCTGTTGTGTCGCTCTGGACAGTTACATGTTGCAAATAGAATGACGAGGCTACACATTCAGTATGAGGCACAGACACTAAGCAATTCTGTAGCAGATCTTTTTGTAGAGACTTGGGTTTGTCTGAATTTGTAAGTTGTGAGGGCGAGGTAAAGTTCATAAAAATGGTAGATAAAGCATTTGATTTATTGAATTCATGCAATGTTATGAACAAGGGTACAAAAACTCCTGTGTTTAGAGGTTATGGAGTGACAATATGCAACACAATAGAAACATCTGTACAGTATTTTATGAATTTACAGCTGTACGATGGGAGTTTAGTCAGGGAGGAAGTTGGGTGTGTGTGGGGGGGGGGATTGTTTTAGATCTTCTCAGTCTGAGGCAACTGTGTGGAACGATTCTCCAGTTATATTAAGTAGGAGAATGAGCCAGGACCATTTAGAACTCTTGCATACGAAGATGTGGGGGAAATACAGTTGAGAGCAGCAGCCTTTGACCATCCAATAGTACGGGAGGAATTTTGGAGCCTGGTTGGTCTTCCCTGAATATGAGAAATTAACATTATATTCATAAAAAGTAGTAGAATATATTTCAGGAAGTGTCGTAAGGAAGGTGGTAAAGTGTTTAGGTTCTCCTTGCTCCTCCCTCTGAAAGAAAACCGGGACTGATTAAGATAAAGGACTTAGTTAATGAACCCGTCTAAAGACGTTGTGAAATTATTTACACTTGCTGAAAAAGTATTGAGGAATAACGAAACACACACAGGAAAGAAGAATTTGCTATTAAAATTGTGTGTGGAGGTTCTCTGGATGTTGGGACATAAACAATTTTTTTTTGTGAATTCGACCATTTAATAGATTCGGCCGAATTTGGTGAGGAAACTCACTACGCAATGTTAATAAAGGTTTTATTAAAACATTACTTCAATTGCAATTCCTTCGAAAAAAATTCACGTTCCGCTTAACAAGAACTTTAGAAGTTCGTGCATAAACACTCTGGGCAGAGATAATGTGCGCAAGACTTTTGAGAAAACGGTTTACAACGGGATTTTATTATCCGTGACGTCAACAGCGGGAGACTAAAGCAAGAGCAGCTGCGCAGTGACGAGTTTCTCGCTACTGCGCATCCGAGGCAGAGCCACGCTGCCATGGCACGTCAAGTGTTGTGCAGAGACACTCGGCTCTCACGTCACGGCACTGCCATGTCACGTGTATGACCTCTGACGTCATCAGCGGGGGGACTAAGGCAACAGCAGCTGCGCAGTGACGAGTTTCTCGCTTCTGCGCATCCGAGCCAGAGCCACGCTGCCATGGCACGTCAAGTGTTGTACAGAAACACTCGGCTGTCACGTCACGGCACTGCCATGTCACGTGTATGACCTCTGACGTCATCAGCGGGGGGACTAAGGCAACAGCAGCTGCGCAGTGACGAGTTCCGCGCTACTGCGCATCCGAGGCAGAGCCACGCAGCCATGGCACGTCAAGTGTTGTCCAGAGACACTCGGCTGTCAGGTCACGGCTCTGCCATGTCACGTGTATGACCTCTGACGTCATCAGCGGGGGGACTAAGGCAACAGCAGCTGCGCAGTGACGAGTTTCTCGCTTCTGCGCATCTGAGGCAGAGCCACGCTGCCATGGCACGTGAAGTGTTGTGCAGAGACACTCGGCTGTCAGGTCACGGCTCTGCCATGTCACGTGTATGACCTCTGACGTCATCAGCGGGGGGACTAAGGCAACAGCAGCTGCGCAGTGACGAGTTTCTCGCTTCTGCGCATCCGAGCCAGAGCCACGCTGCCATGGCACGTCAAGTGTTGTACAGAAACACTCGGCTGTCACGTCACGGCACTGCCATGTCACGTGTATGACCTCTTACGTCATCAGCGGGGGGACTAAGGCAACAGCAGCTGCGCAGTGACGAGTTCCGCGCTACTGCGCATCCGAGGCAGAGCCACGCAGCCATGGCACGTCAAGTGTTGTCCAGAAACACTCGGCTGTCACGTCACGGCACTGCCATGTCACGTGTATGACCTCTGACGTCATCAGCGGGGGGACTAAGGCAACAGCAGCTGCGCAGTGACGAGTTTCTCGCTTCTGCGCATCCGAGCCAGAGCCACGCTGCCATGGCACGTCAAGTGTTGTACAGAAACACTCGTCTGTCACGTCACGGCACTGCCATGTCACGTGTATGACCTCTGACGTCATCAGCGGGGGGACTAAGGCAACAGCATTTGCGCAGTGACGAGTTCCGCGCTACTGCGCATCCGAGGCAGAGCCACGCAGCCATGGCACGTCAAGTGTTGTCCAGAGACACTCGGCTGTCAGGTCACGGCTCTGCCATGTCACGTGTATGACCTCTGACGTCATCAGCGGGGGGACTAAGGCAACAGCAGCTGCGCAGTGACGAGTTTCTCGCTTCTGCGCATCTGAGGCAGAGCCACGCTGCCATGGCACGTGAAGTGTTGTGCAGAGACACTCGGCTGTCAGGTCACGGCTCTGCCATGTCACGTGTATGACCTCTGACGTCATCAGCGGGGGGACTAAGGCAACAGCAGCTGCGCAGTGACGAGTTTCTCGCTTCTGCGCATCCGAGCCAGAGCCACGCTGCCATGGCACGTCAAGTGTTGTACAGAAACACTCGGCTGTCACGTCACGGCACTGCCATGTCACGTGTATGACCTCTGACGTCATCAGCGGGGGGACTAAGGCAACAGCAGCTGCGCAGTGACGAGTTTCTCGCTTCTGCGCATCCGAGCCAGAGCCACGCTGCCATGGCACGTCAAGTGTTGTACAGAAACACTCGGCTGTCACGTCACGGCACTGCCATGTCACGTGTATGACCTCTGACGTCATCAGCGGGGGGACTAAGGCAACAGCAGCTGCGCAGTGACGAGTTCCGCGCTACTGCGCATCCGAGGCAGAGCCACGCAGCCATGGCACGTCAAGTGTTGTCCAGAGACACTCGGCTGTCAGGTCACGGCTCTGCCATGTCACGTGTATGACCTCTGACGTCATCAGCGGGGGGACTAAGGCAACAGCAGCTGCGCAGTGACGAGTTTCTCGCTTCTGCGCATCCGAGGCAGAGCCACGCTGCCATGGCACGTGAGGGCCCGACAGTGTTGCGACGTTGCCTGCCAGTGTAATTCTTTTTCATATGTATATTTATACATATATATTGCATTTTTTATTTACAAAGGCTTATTTCCCATGTCTTGCTTCGACTACTGTGACTTTCCTTTCGTCTCTAACTTGAAAATCCGCTTTTTTCACATTCAGGGTATTTTACAGCTGCTGAAACTTGGTTTACTGAAGATGTTTTTAGTTGAAGTTTGCCGCCGTGGTTGTGAAGCTGTTGATAATGCCGCAGGCGCCGCTCAGTTTCCTCCAGCTATGGCGCACTCGTGCTGCCAACAAGTAAACACGACGTGCGGCTTATCAGCGGCCTACATAAGCTGCAGCACGCGCCCGCCCGCCAGAGACTCTCCTGCCATGAATCTCGTCGTCCTGCTGCTGCTGCTGGTCCTACGTGAGGGCAGGTCCCAGCCTGGCGGCTTCGCTCCTCCCGAAGGTCTCGACGGCCTGGACGTGGCGCCCGCCGCGGGACAATATGGCTACGCTGAGGAACAAGATGGCGACGCCGCGGTACAATTTGGCGCAGACGCGGAACAATTTGGCGACGCCGCGGAACAATTTCGAGACGCCGCGGTACAATTTGGCGACGCCGCGATACAATTTGGCGACGCCGCGGAACAAGATGGCAACGCCGCGGTACAATTTGGCGACGCCGCGATACAATTTGGCGACATAGCGGAACAAGATGGCAACGCCGCGGTACAATTTGGCGACTCCGCATTACAATTTCGCGACGTCGCGGAACAAGATGGCGACGCCGCATTACAATTTGGCGACGCCCCAGAACAAGATGGCAACGCCGCGGTACAATTTGGCGACGCCGCATTACAATTTCGCAACGCCGGATTACATTTTCGCGACGCCGCGGAACAAGATGGCGACGCCGCGTTACAATTTGGCGAAGCAGCGGAACAAGATGGCGACGCCGCGGTACAATTTGGCGACGCCGCATTACAATTTCGCGGCGCCGGATTACCATTTCGCAACGCCGCGGAACAAGGTGGCGACATAGCGGAACAAGATGGCGACGCCGCGGGACAAGATGTCGAAGCCGCGGTACAATTTCGCGGCGCCGCATTACCATTTCGCAACGCCGCGGAACAAGGTGGCGACATATCGGAACAAGATGGCGACGCCGCGGGACAAGATGGCCTCGCCACGCCGCCCTGCGAGGACAACTGCCCCGTGGGGCCCGGCCGCGTGTGCGCGCGCAACAGCCGCGGCGCGCTCAGGACCTTCCGCAACGGCTGCCTCGTCGGCGTGCACAACTGCAAGTACAACGACGGTAAGCATCCTCGCGGGTGACGTCACTCCGTCACGGACGCTCCTTCTCTTGACTGTTTTTCTCTGCCCGCAGATTTCGTGGTCGTGGACCCCGCCCAGTGCCCGCGGTCTCTCTCCACTCCGGAGTGAGTCCTCGCTGGAGACTGGCGTCGTGTGAAACAACTCGATAATAAATCACGCAATATGAATAAAACTGCAGCCGTCTTGATTCTTGTTGTCCTCTTCAAACCCAAAACCTATCGTCCTCGTGATTCGCTCCTTTCCCGTGCCACGTCGGACCTGCGTGACGTAGGTGCGCACAACGTCTCCGCGCATCTCGCGTGACGTCACCGTAGCTTTCTCTCTACCACGGGCCGACGACGTGCCACCGTACGTGTGGCCAGCGAGAGTGCAAGGCCGTCTCTGACGTCACCGTACTTGGGGGGTTGTGTGTTTCCTGCGCAGGAAACACACAGTAGCAAGATAACTGATTGCGCAGACAAAAAAACACGGAATTTTGCAAGAAAAGTATTAAATTTTTTAACACTCCTTTACAATAATCTCCTAATAAATAAAGCAGTGTGTTTGTTCCTTATACAAAACTACACCGGTGAAGCAAATTACGTACACGTGTTGTCTGAGACCGGGAAACGAACACTGTCGGGGTTGAGACGCGTCGTCCACCACCACCCCGAGGAGCGGGCGTGGAAATATTCCAACATGACGATATTTGAGTCTGATAAATATTTTTAGGGGTCAAAGAGGCGATTGATAGTGTTTCGACAGATGTGATATGAATATAATTTCAACCCTTTTACAAGCATGGGGAAGGAGCGCCGGTAGGGGTGGGGGTGGACGGGCGTTACAAGAAAATAACGTGAGTACAAACCGAGATTGGAGTCAAATCCATGGTTATAGGTGGCTCTGAGAGTAATTATGACTATCAACTGGCCGTTTAACCCCCCCCCCCCTAAGGACGGGTAAATTTTAAAATATGCAATTGAATATTTGCTTTTAATATGTATGGTTATAATTAATTAGATTGATAATATTTCTAAGACTTTATTTGTGTATAATTTCAACCCCTTTCGATGTTGGAGGAGAGCACGGGTATAGGTGACGGGCACCCCCAAGCTAGTTATAAATAAAGCACAGCCTCATTAAGTCAGAAAAAGATACACACTTTATATAAGCAACGTTTATGTTACCTCTTAATTGTCTTTTTTCCTTGAATTCTTGTTCAAACTCTACAACCCTATTGTTAACTAGTAAGGCAATCCTTAACTCGTTAGAACAGGTAGCACTTTCTATCAATAATAACCTTTTGCCATCACCTGCTTACTGTCTGCTTTTCATTCTGAAACCGGCTCCATTTTTTTAGTGTATCATTGATTGTCAAGAACTTTACGATCTTTATTATGGGGTTGACTTTCAGTCTTTTCAGTGATAAACTTACCTATACCTACAATGTTTAAAGTTATCACACATTTTGAAAAGCATGATGGGAAAAACTTTAAAGGCGAAATTAATTAAAACATTTTATTATCTGACAAAGAAAATTGTTATAAAATGGACATTACAATAAATTAACAAATAAAAATTATGTACCAAAAGCCAAATCTAGATATATATATATTGTAATAGTAAGGATGTGACATTGTCAAAAATAATTGCAATATTGGTATGGAAAGGACAGAGAGATAGGTTGTGGCTTACCTGGAAGTGAATGGCAGTGTCGCCATGAGGAACATGAAAGTTGTTCTTCAAATTTTCAGAGGCTCTCAGCCTCATCCTTCAGGAAGGAGTGTTACACCATGCCGTGCACTGGTCGGCTGCAGAGTTTTGACTGCCACACGGCCAGTAGCCCATAAACAACCAACCTCTGAAATTTACTTGTCCACTGGTGCAAAACCCACACCCCCACCCCTGTCGGGTTGCAAACCTTGTGGTAGGAGCAGATGCCATGTCTGCCCTATCTTACAGCCCACCACAACCTTTCATAATCACACTAAAACATTCAAAATCAAAGAAAACATCACCTGCCTCTCCTCCCACACCATCTACCAAATTAACTGCAGCCTCTGCCCTGCCTTCTATATAGGCCAAACCAAAAGACCCCTCCCCGAACGTGTAGCCAACCACTGCTGCACTGTCCAACTATCTAAAATCCAATTCCCAGTAGCTGCTCATGACCAAAGCCACAATATAAACAATTTTGACCAATGCTTCACACTCACCATCCTTAAAGCTCTACCCCCTGATTCATCAGAGGCAGAACTCCATCTGTGGTAACTCTCCTTCCAATGTGTCTTGCAGTCCGGGCAAAGTCCTGGACTCAACATCCTTTAAATAGTGCCCTTCCTACCTGCCGTCCGCACTTGCACGAGACCATGTGAGTATGTATGAGCATGCTCATGTATGCATGTGTGTGTCTGTATGTCTGTGCATGTTTATATGTATTTGTATGTTCAAGCTTACATGTATACATAGGTAGCTTTGTATGAATGATCTGTATCCTAACCTTTCCTATGCCACAACCTTCCCTTGAGAGAGAAAGTTAGTGGCTTGGTGGGATGTTGATTGTTTATGGTTTACTGGCCGTGCTAAAGTCAAAACTCTGCAGTCCGCAGCCGACTGGTGCACGGAATAGTGTAACACTCCTTCCTGAAGAAGGAGTCTGAGAGCCTCCGAATATTTGAAGAACAACCTTCAGTTCCTCATGGCGACACCGCACTTCACTTTCAGGTAAGCCACAACCTATCTCTCTGTCCTTTCCATACCAATATTGCAATTATATATATATATATATATATGGTTCAATATAAATTATTATATTAATAAAGTCTTTTTTTTGGTCACAGTTTGCAATTTTCGTTGTTTCAGTAGCTTGTCACTGTGAAGGAAATCATTTTTTCTTTTACAGTAGTTGTTCAAGAACATGTTACATGTTCCCCGAGTAATCATCTTACACACTTCTTCTGTAAAAATGACAGTTTTCTCGTGCCTCTTCATCAATAAATTCTTGTCCTTTCAAAATATCCAATGTAAGGTTAACAATCAAATGCCTTTGGTCATTTAATTTTAAAAATTCTTTTTCATAATCTTCTGAAACCTTATTCAAGGCTACATAGGTGTAGAATGTCACATTTACAACATCTTTTTCAGGGTACATTAACCCCCCCCCCTCCTCCGTCTAAATCTCTTAAGTAATAAAATTGATCATTATCAACTACTTGGCTACTACTGTTCACACTTTAATCTTTTTAAAACAGAATAAACGCCGCAATAACCAGTCACATAGCTAATAACAGGGTTAATAAGCGTGTTTCAACTCTCTACATCACCTTCATTAATTTTTTTATATAAAAAAAATAGAATGGTATTAATTAAATCTTGGCTTTCCATTGTCTCAGACTTTAAATTAATTCTTTTAATATGTACATAAGATTCATTTTTAATTGGCAGTGATAATTTTAATAGCAGAATGATTACAATTTTTTTTTCAAATTCAAATACCTGCCTAATATATATATTGTAACATGCTCGCCCGTCGAATTAGGTTGACGGGGATCCGTTGCAGGAAATGGAAGGGCCGAAGTCAGCTTCTAGACCCCGACAGTTCTGGCCAAGAACTAGTGCGGGTGATTCTTGACTTGGGCTTGGAAATGAAAGCAGATGTAGAAGGGTTAAAGTCTAGGAAAGAGCGTTGTGTGGGGGATGGATTCGCCTGACGCTTATCAGGGGGGTGTTGGCAGTTTTCTCAGTAAAAACACAGATGTAAAGATTAGTAGTATAATATACCACTGTATGTATGCGGATAGGGTTAAAGGAAAATGAGGGTTCAACTAGGATAGCCCAGTCAGAGATACGCTCCCGCCATAATGTCAGAGTCAGATACCTCCTATGGAAGAGACTACCAAGTGCTTTTAAAGAGCTTGCGTGCCCTGGTTTAAGGAACTCTGCATTAGCAGGTTTATGTAACTGGCCTCATTGCCTTACGTCCTACTTCTAAGTGGGTGCTTCTTCAGACTAAATAAGGAGGTCGACCTGACAATATGATATTGGCCACCAGAAAGTTGCCTCTACATACCCAATGACCAGGTTGATCGCTAACATCATGCCTGCTTATATGTTAATATGTGGTAAACAAGTTAATCTGCTTCTTTCGTCTCTAACTTGGAATGACAAGGGTCACAAGTTTACATGTGAAATATTTACAATTTGTAAATACCCTGTTATTTGTTTAATTTTTACAATTGTAAATACTGTTATTATTATTATCACAACTGTAAAGTCTCTGGACTAAAAGTTAACTTAATAAATAATAAAAAAAACAATGTTCCACCAGGTGCAGATTATTTTTATAAATTCTGCTTTCCCTGCAGCATACGGAATTTTATTGTTACCACCAATAGTTACTAATGATTGTACTATTTTTTCATTCAAAATTTGTAAAACATGTCTTAACATTTTGTTTTTATATACATGAGGGAAATAGGGCTTTCTTTCTTGGATAAATTATAACTATATTTTAGAATACTTTGAAATTCTATGTCATGCAAGTCTTTTGAAGCAGAAAATGAAGTGGTAAGAAATGGTTTATTTAAATTATTTATTGATGGAAATGGAGGGAAAAACAGTGCTTTCTGTGGATTCTTCCGATTAATCCAATTATTTCAAATACATTTCAGTATATGGACAGTGTCTTGTAGGGTTCACTGGGTGTGGGAACACAAAATGATTTTGACCGTTTTGTTTTAATTGGGGGCTGGGGTGAAAAAAAGAACAACTGCTTCTGTATTGATAGAATTGTAGTCACTAATAAGGCAAATAACTTTAAATCCTATTTGTTCTAATTTTGAAATTAACTTGTGGATAAACTGATATAAAATTGGAGCATTTAAAGATTTTGCAGGTGCAATATGGGCACAACTTCTTCAAATTTTGAAGTGACGCTGCATGTCATGAGCAGATGTTGCTCGTTCTTTAGAATCAAAGGCAGTACCCACCATATTTCCACATTTGAAGTCAAAGAATGGTTTTAAATGGATTTCATCCATCAACAGAATGACAGTTTTGCCTCTTGTTTCTAAGGAATTTTAAAAAAATTTGTTCTTGTTGCTCTTCTCTACGATCAAAATCCAAGTAGGAACAAACACAAAGTATTATAGACCTATGAGGTAAAGTCAAATTTCCCCAATGTCTCAGAAATCTATATGCATTTGGTGAAATTAAATAAAAAATTAAAGAATATATTAATAACTCACTTGAGTATCGGATTTCCTGCTTTCTCTGTTTGAGCAAATTTAATTGATCCTTATATTGGTGTTCAAAATTCTCACGATTTAAAAGTGACAATACGTCAATAACATCAATGACAGCATTCGAACTGTCCACAGCCTCACAGGCAA
Organism: Zhengitettix transpicula; assembly: GCA_037074705.1. Classification (NCBI taxonomy): domain Eukaryota; kingdom Metazoa; phylum Arthropoda; class Insecta; order Orthoptera; family Tetrigidae; genus Zhengitettix; species Zhengitettix transpicula. The sequence continues at coordinate 257,361,259 of CM073590.1, forward strand.
TATTCTGTATAGTATTAAGCATGTTACGTACAGTAATTACATCCAAAATTTCGATTGGAAGTTGCTTGTCTCCTACTCTTTTTAATTTTTCTTGCCTCACAAACACGTGTAGCTTAAGATCATTACTTATTAAAATAGAGAATTTTATAGTAGGTGCCGAACTATCCTCTACACTAATAAATAATGTGTCCTGTGCACGTTTAATGATGTGCCAAAAATTAACATCGAACTCTAACAAAAGTAACTTGTTATTAAAATCCTCAAAACTTTTAAGGATTTATCTTTTCATCAAACACTTTTTTTTTCTTCCAGCCTTTTATCGAGTGTTTTAGAAAGTGCCTCATCTTCCAGTCTAGCTTTTCTCTTTGTCGGACTTGGTCGTACCGTTCATGTGGATGTTAAATATTCTCGACAGTTAGGGAATTGCGATGGAATGGCTCCAGGTGCTAATCTTGGAAGCTTCAATTTGGCAGTTAATGTTTTCACAAGCTTCTCATCAAAAGCACTACTTTCCCATTGGACTTCACTTGGTCTGAAGCTGTATGAATCCTCATATGGGTTGCTAGATTGTAAGAAATCGAAAATGATTTATCACACTCAACACATTTAATTGGCTTTTCTCCAGTGTGATTTCTAGGCTGGAATAATGTGCAAATGTTTTATCACACCTAACCAATTTAAATGGTTTTTCACCTGTATTGATAACTGATAAAATCATTACTTGACGTTCACCTGAAACAATAGAAATTGTAATTCAATAAAAGTAATTTTAGAAAATAGATCCAAATTTTATTTCCTTTATATTACTTATCTGCCTTAAAATTAAATATATCAGCCTTCAGTTTTAAGAACCAAAATGGTGACGCTGTAATTTTCATAACCAAATAAGTAAAAATGCAACTACTCTAAAAGCGGATTTCTTTAGTCTGGGCATTTCTTTGCATAAATAAAAGCACCATGGTGTAATCTCCAGTTTAGTTATTCACCATTACAAAATGATGCTGATCCTCGTGGACAGTCTTGAATCCAGATGGACCACTTGTGAAGATCCAAGCCTTGTAATTTAGAGTGAAATTATCTCTGCCCTCGACCTTGATCTTCCTTCCACAACAATTGTCACAACCAGGTCCTTGAACTTCCTGTGGGTTCTTCCAATCCTGTGAGTTAAGACAGACTTGGATAACAATGGATTAAATGTTAACATATACAATCTGCGTTTGAGTGTGATCAAAATTATTCTATCAGTTTATTAGAAACCATCACAAGGTGATGTAAAACCAACCTTTGCACCTCCTATCATCATGGTGCACAGAAGTGTGTCATTGTTTATAATTTAGTTGACAAAGGTATATTATTATTATTATTATCCAATCCTGTCCATCATTTTGATAACCTCAATTATCTCAAAAATATTTCACCGGCCAACCTCTGCCCGATTGAGTTTATTTCAAAGTGCATTATTGTTAGATTATCTACTGTGATAGTGAGAAAGGTGAATCACGTCTCTAGGTTAATGAGTTAAATTCACACATCAGACCATATGAGGAGTAACATTATCAAGTTGCACACAATTTATGACACTTTTCGTTTATTTATAATTAGTTTTAATCATCAACATTTTGTTTCGTTATTTGTTTAGAAAGTTTTGTCTGTGAGCGTTGGCAGCATTGCGCCTTAAATACGACTTCGCAAACTGAACAACTCTGTTTGCAAACGAACTTATATGGAGAATTGAGGAATTCGTAACCCATATGTGAGTGTTTCTGTGAGATAAAGTATTATTAATGAACGCAAAATAAATACTCGTGAAGGAAATTTGTGGATATTCCTTTCAAAGTGTCTTACAGTATTTCTGAGGTAGAAAGATGAATTAGGTTATGTTTTGTATTTACTCATTTAAAGGTTAGCATAATTAGTAATTATCCATTTTCAGTCTTAAATCATTAGTTGCTCTAAAATCAGTCAAGTCCAAAAAGAATGTAATTACAAATTCAGTCTGCTGGGTTGATCCTTGAACAGTAAGTGCTAGATTTATTTTTAATGTATAAAGATTAGTTTTTCCATCACATGGGTCACACTTTGGTTTGTATGTATCATAAATTATAGCCTTTTTATTGTCCCTATAGTTATCCTATTTTCCTCACAGATGTGCAGACTGACCATAACTCTTCAATCCCATGTTCTTTCAATACTCTACTGTCTATTTTTGACTAACCTGGGAACATAACTGTACTTTTAACCTCAAATCTAACATTATTAGTTGTGACCTTTGCATGATTGGTTTTTGCATTCTCTATTAAGTTTTCGCCAACATGTTCTATGTTCTCAGTTTCTGTTGTTTGAGGGGAAACAAGTTGAGTTGAGTTCAAGATCTTTATTAAAGGGTTTTCTAGACTTTCCTATCAAATTTTAAAATGATAATGCATTACATTTATACAAAAGTGACAAGTTAACGTATTATTGTAGCATTTCAGGGTTTACACCTAATAATACAGTGTTTCTAATTGTGTAATTCAAGTTTAATGAAAATTTTATTCCATATGCTTTATATATATATATATATATATAATATATATTGTAATAATTAATAATTAAATTATCCTTAATTTGCCCCACGTTGTGGTGCCATTTTGTAATATTTAATAAACTGGCTTCAAATAAAAAGATTTAAATTTTTAAACAACAAGCAAACTTATTTTAATTCTTGAACAATTTTACAATTTAAAATAAAAAGATGTCAATCTCTCAGGGTCTTAACTGGGTTTGATAACGGCAATAATTCAAAATTATTAAAGAACACAAAAATTAGATTTAAAAGGAAATATTTACTCGTCTAAACATAGATGAAATTTTCTTGTTGACGACATTAATACTAAAAGATAGACTACTTAAAACAATTATTTTATCAATAAGAAAGGAACGATATCTGACTATTATCTTTTAATTCGGTTTAAAAAATTTATTGTTCTCTTGTTACTTACGGCTGCCCAGGATACTTTTAACTTTCGAAGCACAGTGATGGTTTTTTTCACAGATTCTATTGAACTCACAGATTCTAATTTAAATGTTTCTATTTCAAAATCAGGAACCCCTGCTTCGTCTCTCCCTCGCTCACTGCAGTTCTTCTTGCGTAAATGTAAATGTTTGGTCTCGTCTATTTCAACTTGACCAAGGCTCCAAGCCAACTCCAGACTGAATTTTTTCATAAAACGATCTGTGCTCGGCAAAACCTTTCAGCCGACTGAAGACTCAACAACCATCTCCTCATTTTGAGCCTGCATTTTTTCTCTTCCAACAAAGAAACAATTGTCTCCTTCATTGTTGCTGTTATGAATTCGGTACCACCATCAATAATGTTTCATTAACAATTAGATTATCAATTACAATTAATGCCTTAATTAATAGGCATTACAATATATATATATATATATATATATATATATATATATATATATATATATATATGTATGTATATATATACTTGAAACTTTGCAGAAATTTCATATTATGTTAATTCAGTTTCCTTTTTGTAGGTTAGTCTGATGATTGCTGCAATCATTGATTTGTGCACTTGGTCTACTGTTTTACTCTGAAGAATATATTTGATAAATTAACCACAGACCTCCATTTCTGACTCAGGAGGATTAAAGATATTTAATTGGTACTGAGAAATAATTTGATTCTTGTTAATTAGTATCTCAGTTACATGAGGTGTAATTCATGTGAATTTTCATAAATTAAAATAATTTTGATAGTAAAATTAAGTTAAGTAGGTTGAAATATTTTAAGAATTTAGGGAGTTGTTGAGACAGTCAAATTTAACACAAAATAATCAAAAATACTAACTATAAACTACAGTCAACCTCATCAGTTGTTTGTGGTTTTACTTTCTCACCAAAGATTATTTAATTAGATACATGATGTCGCACACTGGAGAAAATCAATACATATGTAGTGTGTGTGATATTGTTTTCTCACGAAAAGGTTTTTTAAATAGACACATGAAAATTCACACTAGTGAAAGACCTTATAAATGTGTTGAGTGTTGTAAATGTTTCTTACAAAAAAGTCATTTAAATAGACACATGATGATTCACACTGGTGAAAGACCGCACAAATGTGTAGAATGTGATGCATGTTTCTCACAAAAACGTATTTTAAATGTACACATGAGGGTTCACACTGGTGAAAGACCTTATACATGTGTTGAATGTGATCTTAGTTTCTCATATCAAAGTAATTTAAATACACACATGAGGATTCACACCGGTGAAAGACCATACAAATGTGTTGAATGTGAAGCATGTTTCTCACAAAAAGCTGCTTTAAATAGACACATAAAAATTCACACTGGTGAAAGGCCATACAAATGTGTTGAATGTGATGCATGTTTCCCACACAAAAGTCAATTAAATGTACACATGAGGGTTCACACTGGTGAAAAACCTTATACATGTGTTGAATGTGGTCTTAGTTTCTCACATCAAAGTAGTTTAAATACACACATGAGGATTCACACCGGTGAAAAGGCATACAAATGTGCTGAATGTGACCAATGTTTTTCCCGTAAATATTGTTTAATGAATCATATGAAAATTCACACTGGTGAAAGACCGTACAAGTGTGTTGAGTGTGATGCATGCTTTTCAAAGACTAATACTTTAAATACACACATGAGGATTCACACTGGTGAAAGACCATACAAATGTGTTGAATGTGATGCTTGTTTCTCACGAAAAAGTATTTTAAATACACACATGAATATTCACACTGGTGTAATGCAATACAAATGTGTTGAGTGTGGAAGATGTTTTTCACAAAAAAGTCATTTAAATAGACACATGACAATTCACACTAGAGAAAGGCCTAACAAATGTGGTTTGTGATGAAAATCATTTTCCTATTAAATTATTATTATGAAGCTCATTTAGATTTATCTGGCGAAGGGCCATGTGGAACTTTTAGTGTGCCAAAACATTCCATGTATTCAGCATTTTAAAATACCATACAAGGAGAGTGTGACGGTGTTACGAGTAGTATTATATATCATTAAGGGGACTGTAAATAGATTGTGTGAAGGAAAGTGACTAGTTTAATGTGATCAGTAGTTTTTGTTTTACACCCAAAAGATAAGATTTAGATGGCCGAAATATTTTTAATATCTTGCTTTTTGTATAAATAATAATTTTGGTTAAGTTATTTATTTGTAATAATTTACGTTGTAATTTATGATACATATATTTTTATGTTTTAATTAATGTGGTATGCTAAATGTATTTGTTGCCCATAATTGCTAGTGTTTGTGATCATTTATATAAATTTAGTGTGTTTTTTAATGTTTTATGCACAATATTTCTTTAGAAATATTTTTTATGTGTATTTGTTGAATACAGTTTGTATATTTTGTGCTCATTTTTAAACCTAAAGTATTATTTTAATGTCATTACTCGCTTCTCATATTTATATAATTGATAGTTTACAATTTTTAAAAAAATGGGATATTTGGTTGAAGTTTGATGTTGAAAATGAGTTAAATGAAAATAGTGGAATTGGTGTCTGATATTCTTGATGGGCGTCACATCTAATTGATAAATTCACAAATGCATTGATGTGTCATTAGTAAAGTTTAGCAGTAGATCATATTCTATAGAGCCTGCAGCGTGAAGCCGGGCCTCGAGGATGTGAATGAGCCATTGGATATTTTTTGAATTTGATTTTATTGCCCTTGAACTGTTTAATGTTGTGTTGAAGCTTGTTAAATATAATGATATTATAATGGACTTCTTTCTGTGTAGCTGATTGTAATTAACCTTGTTTTTAATAGTTCTTGTATTCAAATTGTGGATGTCATAGTTGTTACTTATCACAAGCAACAGTAAGTGTAGAATGTTCTGGCATGTGGGGGTAAGAAGATACCCCTAGAAAGAGGAAACTTTTAAGAGGATAATAAGAAATCGAGTATTAACATTCTCTATTTTAAAACTATGCTCCATTAGATAGATAGATTTATTCACCATTAGCCCGCTAAAGAGGAAATAGAATTCGTCACAAATGTACAGTAGATAAATTACATATAAACAGAATTAATATTAATAGGTTTCACACACTCAAGTTCATATCTGTTTACATTTGTCTAGTCACCACAATGATATTCACAATCTTTAGGAAAAATGCCCACAACTCTTATCACTTCCTGGTATTAATCTCCTGTCACTAGGTACGAATGGATGTCGTCAATGATATTTATTGAAACAGAAAGCAGAGGCAGAAAAACAGAACTAAAAGGGGAAAACTGGACAAACTATTTACATATTTATAGCTTATTCGGCAATTTTGTAGGTAAGGCAGTTCTATGAATGTGCAACCGATTAAAAAATTTGTGTACGGAGTAATAAGTTCTATTTTCAAGAAAAGATTTACACTCCTTGATGAATGAGTTGTAGTTGTTCATTACATGTTGAGGAAGGCTGTTAAATAGCGTGATACTGGAATAATAAACGCTAGATTCGTAGAGGCTGAGGCTGTGCATGTCAGACCTGAGAACTGAACGGTTTCTTGTGTCGTAGCCATGATTGTCCCCGTTACTTGCAACGAGGTTCATGTTGCGTTCAACAAATTTGAAGATTTCTAATATGTAAGCGCTAGGTAGAGTCAAAATATGAAGTCTGCAGCTTCCTCCAGCATCTGAACCTGATATAATTCTAATGGCTCGTTTTTGCACTTTGAAAACATCCACACTACGAGAACAATTGCCCCAGTTGGCAACACCGTATCACATTTGTGAATGAAAGTAGGCAAAATAGACTAGTGAAGCAGTTTTGGTATCAACTTTTTGCATCAATAGTCTCAATGAGTAACAAACAGAACTAAGTTTGCACACGAGGCAATCAATGTGCAAGCTCCATTTTAATTTACTGTCGACCTGCAAACCGAGGAAAGTCGCATGATCTGAGAACTTGTCTGTTACGATGTTGTTGGTTTCATTTGTAAAATGAACTAACTTAGTTTTCTGTACATTGAGCGTTAATTTATTTGTATCGAACCAAGTATTTAGGTTTCTAGATGCAGTCTCAATCTTCACATTAAGATTATTTAAATCAATGTCCGTAATCACCAAATTAGTGTCATCTGTGTATAAGACAGGTACCATATATTCTGGAAGATCGTTAATATACAAAAGAAAAAGCAGTGGACCTAATATTGATCCCTGTGGCACGCCACAAGAAATGCCTTCCCATTCTGACAAGTGCAACTCACCAGATTTGTTTTTTAAGGCCACCTTCTGTTTCCGATTGTTGAGTTATGATTCAAAGAATGCCAAAGCGTTGCCTCTGATCCCGTATTATTCTAATTTTTGAAGGAGTATGCTGTGATCTATGAGATCAAAAGCCTTCGAGAGATCAAAAAAAATTCGGGCTACTTTCAGCTTTTACATCAAGGGAATTTTGTATACTTAAAATGAACTTGTACACACCGGTGCTTGTGGATTTTTGTTTCAGCGGGAGTAATTACTTTATACTTTGTCAAGAATTCAAGTAACTTTGTGTGTATAATTTATTCTAGGATTTATGAAGGAAGGACACGTGTTGAATATGATTTGAAGGGGAGTGGCGCAGTGGTTCACAACCTTGCCATCTACATCTGTAGATTGGGTACATAACTTCCATATTGGTAACAGGTTGAAGGAAAATGGAATTCTGAACACTCGGTACGGCGTCTTGTAGCAGTTTATAAAAAGCACAACCTTCTGATGGCTGATTGTTAGCAAATTTATCCGGCACATGAACAAAATATGAATTAAGTATGACCGCAGTTTTTCTGTTGGAGAAAGTTTCATCGTTGTTGGCAAGCTTAATGTCAGTCGTGTTATAAATGACTTGACCTGAGATATTTTTAATCACCTCCCAAGTTGCTTTTATTTTGTTTCATTAGTTTCACTAATAATATTATTAAGTGTAGGTGAAACTCAAAGGCATCTGAAAACATTTCATCCACACTAAGAACAGATTAAAAAAAACTATGGGATACATAATTGTTACCATTTATAGGAAACATACGAGTTCCTGGTGTAATCTGCAGTTCAGTTATTCACCATTAGAAACAGTTGCTGATCCACGTGGACAGTCTTGAATCCAGACGGACCACTTGTGAAGATCCAAGCCTTGTAATTTAGAGTGAAATTATCTCTGCCCTCAGCCTTGTTCTTCCTTCCACAACAAATGTCACGACCAGGTCATTGGACTTCCTGCGGGTTCTTTATCTCCTCCGAGTTACCACAGACATGGATAATAATGGATGAAATGTTAACATATGCAATCTACGATTAAGTGAGATCAATATTATTCCATTAGTTTATTAGAAACCATCACAAGGTGATGTAAAACCAACCTTTGCACCTCCTATCATCGTGGTGCACAGAAGTGTGTCATTATTTATAATTTAGTTGACAAATGTATATTATTATTATTATCCAATCCTGTCCATCATTTTGATAACCTCAATTATCTCAAAAATATTTCACCGGCCAACCTCTGCCCGATTGAGTTTATTTTCAAGTGCATTATTGTTAGATTATCTACTGTGATAGTGAGAAAGGTGAATCACGTCTCTAGGTTAATGAGTTAAATTCACACATCAGATCATATGAGGAGTAACACTATCAAGTTGCACACAATTTATGATACTTTTCGTGTATTTATAATTAGTTTTAATCATCAACTTAATGTTTCGTTATTTGTTTAGAAAGTTTTGTCTGTGAGCGTTGGCAGCATTGCGCCTTAAAAACGACTCCGTCAACTGAACAACTCTGTTTGCAAACGAACTTATATGGAGAATTGAGGAATTCGTAACCCATATGTGAGTGTTTCTGTAACGTAAATTATTATTAAAGAAGGCGAAATAAATTCTCGTGAAGGAAATTTGTGGATATTCCATTCAAAGTGTCTTACAGTATTTCTGATGTAGAATGATGAATTAGGTTATGTTTTGTATTAATTCATTTAAAGGTTAGCATAATTAGTAATTATCCATTTTCAGTCTTAAATCATAAGTTGCTCTAAAATCAGTCAAGTCCAAAAAGAATGTAATTACAAATTCAGTCTCCTGGGTTGATCCTTGAACAGTAAGTGCTAGATTTATTTTTAATGTATAAAGATTAGTTTTTCCATCACATGGGTCACACTTTGGTTTGTATGTATCATAAATTATAGCCTTTTTATTGTCCCTATAGTTATCCTATTTTCGTCACAGGTGTACAGACTGACCATAACTCTTCAATCCCATGTTCTTTCAATACTCTACTGTCTTTTTTTGACTAACCTTAGAACTAAACTACTTTTAACCCTAAATCTAACAATATTTGTTGTGACCTTTGCATGATTGGTTTTTGCATTCTCTATTAAGTTTTCGCCAACATGTTCTATGTTCTCAGTTTCTGTTGTTTGAGTGAAAACAAGTTGATGTTGGTTCAAATTCTTTATCAAAGGGTTTTTCTAGACTTTTGTATCAAATTTGAAAATGAGAATGTGTTATATTTGTACAAACGTGACCAGTTAAGGTATTACTGTAGTATTTCATGGTTTATACCTAATAATACAGTAGTTCTAATTGTATAATTCAAGTTTAATGAAAATTTTGTATATCCATTTTATAAATTTGCAGAAATTTCATATTATGTTAATTCAGTTTCCTTTTTTTAGGTTAGTCTGATGATTGCTGCATTCATTGATATGTGTACTTGGTCTACTGTTCTACTCTGAAGATTATATTTGATAAATTAACCCTAGACCTCCATTTCTGACTCAGGAGGATTGAAATGATATTTAATTGGTACCAAGGATTCATTTGAATCTCGTTAATTAGTGTCTCAGTAACAAGAGGTGTAATTCGTGTGAATTTTCATAAACTGAAATAATTTTGAAAGTAAAATTAAATCATTAGGATAAAATTTTTGAATAATTTAGGGATTCATTGAGTGAGTTAAACTTAACACACATCATATAAAATAGTAACAATAAACTGCAGTCATCCTAATCAGTTGTTTGTGGAATTACTTTCTCACAAAATATAATTTAAGTAGATACATGATGTCACACACAGGTAAAAACCAGTATATATGTAGTGTGTGTGATATTGCTTTCTCACGAAAAGGTATTTTAAATAGACACAGGAGGATTCACACCGGTGAAAAACAATACAAATGTGTTGAATGTGATGTATGTTTCTCAGAAAAAGGTAATTTAAATAAACACATGAGGATTCACACCGGTGAAAAAGAATACAAATGTGTTGAATGTGATGCACGTTTCTCAGAAAAAGGTAATTTAAATAGACACATGAGGATTCACACCGGTGAAAAAGAATACAAATGTGTTGAATGTTATGCACGTTTCTCAGAAAAAGGTAGTTTAAATAGACACATGAGGATTCACACCGGTGTAAAAGAATACAAATGTGTTGAATGTGATGCATGTTTCTCCCAGAAAAATACTTTAAATACACACATGAGGATTCACACTGGTGAAAGACCATACAAATGTGTTGTATGTGATGCATGTTTCGCACGGAAAGATATTTTAAATGTACACATTAGGGTTCACACTGGGGAAAGACCATACAAATGTGTTGAATGTGATGTATGTTTCTCAGAAAAAGGTAGTTTAAATACACACATGAGGGTTCACACGGGTGTAAAGGCTTACAAATGTGTTGAGTGCGACCATCGTTTTTCCCGCAATACCAGTTTAATGAATCATATCAAAACACACACTGGTGAAAGACCATACAAGTGTGTCAAGTGTAATACTCGTTTCTCACAATCAAGTTATTTAAATACACACATGAGGATTCACACTGGTGGAAGACCATACAAATGTGTTGTGTGTGGTGCAGCTTTCTCATTAAAAAGTCCTTTAAATATACACATGAGGATTCACACTGGTGTATTTCCATTTAAATGTGTTGAGTGTGATAAATCTTTTTCACAAAAAGGTAAATTGATCATTCACATGAGGATTCATACTGGAGATAAACCATTTAGATGTGTTGAGTGTGATAAATGTTTTTCACAAAAAGGTAAATTGATCATTCACATGAGGATTCATGCTGGTGATAAACTATTTACATGTGTTGAGTGTGATGCATGTTTCTCAAGAAAAGGTCATTTAAATAGGCACATGAGGATGCACCTTGTTGACATACCATGTTGAGTGTGATTCTGCTTTATCACAAAAACTTTATTCAAATATGCGTACAAGGATTCTCACTGGCTGAAGACCATGCAAATGATCCACGTCTGATAAATCATTCTCTTATTAAAGTATTGTTACGAGACCATTCAGATTCATACTGGAAAAATGCCATGTAAATCTGTTAATGTGCCACAACTTTCAATTAATAGAATATTTTATATTACCTTGTGAGGGCAATAGTGGTTGTTCACTCAGTATTATCGGTTATCGTCAACGGCAAATGAAGTAGACTGTGTGAATGGCAGCATCTATTTTAATGTGATGTTGCAGTTCTTTCTGAAATTACATAAATTAGATTTTGAGTGTTAGAAATTGATTGTATAACTTGTCTTTTTAACCTTTTACTTGATTTTCCTTGCTAAAAAAATTGTTTTGTGGCTTCACTTGATTTTATTGTCATTGTTTATATATTAATAGAAATTTTTTTAACAAACAAAGTGTTATACTGATTATTTTCTAGTGTTTGAGAGTTTTAATGTAAATTTAGTGTATTTTGTAGTCTTATACACTTTATATATGTATGAATATTATGTGTGTGTTATTGTTGAAGATGCTAAATATAATGTGCTGTACCCAGGAAATTGATTCAGATGACCCTTGCTGACAACACAGGGAAAGGATCCATCAAATTTGATATTAAACAAGGAGTGAGACAAGGTGACACACTTTCCACTACACTGTTTCATTGAGTATTGGAATGAGCAGTTAGAAAAGTGGAATTAAACCCTGGCGGGTCAATTTACAGCAGAATGACGCAAATATTGGCATATGCAGATGACATTGTATTAGTCAGCAGAACAGCCCAAGAATTACAATTAAGGTTCACCCAATTAGAACAGGAAGGAGCTAAATTAGGGCTGAGGGTGAATATGAGAAAAACAAAGTATATGACTGCATCTAGGAAGGAGGATAGATGGGCAAATGTTACTAACATCTCCATAGAGAATTTCAATTATGGTAGGGTTCGGAGTTTTAAATACTTGGGTTCAGTAGTAACAGAAAATAGTACAATAGGGGAAGAAATTAGAAAACGTCAAAAAATGGGGAACAGATGTTACTGGGCCCTACTTCCTCTCTTGAAATCTCAGCACCTCTCAAAAAAGGGAAAGGTAAAGATTTATAAAACTGTAATTAAACCAGTAGTGGACCTATGCAGCAGAAACCTGGAGTATGCTGAGGTGCGACGAATTCAGAATAGCAGCATGAGAAAGAAAAATCCTATGAAGAATTTATGTGGTGAAGAATGGAAAATTATAACTAAGAAAGAACTCTATGGTGACCCCCATATCATGAGCTCCATAAGAAGTGCAAGACTTAGATGGGCAGGGCATGTGGAAAGGAGTGAGAAGGGAACCCTACTACAAAGAATATGGAAAGGAAAACCAGGAGGAAGAAGGTGTGTAGGCAGACCTAGAAAGAAATGGGTGGAGAATATAGAGGAAGATATGAAGGAGTTGGACGTAAGAGGATGGAAGAGGAAAGCATGGGATAGAAAAGAGTGGGATTTGATAGTGAGTTAGGCTGTAATGCCATAGAGTAGTAGTAATCAAGGTAGAAGTATCTGCTCCTTGTGGCACTTCTTCAACTTTATTCACGTTCACTTGATTAAGTTGCCACTGATGCACACCAAACAAGGTTTTTACTCCATGATAAATTGGCCTTTAAATTCATTAAGAACTTTTGCAGAGCACAGGTCCCATATTTTTATTCTTTTGTCTTCACCTGATGAAGCAAGCTAGATTCTATTTGGGCTAAAAGATAATGTTTGAACTGCACCTCTAACAGCGCAAACAGACCACATTCTAAAAGTTTTTAAAAATTCCTTCTACTTCCAAATCAAACCAAGTATTACGAAGGTGCAACAAAATTATATGACCATGATTGGGAAGGTATTTTTGCAAAGAAGTCATGGGTTGTTGTGACAGTTTAACATGATATTTGCATGACCTGGAAGCTTTCACAACGGAATTTGTAGCACTCACTTTAAATCTGCAATCCATGTTTTAAGTTTTAAAAGTTTTTGGTCAACAGCCACCATGGCATTATTAATTAAACTAAATGTAAATGAAGTGCTCCTTTGAACCACTCTTTCCACAGCAGCTGACATGGCCATTTGATCTGGAGACCACACCGAGCCGTCGTCTTTGTGGTAAACGCCAAACTCTGCATAAAGACTACATTTCAGATACGAGTTAAGTACATTGTTTATAACCTCTGATCCAGAACGTTTCATTTACGTCTACTTTTAACAAAATTGAAAATGTACTGACACAGAAGACAAATCACTTCTTAAAAACATATACTAAAATTAGAAGCTACTGCGTAGCAAGTTCTCTGAATATTGTTTCGAATTGTAATGGGATCTTCTATTTGTGTTTGGAGTTTAACAAAAAAAGGAAATGATAGTTGCACCAAAGGCAAGCAACAAGAAATTATGTTGCCGAAGAAGATGAATGTGAAACTGTAACAGACAAAACTGTGTGTCTGTTTGGTCATCATCAGAGAGTACAAGACTTATGTTTCTGTTTCATTGATACTACAATGATGTACTGGAGGATGGAAGATAACAGTTGTGCTTGCATTTAGTCCAGTTTGGCGTTACAGGACCTAGTGATAATACTGCCAATTTTTGTACATTGAATAGGACATGTTCACTAAAGTCATTTATTGGGCACATAGAAGATGTTGAATGTGTCACTTTTCATCCCATCCTCATCGCAAATTTGGTATATATTATATTTGGGTTTGTGAGAGAAAAACATTCTCCGAGAACTTTATTCATCAACTGTAACAAAAGAAAACCAACAACTGATACTCAACACAACAGATACAAAGATTCTGTAATGATGCATGTCTCATGGATAATTACATTTTCCATAATTGCAAAGGCACGTAAAAATTACAGACGTTCTAAAAATTTTTATTTCAAGTAGAATAAAATAAGTTGATAATATGGCACGACTGGCTCTTATTTAGTAGTTACCTAATGCATATTAATCTTACCATCATTTGGTAATTCACCAGAATCATCCGTCTCTCAATAACAATATTCTCAGCTAGACTCTACGTTTTGTGCTTATCTTACAAGAGTAGGCATAGGAAGAAAACCTTTGGCGTTACAGCGCTTTCCTCCGTGGTGATACTTCCATAATTTTGTTGGAATCGTTCTTTTTCGAGGTGTGGTTCTGGTGAAGGAAAATGCTGAAGTATGTTGATCCAAACAAATCTTGGGGAAACCAAGAACACGAGCCTCACCTTTTCATTCTTCGGCCACAGAATGAGACAGTATATTATTCGTGGAGTTGGCGGTACCAGTTGATCAGAAAATGCACTTGCTTCTGATGATGGGTACTATGTAGCTCTAGCACAGTAGACAAGAACCTATGAGATATCGTAAGGAGATCTGGCAGGGGTACACACTCGTGTATGCTCTGATTAAGGAGCATATAATCAACTACCTATCTAAAGTCTTTGTCGCCTAAGAGGGAAGAGTTATTTTGTTGTTGATTCTGGAGGTAATGTGGGCTATGTGAGGTTTCCATGATAGTTTTCAATCTAGGATAAGGCCTAGGTATGGTGTAGTTTGTTGGAGAGGTATTTTGGTGTCGTTTAGAAAAAAAAAGAGTGGTTGAGGTAATGTTTGGTTTTAAGGGTGAAGGGAATTATTGTGGATTTGGTAGGGTTTTTGCCGATTCTCCATTTTTTGGCCCAGTTTTTAATATAATTGAGGGCAATTTGTAGTTTCCTGGAGCTTGAGTCTAGAGAGGATGCTTGGAGCAGTATGGCAAGGTCATCTGCAAAAAGTACTGTTTTCGTAGATTGGTTTCGAGGTGTGTCGTGAAAATTGGGCCTTGGGGGGCGCCAGAGGAAATAGGGAAGGAATTTGAAAGAGTATTGTTAAATTTGATAGAGAAGGAGTGGTTAGTAAGATAGTTTGAAATGATTCTGAAGAGGAAATCATTTTTTTTTTTTTTTTTTTGGTAAGTAGTGATTGGTGGTGTACTTTATCAAAAACTTTATCTGGATCTAGGAAGGCAGCAATGAAGGAGTTATTGGTGTCGAAGGAATCGTTGAGTAGAGTTAATGGGTGCAAGAGTGTTTTGGTCTAAAACTGTATTGAGCAGAAGGAGCTTTGCCAAGGAGAGGAAGAAGGAGTTTTTCGAACAATTTGGATAAAGAGGGGAGGAGACTGATGGGTCTATAACTATTGGGAGAGGATTTGGGTTTGTTTGGCTTAGGGATCATTATTATATGTGCGTGCCTCCAGGCTGATGGGTAATATGTTGTACAGATGATTTCGTTCAAGATAATTGTTATTAAGGTGGAAGGTTTTTTAGGTAGGTATTTAAAGTGGAGGGGAGTCATAAGGTCCTGACTGGTGGAGTGTTTATTTTTTAATTTGTTTACGGTAGAGTGGATTTAGGGAGGAGTGAATAGTTTAGGTAAAGGTGACATTTGAAGAGGTTGGAGGAGAGTTTTATTGATCTTGTTATTGTGGTGGAAGTTGATTGTTGGGTTTGGATGGAATTGGGATGTGAGAAGGTTTGCGAATATATTAGCTTTATGGGCTGCAGAGGTATACCTTTTTTTTTATGTTTGAGACGAGAGGGATCACAATAATGTTCGGTGAGGATTTTCGTTTTCCTCCACATGGAGTAGTCGGAGGAATTGAGCTGTTGGAGATGATTAAAGTAGTTTGCGTCGAAGATGTCTTTTAATGTTTGTTTGAGCTGTTGGGAAATAGAGTTATAGTGGGTTTTGTTGGATGGGTATTTAGATTCAATCCATCTTTTACAGGAATATTTTTTTGTGTAGAAGGTCTTTTATGATAGGTTTTAAGGATATTGATAGCATTTTTTAGTTGGGGGTGGAAAGTGGGAAGCTGATGCAGAAATACAGATGATTGTTTGCAAGTTGTCAAGAGCTGTGTCTGTGTCGGAAGGAAATTATTTATCATGTTGATCGAGAGAATCGTGTAACAGTTTTATTTCAATGACATATTCTTTAATACCATTTATAATGTTATCTTTGCATTACCAAGAACATCTTTGACCTAATTGGACACATTTGCACTAATTATTTCACTAGTTTTCTACAATTACTTCATCAATATCACACCTGTAATGGTCATTAAACAAAACATTCATTACTTAATCAGTTAATCGTCACCATTTGATGCTGATACTTGACGAATGTTTTAAATATTCACACACACTTTTCTATAACTGTATCCTGTAGAATTACTGGATGTTCTGAAATCCTCACGTAATTTTTATCACCATATACATCATTAATATAGTTCAAATAACTATTTCTCGTGAACCAATTTTCCATAAATATTCTTCATATAATTGTCAAATATATTTGTATTTCCAGACACTTGTAAGATTCATACTTTCTATCGGCTGTTGATATATTGATTTTCTTTATACGACTGATCATTATTTAGCAGCAGGATGTCTTTGTTATAAGATCTTGCTTTGAATTAATTGTTTGAGAATCGGAAAGAAAACTGAGAGAATCCACCTGGATCAAAATTATGTAAATAAGCTTCTAATTTTGGACAATATGGTGAATACTGCAAACACACTCATTGTTAAAAGTTTGATTGTCAGATACAAATTCATGAAGTTTTTCTTCAACTTCCAATTTAGTGGAAACATCGTAACAACCAGGTTCCTCCTTGCTTTCACTCTTCTTCTCACATTTATTTCCATCCACATCAAAGATACACGTATGTGATTTTGCGGTTCTATTTAAAACGGTTTCAATTGTTTTTCCATCAGTTGTGTTCTTCAATTCCTTAACATGAACGGTTGAATTCTTATTCTCGTGCACCTCAGCAACATTGGTCCAATTATGTGAATTGTAGACTGCTTTGAAGTTCATAGAGTTGAAAAGTCTCAAAATTTATTTCATACCTGCAATGCCAATTTCAATTTATTGAATTCCTTCGTACAATTATTTTCAACAAAAATGTCTTTACAATGCTTCAATAAAAGAATCACTTCTTACCCATTCCACTTGGAATTATATTGTAACTATTCTGTCCCTTTTAAAAAACACTTTTAGCAGCTGCTGTTTGTCTTTAGCTAACATTACTTCTACAGTGTTTACAATTTTATTGTTAGTGCCTGCATTGTATGTTTAGGGAAATCGTTGACCTGGGATGCAAAAATTTATTACTACGTGACCCATAACTTGGAAATGTATAATGTTTAATCACTTTTATTTGATGAATGGTTTCAAGTTATATCTTAAGAAGCAATTTCTCATTCTGTGTCAGTTTTAGTTGAATGCATCAGTTCAAATACAGATTTCTAAGACACTCCAGGTCCGTAATACAATGTTTTTGGCTTTCAAAATTATGCATTGTTACAGTATTTTAGTTTACACTTTTTTGTGTGATTTGGTCCACATATGGAAATTACTGTGTGATGGAAAGATAGATATGTGTTATTAAATGTTTCATGTTCTTGCAGGACTCGAGTACGCCTCAAGTTATTGGGCAGGGACGCAGCTGCAGACTGGCCAACTGTGAAACAGCCTCCAGTTTGGGGTGAGTTTGTCTCGCTCTTGTTTATGGTGAAAGTAAAGTGGCTTTTGTCCATTTAACAATTGATTTAGAAGCTTTTCTTTCACAATATTTTATTGAAAATTTACATGAATTTAACATTTTCAGATCAGTTATTACTCACAAAGTGGTGGATCTCCCTACATTAATTTTTTATATTAATCACAGATTTTAAGAGTTTAAGAATTTTTTACTTTGACACATAATTATCAGTAGTAAATGGACAAAAGCTGGGTTATAAGTTTACTAGGCGTTGTTTGTGGTTCCTCTGTAGTTTGTAATGGGATATGTTGTGTTTTAACTGGTTAGTTCCTGATCATCAATTTTAAAAAAAAAAATATTTAAAAGCCTTTTTCTGACATATTCATTTTCTTTGGCAACTTCACAATAACTCATTTGACCACATTTAAAACAATTAACTAATCAGGGTGACTACGCTCGTGTCTGGATGCAAACAGAATGAGCTCTTATTGTGGGTTATTTCCTTTTTTAGTATTTCCATCTTGCTCGTAATGCCCCGTGTTTGCATTCTTAATTGTTATCTCTACCTCATCCTCGTCTGTATCTAGCTCTTCCTGTGAAGGTATTATCAAAGACTCTCTTCTTATTTGTAACTCTTCAATTACACTCAATTTTCAGGTCCTCCAACTAATCATCTCCATCTACATATTGTAATGAGTTGAGGTTTGTTTCCTTACTTCAAATGCATTGGTAGATTTTTATTCCATCATTATTTCTTTTTTAAATCTTTGCATATTATTTACAAACAGTTGAGACTACGGGGGACCATCAACTGCATTCAACTCTCCTCACACAGAATCTGGAGCCTGCTTTCAACAAACTCTGTCCGTAGATCCTGTGGAAACAGCACAGACTGTCTGGCTGACTGCAGTACCACGTCCCTTGCTATAAAATTATGGCTCCATTTCTTAAATCAAGAAAACATAAACTCTGTTATTACAAACTAAGGAGATGAAAAACTGAGAGAACAAAGAGCAGGGGAAACTGGAACAAGTCTTTTTGTGAACGAATTTAAAGTTCACTGTATCAACACTTGCCCTTAAACTTTCACATCAAGAGCTGACCTTAGTTCCTGAAACTGTCTCTTGAGTGATGCTTTGGTTAATATGTGTACAACTTTCTTCCTACCAGCAATGCTCAGTGTCTTATGTATCATTGATGGAACTCTGGTGCTCAAGCCTGTTAAACCAAACTATTTCCTTAGTTGCCTCACATTGAAAACTACGTCTGTACAAAATTGCAAACATTGGTGTGCCTTTGATATACTTGAGGACTCGCTTAACGTCTGATGAACACTTTTGATCAGCATTATCTATAAACTGAGAACAAAATGATACAGTGAACATAATGTGTGGCCACAGCCACGTGCATTTAACTGTCAACTTTTACAGTATCACCTCCTACTATCTGATCTTTCCCCATAGTGTGGATACAGCATTGGCTTCCTTCATGTTTTCTAGTAACTTTTCTGCATTTGTTTTCTGATTGATAAAGATATTAACATTTCTTTATCTCTTAACACAAGAAAATATTCTGCATCTTTATGTGTTACTTTATACGCTTTTTGTAGCTCCATTAAGTGATTAAAACAAATTAAGTTTTTGATCATCCTTCAGGCCAGACTGCTCGAGGAACTCTATGAATCCAATGTTCCAGCACCTGGTAGATTGCTCAAGTCCATAAATACTTTTAACTCGCCTACATACTCGGAAGGATCCATCATTGTAGCCTTCCAGGCGTTTGATTTAAGTTTCTTCGTTTGATGTTCCGTAGATAAATGCAGTCTTGACATAAAACTCTATTAGAATCTAGCCCTTCGTTAGCTGCAACAATTATCATATCATATGAATAGTTTCAAAACATACAACTGGAGTAAAAGTTTCATAATAATTCACACCTTCCTTTTGTAAAAATCCTTTTCCTCGTAAGCAAGCTTTGAAATCATCAACATTACTGTTTGCAGGATGTTTAACCTTACAACCTTTTAACTTGCCTTCTGGCAAATCAGTCAAGTAACTGGTTTCATTCTCATAATTGATTGCAGCTGCCAGTCACGGGCATTCTATGATTTATTGCTGCATGATAACCTTCAGGTTCTAACTTTTGTAGAATAAGCATTCAATTAAACATCCAAGTGCTTTTATCAAATAGATTTGATGAAGAAGGCTCCTTTATAACTGGAGGTTGAATTGCGGTCACTGATTTCATTCTGTTCCTAGATACTAATTTCTCCACAGCAGTCGTCAAGAGGGCGCTCAGAGTGCACAGTGTTTACAATTTTCTTGTTAGTGCCTTTATTGTCTGTTTATAGAATCCTTGAGCCGTGGTACAAAACTTGATTACTTCACGACCCGTAACTAGTAAATGTATAGTGTTCAATCACTTTTACTTTACAAGTTATGTGTTAAGAAGCAACTCCTCATTCTGTCAATTTTATGTGAATGCATCAGATTTATCACATTAAATATCACATTGAATACACAAGTTTTATCAATTAATGTCAATTATACTTTCAATCTAAAAACATCTCTTGTATCACTCAAGATTCTGTTCTATCCTTGAGATGATGGCATGAATAGATCTGTTATGAGAATCCCAAACATTAAAAATATTCCCCCCCCCAACAGTGTGTGAAGTTGCCCATTTTTCTGTCTTTGTACAATTATAGTAAAATCACAGTAATATATTTGAAAATAGTCTCATTCCATATTAAATTTATATTATTAATGCAATGTCCAAGTATCACAAATACCTTACCTTTTAAGCCATCCAAAAATAACCTATCTCCAAACACCACTAGCACCTTGCCGTATTAGCTGCCCTGAAGTAACTTATCTCGAAGCAAAGCCAGTACCTTGCCTTTTGAGCCGCCCTGAAATAACCTATCTCCAAGTAAGACTAGTACCTTGCCGTCTCATCCGCCCAAAAATAACCTATCTCCAAGCAATGCCATTACCTTGCTGTCTCAGCTGCCCAGAAATAACCTATCTCCAAGTAAAGCCAGTACCTTGCCTTTTGAGCCGCCCTGAAATAACCTATCTCCAAGTAAGACTAGTACCTTGCCGTCTTATCAGCCCAAAAATAACCTATCTCCAAGTAAAGCCAGTACCTTGCCTTTTGAGCCGCCCTGAAATAACCTATCTCCAAGTAAGGCTAGTACCTTGCCGTCTTATCAGCCCAAAAATAACCTATCTCCAAGCAATGCCATTACCTGTCTCAGCTGCCCAGAAATAACCTATCTCCAAGTAAAGCCAGTACCTTGCCTTCTTAGCCGTCCAGAAATAACCTATCTCCAAGTACTGCTAGAACCTACCGTCTTAGTTGCCCTGAAATAACCTATCTCCAAGCACCACTAGCACCTTGCCATCTTAGCTGCCCTGAAATAACCAATCTCCAAGTATTGTATTACTGTAATGGTAATTTTAGTAATTATTTATTTTTCTGTGTGTTGTGTATTTGCAGGAATTTTTTTGAGGAGTGTGTAGGCTGGGGGCTTTTTAGCCTTCGGTCCACTCACTTCTCAAAACGCTGGACCGGGAAGCTGTGGAAGCTGAAAAGTTGAAACGCTGGACAGAAAAGCTGTTTTTTTGAGTTGGACTTAGGGTGATTTTTTTTTACAGGCCCTCCTGCTGATTCCCCCCCCCCCCCCCCCCCAGGCCCACCCACAGCTCATGCTGCCCCAACCACAACACATGTAGCTAGCTCATGCATCATGTGTACAAGGAAGGCATGAAAGCAAGGAAAGAAAAGCATTTGAAATTTCAAAGCAAAGAAATAAATATAAACTAATTATTTACAATTGTCATTTTTATTTACTAGTTAACCTTCATTTCCTAAAACTTCACTATTTAGTTTGCGACAAGGCTATAAATAAATACAACACTTCATTTCAACCATTTAATAAATTTAATTCTACCACAATGTAACTTAAGAAATAAATTCTTCAAACCTCAGAATAATGGACAAAATCCTGCAACAAAATAAAAATATAATTACTACACTTGAAAGAAAAAGAAAAAATTTTAAACATTCAAGATAACTCACCAGCAAACTGTAAAAACCCCAGTCATCTGCAGCACTGAGGAACCCACCTGCAAAAAAATAAAGAGAAACAAACATTAGTATTTTGCCAACAAGTTTTTACTTAATTTAAATTCTACACTAAGTAGCAACACACTTGCACAGCCCACAATCAATGTAAACCATTTCATATTTCTAAACCCTGATTACAGCCTGTATTTCAAACAAAGGTTGCACATTACCAGTCAGCTAAAATTTAACTTCATTTATACTGGCAATCACATGTCACTGGAGAAGGATGTTCAATTACCCAGAGAGAAAACTCTAAACAACCTTCCCCCCCCCCCATGAGAAAACCTCTTGTATTTGGAGTATATTCAAAGTAATTGACTAATTAGTCACACACCCAGAGGATCCAAGACACCAGCCAACATCAAAGCTGGCTTTCAACTCCTGCAGGCACAGCATCAAACATTCAGCCCTCATTTACTAAACCATCTTTGTCCATTTAAACAATTGCATCAAGTTTTTCACTTTCCAAAAGACAAATCAACAAAAGTACCAACTATATACATTTATTAAAACATAACACTGGGGCGTACATGTCAATTGTGAAAACTTCATCCTCATTGGCTCATCTTCCCTTCTGCAGACTCCTCTGGCAGCTCACTTTCCAGGACCCCATGTCTGCTGCTGGAAACAATGGAAAATACACTTGAAGCTTCCACAACAGCAGCCATCCACCTCACAAAGCAAATACTTTTTCTATCCATTCAAACACTTGAGATGCAGTGCTACACTTATTTAGAGCTGTCACTTTTTTCTTCAGCCATTATACAAATTATTACAACAATCTACCATTACACATTTACACAATTACTTTAATTAAAAACATCAAGTTTTCAAGATAGTGAAATTAAAAGCTGCATTTGTGAAAAACCCTGCCACATTTACAAGCACTTGGTGGCCAACTGGAAGTTAAAGGAAGAAGAATAGTTTTGAGATGGATCAAGTCCTACGACTGCACTACAGATGGAATAAACTTCAATTTGAGTAACATATGTGGACTTTATGTACACGAGTATAAAAAAACTTTAAATTGTACACAATAAGTATTTGTGGTAAATTGCTAACTTTTTCTTTCACGTTTTACATAATTTTCAGCATAACTCACGTAGTGCTGAGAGTGCATTAAGTTCATGTTGTTGTCTGTCATGTTGCGATGGATCGGGACACACAATCTTTGGCATTATTAAAGAAGCACATTTTCTTTCATGAAAAAAGGTAATATAATTGCTTTCAAAATAGTGAAAATAAATAAATGTTAGTAATTGCACCTGATTGTCTTCATCTGTGGAATAAATTACTACACAGGTGTGGGAATTAAGACCACTATCATTATTAACGTCTTGTGTAACAAATAAACCACCAATATTAAATGTACAAAGTCCTCTCTTCAAAACATTAAGCTACGTGTTCCCCAAGGCTCAATAACATGTCTCGTAATCGCCTTCATGTATTTAGATGCTGCCAGGAAAACTCCCTCACAAATTAATGGAAATATTACAAGCACTTCCACATTGAAGAAACAATGTCCAGAGGACTTATTATAGGATAATCAAAGACTGCCACCACTCTTAATTAACAGACATCAAAGCCATACAACTAGTAAACTAACCTTAAATATGTTCTTCATACATTTACACAGCCACAAAATAAAATACAACTGAATGAAGTTAAACAATTATAAAACACAGGCCTCAAAATTAAACTAACAATAAATTATTTGAAATGTCAGCCTCAATTATTCACAACTAGTACAAACACCTCATTTAGTTTTATTGCAAGCACCAAACAACCCTCCCCATGTGCACAAACACATCACAACTATTTTAATATCCTATTCAAAGTCAATAAATTTACTTTCCAAAATGTAACCTCAGACTAAACCAGCTAACAAATAACCAAACCTATTTGACAACTGATAACCAACCCTTTCCTACAACCCTCAGACAAACCAAACGCTAAGCATATTTACTATGAAAAATTTAAGGAAGAGATTCAACAACAGGAAAGCTGCTGGACCTCGTCAAGTAAGCAAGAACCTGCTCCAGTAACATGGCCTAATACCTTCTCAACATCATACAAACATTACATACAGTATTGGAAAAAACTGATAAAAATAATAGTACTCAATCCTGTAGCATATCAGAACCATGACAAACTACATCCTGTCCTACAAAAAATCCCCCATCGCCAATTTCGTTTCATACATTCCCATTCAACTATCCACAAATACCGTAAATTTGTCATCGACAAAACTAAGAGTATTCTTTGATATAAGCCAGTCTTCACAAACTAAACTGCCTGCCATCCTATTTCAAATTATTTCAGACATTTGCAACTGAATCAAAATTTACAACAGCAATTAAGAGAACCGTCAGATCTGACCTGCCACAGTGAAGCTAAATTGTTGGTTGCACATGGAAATACATTCAGGCACAGGTGTATCATTCATATCTAGTAAATTGCATCACCAATTGTTTAAAAACCAGATGCTCACATTACAGTCAAAGTGTGACTTTCCCGTTAGGTCAAATTAGTTACATGTAATGAAGAATTTGTTCAAGACTTTTAACAAAGTTTTAAAACTTGAATAAATATGAAAGCCAAAAGTAAGCAAAACGTAAGTGAGAAACACACAATATAAACATAAAACAAAATAGAATGCACTAATAAAGGCTAGGTGTCAAATGATGAAATGAAAATTTCTTGCGCCTGACTGAATGATAAGTGATGATATAAACACCACACATCAGATACGAAGAAGAGCCTAGAGCAACAACTGCACTCGTCAGTTTACAAAAAGCAAAAGCTCTTTAGGTAAATGTACCAGTCAAATGATTCCTGCATCATTAATTACTCTACAAAGTCACAACAGGACCTATAGCATTTGCTTTATCAAACCAGTAGAAAATCAATTAACCAACTTAAACAAAAGTGGATTGATCACGTCAGTTGCAAATGAGTGGGGCGCACTATTAGTCATAGTAGTTCCACTAGATGCTAAATTTGGCCTCTGCGTCTACTACACAAATTGCCGACACACAGGCCGGACCTTCCTTTCTTACAAAGGCCCTCAAAAACTTTTAATATTTTCCCTCCTCAGCCTGACTGTATATTTCAGGGTAAGTAGACTTTGCTGTCTCTCTTCACACACACTAGACCAGCATATTACATGTGAATACTCTGTATATTAAGGAACAAATTTATTGTAAATCACTTCTATTACATTTAAAGTAGTCTTTAGCAAATTCTACTGTCTCATGACAAAGATTGTAGGGCAATAAACTTTATTACGTATTATATTAATATCGCTTCTTTTTAAATAAATGTCTTCTGGTCCCAAATAGGGAACAAAGTTTATTTGATTATGTTTTAAATATTGAAAATTTTCTCTTTATTTTATCATAAATAAATATTACTATCACAAAAATATCAGATGTTCCACCAGAGCCAAGCGGCCAATTAGGGAAAGCCTCACGACAGAAAGTCGCTGAAGACGACGTATGAGACACCGGTGGATCATTGGATGTGGACAGCCCTTGTGGTACTTGAGATGCACTAAAAACTGACTCAAATCTGCAGTCACCTCCATGATGTACAAAATAGGCAACAGTAAACAAAGAAGAAACAGAATACCACTACTACAAATTTTCTTAAAGCAGCAAACTTTTTTCAATTACATTATGTTGACAAACTTTACCAGGATTATTAATTAAAAAGGTCAAACTTACTTTTGTAAATCCTAAGCAAAGAGCATATTTTCTTACATGTTCTTTTCCTAAACAAAGTTTAAAATCTAAATGGACAGGAATAATAGACCCAGGAACTGTTATAAGATCTGACACAGAGGGAGCGACGCCTCTTCACTGCCAGGGTAAGTGGAAAATAATAATTCACAAACCTTGTTCAACTACATTAGCTTACCATCGGCAGATCAATCCACATGCCTCCTAAATTAAAAATATCAAAAAATCAAAGATATGCAATGGATAGTGGTTAAAATCTGAATGTTTACTATGTCCATAATTGCAGTAAAAAATATCTGAATCATTAGCAAAATATTTCAAATATCAAACAGGATAAGGAGGGATTTCCATTGTAATATAATGTATTAACACACAATCTCAAGACCATGCCTGTATGTATATAATTTCAAGATTAATAATAATAATAAAGATAGACAAATAAAGACTATATAAGTAACTTTGAAATCAAAGACAAATTCATTCCTTGACTAAACTTGTTTCGTACCCGCCAACATCTATAACGATTTTTCTTTCACCAATCCTCTTGTTCAATTAGATATCATTTTCACCTAAGGACAGCCAAATTTCATTTCCCATTTAAACTATTCCCAAATACTCCACACAACAATTACAAAGACATCCCATGGTTCAAAAACAACAGTAACCACAGCACTCCTGAGAAAGTTATTGACGTAGTATCCCTGGGAAACAAATTTCAATCCATTCCTATCATGAAACACATCCAAACTAATACATGAAGAGACTTTACTGATTAGTGCAGTTGTCTCTCTCTAGGTTCTCCTCAGCACCTCAAGAAAGGGACAAGGATGGCAGAAACATTGTGTTGTATTTATATTATCACATTTTTCGTCTCCATCTGGCTATCTTTATTATTTTTTAGTCAGACAAAGTTTTTCAATTTAATTTGAACATTGTTTTAGGGAAGAGTTGCCACTTACAATATTCACATACGATGGAGGTTGCTCCATTCTTCTCTAGAGGGACTCTGCATGCGAGGTTTCAATCCTGAGCAGCTGATTCAATAGGCTCCATCTATGCTTTGTCTGTCTTCTCAATCCACATTTCAGCTGAAAAGGAAAACAAAATATGAAACAACTTTAGGAATTAACAAGCAGAATTGTTTTGGTGTGAGTGAAGCAACCTCAGCATATTAATATGCATTACTAATCCCAGTGTGGGCAATAAAAGTTACTTGGGGACAATGAGAGAGTCCAGATGCTAAAATTATGCCTGTGTGGCCAACACACTTCACACCTTCCTTCCTGACAAAGGGGACTCTGACCTACTCTTCATTTCAGGTAAGCCAACTTCCCCCCCCCCCCTCTTTATAAATAAACACAAAGGTGAGTACTTAATTAAACCACTTCAATACTTCAAAGGCCAATACAAAATAATCAACAAAATGCAGAAACTTTAAACATGTGCACAAGGAACACATGCAGCCTCAATAGAGCAGACCTAACAACATCTATACCTCACTATGTCCTTCCTCCCACAACTCCCAAACAAAACGTAACAACAGCCACCTACTACTCACCCCCTGAAAACAAAATACACTGTGACCATTAGAACAATTCCTTACCCTCCCCACTAATCATAGAGGGAGAACACAAACGTTGCCTCAAGGATCTGCCCTCCCACACAGATCATTAGAAACAATTACATGTCCTTCATTTCTTTACTGCAAAAAAAAAATAAAATCGTTTCTTCTCCAATAATTACCCTCAGACCACTTGCCTCTGTGCTAACGTCACCATCCACCACAATTCTACCCCACTCCACATCAACAACCAGACTGGAACCTATACAAACAACTCGTCCGACTCCCCCTTAACAACCCAAGCAAAATTACTGCACCAACATCAATCCAAACTTCTATAATCACAAGATCAATCAAACAACCAACCATCACAGCCTGCAGGAAGAAATTATAAATCTACGTAGATACAAAGTGCAAAAACATAAAAACTCAATTCAATTCAATCAAATCTCTAAAAAATTACATCTCAAAATTAGGGAAATCAACAACCAGGCCAAGCATCAAAATCTCACCGTCCTCAACACCACTGATAATTCAATCTGGAGAAGAACCACAGATATTCCTCCACTTTTGCACAACTCACAAAAATCCTCTCCTATCAATTTACACCCACCAGCCCTGCTCTCAACTATCTCATTCAATTAGCTCTTTCCCAGCCAATAATTATACTAAATCAGAAACTTTCTTTACCTGCAAAAACATTGTCACAACCATATCCAAATTAAAAAATAAAACGTCTCCAGCCATTGACCAAATAAACACAAATCACTTAATAGCCCTAATCCTACTAACACAAACTTAAAACCTCCAAAATCCCCAATAACTGGAAAACTGCAACCAATTACAGGCCCGTCAGTGTCCTACCAATACTTGCCAATTTCTTTGAAAAAATACTTTTACCACAACTAAAAAAATGAATCTCACACTTAATCCCTAACCAACAATTTGGATTCCAAAACAACCACTCATGCACTCAACTTCTTAACATACTAAATAATCCTTTGAATTTGATTATGAAAAAGCTTTGCACAGGGTTCACCATCCCTCACTGTTCTTCCAATTAAAACCTCACCTATCCACCCCTATTTTAACCTCCCATCCAACCATCTTACAAACCGCTCTTAACAGAAAGTGTCCTTGACCCACTCCTATATTCCATCTATACCCAGGATATCCCCCAAACAGCAGCAACAATAACTGCCGTACTTTGCCAGACCCATCACTGTGAATTGGCTACAAACTGCCATTAACCATGTAGCCATTTATGTTAAGATTTGGAGAATAACCATAAACCCCAACATCCATCACAGTTCCTTATTCCCTAAAAAAAAAAGGACTAACATTATCTGCATTAACAACACACCCATTCCAAACAAACAAAACCAGCCACATCAAAAAAAAAATCAGCCACCACTTTAAAATACTAAAACCATTCATTAATCCTGATTCTCCTTTACCCCTTTCAATGAAAAAGTTAGTTTGTTTATCCCTTATGGAACATTTGGGGGTTCCACAGCCAAAACACACAAGATACAAACTTCCCAAAATAAAATCCTTCCTTATATCAGAAACTGTCCCTGGTACTTCTCCAATTCCCACATCCATAGTGACCTTAATATTTCATGTGTCAATCAAACAATAACCAAATACATACTTCAATATAAAAAAAGACAATTCACCCCAACCCGTTAATATCCGATACAGCTGCCTCTCCTCCAACATCACCGTTTAAAAAGAAAGAGACCGAGTGACCAAATTAATAAATAAAAAACAAATGTAGGAGGCGAGACAAAATGCTCCACAGGATGCACATAGCATAATATAACATGTACAAATATCACAACTGTAAAATAATTAGATTGTAAAGTTTCCTGAATAAATATTTTTTATAAAAATAGACTGAGGAACTGTTGTAACGTCTGATACAGAGGGAGCGACGCCTCTTCACTGCCATGGTAAGTGGAAAATAATACTTCACCAACCTTGCTCAACTACATTAGCTTGCAGTGTGCAGATAAATCCACTTGCCTCCTCAATTAGAAATATCACAAGGATCAAAGATGTGCGACAGAATGTCGTTCCAGTAAATTATCTGAATCATTAGCAAAAGATTTCAAATATCAAACAGGAGGAGGAGGAATTTCCATTGTAATTTAATAATGTATCTCAAGTCAACTCCTGTATTTATATAATTTCAACATTAATAATAATAAAGACAGCCAAATACAGACAAAATAAGAAACTGGGAGATCGAAGACATAAATTCACACATTCAATCATTAACTAAACTTGTTTCGTGAATATCTAAAATGATTTTTCTTTCGTCAATCCTCTCCTTTAATTAGATATCATTCACTTAAGGGCAGCCAAAATTAACAAGTTTCATTTCCTATTTAACTAAACTTTTCCCAAATACTCCACACACAACAATTACAAAGACGTCCGTAACCACAGCACTCCTGAGGAAGTTATCCCTGGGAAACAAATTTAGTTTACCCTCCACATTAGTCAACAAATCTCAATCCATTCCTCTCATGAAACACATCCAAACTAATGCATGATAAGACTTTACTGATTAGTGCAGTTGTCTCTCTCTAGGTTCTCCTCAGCACCTCAAGAAAGGGACTAGGATTCCAGAAACATTGTGTGCTATTTATATGATCACTTATTTTGTCTCCATTTGGCTGTCTTTATTATTATTATTATTATTATTATTATTGTTTAGTCTGACAAAGTTTTAGGGAAGAGTTGCCACTTACACTGTTCACATATGATGGAGGTTGCTCCATTCTTCTCTAGAGGGACTCTGCATGCGAGGTTTCAATCCTGAGCAGCTGATTAAATAGGCTCCATCTACACTTTGTCTGTCTTCTCAATTGATGTTTCACCTGAAAAGAAAAAACAAAATATGAAACAACTTTAAAAATTAACAAGCAGAACTGTTTTGGTGTGAGTGAAGCAACCTCAGCATATTAATATGCGTTACTAATCCCAGTGCATGGTAAGGAAAAGTTATCAAGAATCTACAGATGAAAACTAAATACAGCAGGTGATGTGGGAAAAGGAAATAAAGCAATAAGGAACTATACATCTAATCAAGATAACGTAACAGGGTTATGGAACTCAATCACCACATGTCCTCCATTCCATTTACATCTTAATAAGTTATTTCTGAAAATATGCTTTATTTAAAAGATTGATAGTGCAATTCCCTCCCATATTAATTGGTATCATTAATAATGTTTCTAAACCATTTTAAAACAATCCGCTAGTAGAAAAAAAAATTTTCACCGACCCTAATTTTACTCGTTTTGCATGCAACATTTCCCCTATTATTCCTGAATCTATCCCCAGACCCCAAAAACAATTCTATCTTTGAAATTCTACCGTATACCACTGTCACATAAAAATATAACCTCCAAAACCAAACAGATGTATTAAGTGCAAACTCTTTTTTACTACTCTCCTCCCACTACTCTAAATTGAGAAAAACCAAAACCTTCACCAAACCTCATTGTGATATCCTTCCTCTATACTTCTTCACCCCATAAAGCTACGTCATTCGAAAACTTCCTCGCATCCCAATTCTCTCCAAACCCAACAATCAACTTCCACCACAATAACAACACCCTTAAAGCCAAACATTCCCTTAACCACATAGTTTTTCTGAAAGGCACCATAATACCTCTCCAACAAGCTACACCATACCTAGGCCTTATCCTCGATTAAAAACTATCATGGAAACCTCACATTACCTCCAGAATCAACTCTTCCCTCTTAGCAGAAAATCTCCCACATCCATTAGCACTAAAAGACACCCCATATGGTCGTACTCATGTGCAATAAGGGGTCCACTGCCTTGTCCCACTCCTACAAAATACAAACCAAAATTCCCTACGGCACCTTTGCAACTCAGTTATCCACAAAAAAACCCTTGAAATTCCTCTAATTCCTACAATAATTCATAAATCTAGAAAGTCCCTAATAAATATCTCCATCAACCATCCAAATACAACTATTGAGCTCTTCTATAATAACCCCCCCCCCCCTCCTTCACAAAATTGCAGACTATAACGTAAACTCCCAATTGACATCATCCTCCCCCTAAATCACTCTGGAATTGCCAAACTAGCCCCCACCTACCAACAGGCACTACAGTTTTCCCCATAACCTGCTGAATGCTTTTAGTAACACAAAGTTTCCACGACGACCAGATCAATCCCAAAGACCATGCCGGCTATCCTTACTGAATGTTGTGGTCAGTTTCTCTAACTTGGAAGGACAAGGACCATATGCAAGACCCCAGGTTTACATGTTAAATATTTTCGAATTGTAAATACTTTTATTATGTTAAATTATCACAAGTGTAAATTCTCTGGACTAAGAGTTGATATTAATAAATTTATAAAAAAATTAATCAGCTGAAATCAGACAAATCTGAAGTCAATTGTGACCACTTCATCACAGTAGGAAATTAATTTATTTATAATCATATTTAAATTTCAAATGAAAAAAAATAATGTTGGCAACCGTGATACAGGTTGTGATGTCACAAATCTTTATCATCTCTCCAATTATGAAAGTTTCACCTAAAAAAATTTCTTTTAACATTTTTGAAGTTATTAATATTAACTCACAATAGTAAAAAGATGTTAATATCCCCTGCTTACGTCACCAAGAACGTGCACTCATTCTACTAATCTATGTGGAAGTGAATTTAAGCTTCTTGACATCCTGTAAGGAAAATGTAAAAAAAAACTTACCCACCAATTTCATAAATGTTTAGAACACAAAAAAGGTGTAAACGTCTGTAATAGTGAAGTAAGTGACCATGAACAATTGTTAAATGTTTACAGTGTGTTTTAGAGTCAGATGGTGTTTGCAGTGAAGTTCTTTATTACTGTAAGCAAGGCTAATCTCAGTGTTGGGAATCTGCAAAACAAAGATTCTTGCCACAGATAATGGAGACATCTATCGTGGTTTCTCAAGGTTTAGCGTCGGGATCTCGGGCCCATTAATAATCTCCCAGCGATTGAAAAATGACAGAAACTGTGGTTAATGATACGTTAATGAAATACATAGAAAATAAAACTTTACTAACTGAACACCTGTCTAGGTTTAGTGACGACATTACAACTAGTTACTGTAGATTGGAATCAAACAATAGTAGTTATAGATTATAGAAGAGCATTTGAAACAGTGAACAGAGGAACCTTATTTAAAAAGTTAAAACGTATATTTAATGGTTGAGGTATGTGTGGTTGGAGGATTACTTCACTAATGGTTTTAAATCAGATGTGAGGGAAGGCAAACGTGGGGTACCACAAGGAAGTAAACTGGAACCTCTACTATTTATAATCTACATTAATCAACTGTCTGTAACAGTAAAATAAATGTTTGTGCATGATGCACGTATATATCAATGGAAATTATAATCAAATTGAAGAACAAATTAATTCTGGTTGGTGAATGCTTCTACTATGCTAATGATAGGTGGAAAAATATTAAGGTAAGTTACCAATGCATTTCAATAAAGGGATGAAAGTTGTATTAAATAAAAGACTTGATGAACAAGTAAGTAATATGTTGAAAGAACAAGGATATTTGGTTATAAGCTGGAAACTACCAGATTGTTATAATACGCTCAATGGTGAGGAACTGATCTGCAGATACGAGACCAGGCAAGCAAGTTCCTTTCATGTAAACCATGTCCGTAAAAAAACTATTTCACAAAGGGTTGACAATGTGCAATAAACTACAACACTATAATTAAAAATCTTCAGCAGGACAACTTAAGAAAAGTTTGGGAAATTGGCTCAAGGACAACATTGGACAGGATGTCATAAAAATTACTCCATTCAACGTGACATTTGAGATTTTATGAGGATTTCTATATTATTGGTTGAGATGTTTAATTAATTATCCACGGGCTATTTGGTAATAAAAACAGAGCGCTCCATTTTACCGCCCACACACACACACGTAGTCCTCATGTACGCAATTTAAATTAAATATATTTTTAAAGGAATTCCCCAACGTATAATAAAGGAGAGTTTGTGAACGTGCGACGTTACCTGATGATGTATTATTTGGTTCCAGCGCCATTTGAGAAAATCCTAGCAAACTCGCGAGGACCGTCAAATTGTCACCAGCCTCGTTACCTTCATGATATTTTAATACTCCTCTGTGCTGGTCGAAACCCCACGAAATTACCAACACAATTCTTCACTGGAAGCCGCGTTTAGATTATGACAGTGAAGCAATTAAATACAACAAAGGCTCAAGTTAACTTCTCCATCATAAATCCTGAGGCTTGTGTAATAAATTAAAATGTCGAATGTCACGTTCTTGCGATTAAACACGTGTAAGATGGGAAATGTTAACTTTGAACCTACCTCGTGGTGTTCAGGTCGAGAGCTGAGGAGGAAATGAACGTGACAACAACAAACACGCCCCACTCCAGCTGTCCCGAGGGTCACGTGCAGATTCTAATTGCGCGACCTCAAGCTCGAGGCTGGACTCGTGTCAGGTTCTCCTGGCGGAATTTACGTAGTTAACAACAAAATAAAAAAATTGTTTCACCAGATAAATAACCTACTAAATTAACCTACTAAATTAACGGCTAATCTTTACTGAACGTCACGGAGTCGAAAAATATATTTTTTTTCGCGTGTTTTATAGATACTAGACGAAAATTCTAAGAACCCCCCTTTATGAAAGACTTTTGCTCTGCTCTCTCTTAGTTTAGCAATTATAAGCACTTAAACGTTTTCTGAATTTCATGACGTCATCACCGTCTGTGACGTAGCGCAGCCGTAAAAAAAAACACCCTGTGGAACTGGGCTCTTCCACCGAGCTTCAGAAACAGCGCCACAAGGACCCCCTGCGCCCACCCCCCACCACCATGAATTAATTTTTGGTGTGAATATGCTGATGCCAAACAGCGCCACAAGGACACCGCCCCCCCACCCCCCATGAATTTTTGGTGGGAATATGCTGGGGTTGGCAGCGCTGACGCCGCCGTATAACGTCAATTGTGACGTTTAAGCCGGCGAAAAAAAAATTAAAGATGGCGGCTCGTGACGGTCAGTAAAGACGAGCCGACGAAACTTATTAACGAACTTAGAATTGGCAGATTGATTCTAAATTTAAAAGAGTTTATTTTATTAGCACAAAAGGAAGAGAACGACATCTGACTGTATCTTTTAATTCCGTTTACACATGTTAACACCATGAAGTTTCAACTCACGATTACTGAGGAACATGTGGCTCGTTCATTACACACACACACACACACACACACTTTGTAGACTGGACGTTTACACACACTGTTGGTCTGATGACAGCTGAAGGTGAAGGACCTGCCACTTGCTCGACGCTGGATGCTGTGTCCTGGTCTCCTACCATCCAAGACAGTGGTCAAAGTTTGATATTGCTACAGATTGAACTTCGGCATACAAAAATGTTTGCTATTTCTCTCGCAGGCTGCTAAATCTTTCTCCATACTCGGCGCTCGCCGTGCGCCTCCACAGCCAACACTCGACTCCAAGTCTCCTCGACTTTTCCACCTCCCAGCTCCACACTTACCTGACTCAACTAACTAAAAAATCTTATCTTCTCTTTACGTATATGACCGTCCCTTCTCTCTTCTCCTTTGTCCCCAAAACTACGAGATTTACCCTCTGCAGCTGCTGCACCCCAGCTAGTAAAATATCTACCCGCTCTGTCTTGTCACATCGAGACCAGGACCCGTAATTACTTTGCACTTGTATCCTCACCGACCCCCCCCCCCCCACACACCGACATGTTCCCTAAACTGCACCCTCCATTATCCTAAGTCAACACGCCAATGGTCCAGCGCCCATTAATCAGGCACAAATGCCTGCCCTTAATAGATTTATCTTGCGACAGGCCTTGCCCTGACTCCGTCATACTGACCCTAAGGCCGGCCGCACTACTGCAAGCGACGCGACGGGTCATTTTGTCGGACGACGACGACTCGAGGAAGAAAATACATGCGGCTCCTTATGCAGGCTAAACTGTCGCGTCCGACACGGCGCGACGGTTTGAGACAGTCCGCGACCGTCGCCTCGTGACAGCCAGACACCTAGCACACAAGGATAAGCTCCAAAAGTTTCGATGACAGAACTTCAGAGAGAGAACTGTTTGCACTTGAGGAAGATGACACTGATCCTATTCAAACAGTTTTCAGAGGATCCAATCCTGCCTATGGATTTCTTTAATTCCAACCATGGCATCATAGGTTCATTTAGTCCATTAGAAGTTTCTGAAGAAAATATTATATTGATTGTAAAAACAGTGTAAGAATGACTGGTCATCCATTTTCGCCTTCCTTTGTCAAGTAAACACCAATACAGTAATGAATATTTGGGGGCAAAGACAAGGTTAGATTATGTGCTCGGCGCATGCGCAGTGCTGCCAGACTTTGCGCTGGGTTCGTCCGTCAGCGTCCGACACGACGAAACACGACTCGTGGTGTCTGGCTGTCACGAAGCGACGGTCGCAGACTGTCTCAAACCGTCGCGTCGAGTCGGACGCAAAACGTCGCAATCTGTCTGAAGCAAAATGCCTCGAGGCAAAACGTCGCAAGCTGTCTGAAGCAAAATGCCTCGTGGCAAATCGTCAGGGTCCGACACGACGAAACACGACTCGAGGTGTCTGGCTGTCACGAAACGACGGTCGCAGACTGTCTCAAACCGTCGCGCCGTGTCTGACGCAAAACGTCGCAAGCTGTCTGAAGCAAAATGCCTCGAGGCAAAACGTCGCAAGCTGTCTGAAGCAAAATGCCTCGAGGCAAAACGTCGCAAGCTGTCTGAAGCAAAATACCTCGAGGCAAAACGTCGCAAACTGTTTGAAGCAAAATACCTCGAGGCAAAACGTCGCAAGCTGTCTGAAGCAAAATGTCACGTGGCAACTCGTCAACGTCCGACACGACGAAAAACGACTCGAGTTGTCTGGCTGTCACGAAGCGACGGTCGCAGACTGTCTCAAACCGTCGCGTCGTGTCGGACGCAAAACGTCGCAAGCTGTCTGAAGCAAAACGCCTCGAGGCAAAACGTTGCAAGCTGTCTGAAGCAAAATGCCTCGTGGCAAATCGTCAGGGTCCGACACGACGAATCACGACACGACGAAACACGACACGACGAAACACGACTCGAGGTGTCTGGCTGTCACGAAGCGACGGTCGCAGACTGTCTCAAACCGTCGCGTCGTGTCGGACGCAAAACGTCGCAAGCTGTCTGAAGCAAAATGCCTCGAGGCAAAACGTCGCAAGCTGTCTGAAGCAAAATGCCTCGGGCAAATCGTCAGGGTCCGACACGACGAAACACGACTCGAGGTGTCTGGCTGTCACGAAACGACGGTCGCAGACTGTCTCAAACCGTCGCGCCGTGTCTGACGCAAAACGTCGCAAGCTGTCTGAAGCAAAATGCCTCGAGGCAAAACGTCGCAAGCTGTCTGAAGCAAAATACCTCGAGGCAAAACGTCGCAAACTGTTTGAAGCAAAATACCTCGAGGCAAAACGTCGCAAGCTGTCTGAAGCAAAATGTCTCGTGGCAACTCGTCAACGTCCGACACGACGAAAAACGACTCGAGTTGTCTGGCTGTCACGAAGCGACGGTCGCAGTCTGTCTCAAACCGTCGCGTCGTGTCGGACGCAAAACGTCGCAAGCTGTCTGAAGCAAAACGCCTCGAGGCAAATCGTTGCAAGCTGTCTGAAGCAAAATGCCTCGTGGCAAATCGTCAGGGTCCGACACGACGAAACACGACACGACGAAACACGACTCGAGGTGTCTGGCTGTCACGAAGCGACGGTCGCAGACTGTCTCAAACCGTCGCGTCGTGTCGGACGCAAAACGTCGCAAGCTGTCTGAAGCAAAATGCCTCGAGGCAAAACGTCGCAAGCTGTCTGAAGCAAAATGCCTCGTGGCAAATCGTCAGGGTCCGACACGACGAATCACGACACGACGAAACACGACACGACGAAACACGACTCGAGGTGTCTGGCTGTCACGAAGCGACGGTCGCAGACTGTCTCAAACCGTCGCGTCGTGTCGGACGCAAAACGTCGCAAGCTGTCTGAAGCAAAATGCCTCGAGGCAAAACGTCGCAAGCTGTCTGAAGCAAAATGCCTCGGGCAAATCGTCAGGGTCCGACACGACGAAACACGACTCGAGGTGTCTGGCTGTCACGAAACGACGGTCGCAGACTGTCTCAAACCGTCGCGCCGTGTCTGACGCAAAACGTCGCAAGCTGTCTGAAGCAAAATGCCTCGAGGCAAAACGTCGCAAGCTGTCTGAAGCAAAATACCTCGAGGCAAAACGTCGCAAACTGTTTGAAGCAAAATACCTCGAGGCAAAACGTCGCAAGCTGTCTGAAGCAAAATGTCTCGTGGCAACTCGTCAACGTCCGACACGACGAAAAACGACTCGAGTTGTCTGGCTGTCACGAAGCGACGGTCGCAGTCTGTCTCAAACCGTCGCGTCGTGTCGGACGCAAAACGTCGCAAGCTGTCTGAAGCAAAACGCCTCGAGGCAAATCGTTGCAAGCTGTCTGAAGCAAAATGCCTCGTGGCAAATCGTCAGGGTCCGACACGACGAAACACGACACGACGAAACACGACTCGAGGTGTCTGGCTGTCACGAAGCGACGGTCGCAGACTGTCTCAAACCGTCGCGTCGTGTCGGACGCAAAACGTCGCAAGCTGTCTGAAGCAAAATGCCTCGAGGCAAAACGTCGCAAGCTGTCTGAAGCAAAATGCCTCGTGGCAAATCGTCAGGGTCCGACACGACGAAACACGACACGACGAAACACGACTCGAGGTGTCTGGCTGTCACGAAGCGACGGTCGCAGACTGTCTCAAACCGTCGCGTCGTGTCGGACGCAAAACGTCGCAAGCTGTCTGAAGCAAAATGCCTCGAGGCAAAACGTCGTAGGCTGTCTAAAGCAAAATGCCTTGTGGCACATCGTCAGGGTCCGACACGACGAAACACGACACGACGAATCACGACTCGAGGTATCTGGCTGTCACGAAGCGACGGTCGCAGACTGTCTCAAACCGTCGCGTCGTGTCGGACGCAAAACGTCGCAAGCTGTCTGAAGCAAAACGCCTCATGGCAAAACGTCGCAAGCTGTCTGAAGCAAAATGCCTCGTGGCAAATCGTCAGGGTCCGACACGACGAAACACGACTCGAGGTGTCTGGCTGTCACGAAGCGACGGTCGCAGACTGTCTCAAACCGTCGCGTCGTGTCGGACGCAAAACGTCGCAAGCTGTCTGAAGCAAAATGCCTCATGGCAAAACGTCGCAAATTGTCTGAAGCAAAATGCCTCGTGGCAAATCGTCAGGGTCCGACACGACGAAACACGACTCGAGGTGTCTGGCTGTCACG
Source organism: Zhengitettix transpicula (assembly GCA_037074705.1). Taxonomy (NCBI): domain Eukaryota; kingdom Metazoa; phylum Arthropoda; class Insecta; order Orthoptera; family Tetrigidae; genus Zhengitettix; species Zhengitettix transpicula. The sequence continues at coordinate 257,399,905 of CM073590.1, forward strand.
AAGTGACGGTCGCAGACTGTCTCAAACCGTCTGGCCGTGTCGGACGCAAAACGTCGCAAGCTGTCTGAAGCAAAATGCCTCGAGGCAAAATCGTCGCCGACAAAATGTTTCACGCTGACTGAGACGGTTTTAGGCTTGTTTCGAGCTGTGAATCTAGCAACCGAACTCATTTAATATCAGTAAAGATGGTGCGTGAGATTTATGGCTACACCCAATTAATATTAAAAGAAATATAAACGGTTTTTTTAATGAATTTCAAGCAGACGAAAACAAATTTTTCATTTTCACACAAGGATAAGCTCCAAAAGTTTCCATGACAGAACTTCAGAGAGAGAACTGTTTGCACTTGAGGAAGATGACACTGATCCTATTCAAACAGTTTTCAGAGGATCCAATCCTGCCTATGGATTTCTTTAATTCCAACCATGGCAACATAGGTTCATTTAGTCTATTAGAAGTTTCTGAAGAAAGTATTATAATGATTGTAAAAATAGTGTAAGAATGACTTGTCATCCATTTTCGCCTTCCTTTGTCAAGTAAACACCAATACAGTAATGAATATTTGGGGGCAAAGACAAGGTTAGATTATGTGCTCGGCGCATGCGCAGTGCTGCCAGACTTTGCGCCGGGTTCGTCTGTCAGCGTCCGACACGACGAAACACGACTCGAGGTGTCTGGCTGTCACGAAGCGACGGTCGCAGACAGTCTCAAACCGTCGCGTCGTGTCGGACGCAAAACGTCGCAAGCTGTCTGAAGCAAAATGCCTCATGGCAAAACGTCGCAAGCTGTCTGAAGCAAAATGCCTCGTGGCAAATCGTCAGGGTCCGACACGACGAAACACGACTCGAGGTGTCTGGCTGTCACGAAGCGACGGTCGCAGACTGTCTCAAACCGTCGCGTCGTGTCGGACGCAAAACGTCGCAAGCTGTCTGAAGCAAAATGCCTAAACATAGCAAAATATATAAAAATCTTATTTTTAAAACGCAAATTGGGAATTGGAGTACTTTTATATCAAAGTAATAGCACTTGCAATACTCCGCAAGTTTCCAGATTAACTGTTAATCAATTTATAGACAAAAACAACTTTATTTAGACATTTGAAATATGTCTTTAAAAAAAGGGGAGGTGGAACATTCTTCCAAATAGAATTGGATATAAAGAAAAAAATCAATGAAATAATAAAAAATTAATTTTGGTGAGTTACTAAACTATACACAATGGCAGTGTCGTTGGATTTTTCTTTTTTCCAGTATTTAATTTTAGTTGATAGTTTTAGTACAATATTGCAACTTTGAAATATAAAACTGAAGCATGATGGAAAGTAATTGACTTTACCAATTAAATCTGAAAAAATAAAAGTGACTACAAATTATGTAACTTAATTAAGCCTGCAAGAAAAGCTGCTTACGTACTTACAAAGCCGCAAAGGTAAACGTCTCCCTCATTGCAAACAGAGCGTGCATACAACGTTTAGTTTCGTATATTATACAAAAAGTAGAATTAATAATTTAATTCTTGATGACTAATTTCATGTCAAAGCACAATTGCAACAATCACCACAAATAAACCGGAATCGTTGAATCGAAAATTCCCGCTTTGTCAAAGATGATTAACAAAGTCATAGAAGCTGTAAAATTTTTTAGTATAATTCCCCGCGGCTGTTTCAATTCTTTCCCGTGAAACTGTTTTCATTCTCAGTTGTCCTCCTACTAATTTTTGACAGATTCATTGGTCACATGTAAATAATAATAATAATAATAATAATAATATTGCAACGACGTGCCACGAGAATTAATTGCAATTCGCGTCGCTCGTTGTTACACGTCTTGGGGGAATTTCAAAGATAATATTTTTACTGACGTGTGTTTATTGCAAGTGACAAGTTCTGAGGACGAATACCGGTAAAGTGCCGGTGCACGTGTTGTTGTTTATCCTTTTATAATGATAACTTGTACGTGTTAGTTTGATAACTTACCGACTTCGCCATCGCTTTCCGTTTGAGCCCCGAAACTTTCGCCGGGGAAAATCGTGCCGTCTTCCAACACAAGCTGCTTCCTGATCAAACACATGGTCGCTGGTCCACGTTAGGAGGCAGACTGCGTAGCACGTACGACTAGGAAGAGACCAATCAGCTGCCAACACTTCCTCTTGAGCTCACTGCGCGCTTTCTCTTTATTTTGTCCCCGGTACGGGACGACATTCAGAATCACAAACACGCGCAAACGATTGGCGCTCAATTAGTGACATTTTTATTAACTCAACCTGCCTGCGTTGACCGTGTAGTTATTTATATAAACCCGAAAAAGTTATTTAACTGTTCCGATTATATTTTTCGACCGATAGTGCATTAATTGAACAGTTTTTAATTTTATTGAATCATTTCTCCGAATTACTTTACTAATTGAACACTCCGTGAGTCGTCAGACATTACGAAAGTTTTAAACTCATGAAATTCTCAGCTAGATTCACAATGTAAACACATGGACGCCATTTTGTAGTCACTAAACATGGCGGAGTAAAATTAACTTACATTTTCGTCCGCAAGGATCGTAAAGTATTTCATATTGTTTTTTATCATCATTAGATGGAACATCGCTGGATGAAAATTTATCATAAAATTTCTGCTTTCTTTCATTACGGGAAAAGGAACTATTTCCTTTGTTCCTCGAGTAGTAACGTCTCTCTCTCTCTGTATCTCTATCTCTCTCTCTATCTCTCTCTCTATCTATCTCTCTCTCTATCTCTCTCTCTATCTCTCTATCTATCTCTCTCTCTATCTCTCTCTCTATCTCTCTCTCTATCTCTCTCCCTATCTCTCTCTCTCCCTATCTCTCTCTCCATATCTCTCCCTATCTCTCTCTCCCCCCCATCTCTCTCTCCCTATCTCTATCTCTCTCTCTCTCCCTATATCTATCTCTCTCTCCCTATCTCTATCTCTCTCTCCCTATCTCTATCTCTCTCTATCTATCTCTCTCTATCTATCTCTCTCTATCTATCTCTCTCTATCTATCTCTCTCTATCTATCTCTCTCTATCTCCCTATCTCTCTCTCCCTATCTCTCTCTCCCTATCACTCTCTCTCTATCTCTCTCTCTCCCTATCTCTCTCTCTCTCTCCCTATCTCTCTCTCTACCTCTATCTCTATCTATCTCTCTCTCTCTCTCTCTCCCCCTCTCTCTCTATATATATATCACGTGACGTCACGGTCTCTTGCCATGCTGTAATTTAACACATAATTATAATTCTTTCCACCTTTATGCTAGGGGTTTCTCAATCCCCCCCCCCATACCACAGTACCGTTTCTCGTGTTTGTAAGAATATGTGGAGCAAGTTTCGTAGCAATCTGTCCACGCGTTTAAATTTGTATAGGAATTAACGTAAATACATGCATACATACATACATCTTATTTTATTACATAGAATTTTTTAAATCAGACGTAGTCACCAATATGTTTTTTTTATTATTATCACCACTCGACGGAGTATCGCTGGATTAACATTATACTTTTTATTCATATTCCCCTGGGCTATGGTTTAAGGATCCTACCCGTTTTATACGTGCACCGGTCTTCAGGAAGGAGTGTTACACCATTACACTGGCCGGTGCACAGAATGGTGTAACACTCCTTCCTGAAGAAGGAGGCTGAGAGCCTCCGAAAATTTGAAGAACCACCTTCAGTTCCTCATGGTGACACCACACTTCACTTTCAGGTAAGCCACAACCTATCTCTCTGTCCTCTCCCTACCAATATTGCAATTATTTTTGACAATGTCACATCCTTACTATTACAATATATATATATATATATATATATATATGTTCAATTTAATATATTTGTAATTACATGGTTGCTTAGGGTCCACAATAGGATGAAACATTTAGCAAAATTAATTAAATTTAAATTTAATTGTATGTTGTTTGCAATTTTTTAACCCATTTAAACTACATGTACTGAAAGAATTAGTATAATACTGTTTTATTAAATACTAATTTCGGATAGAGCTAATTAAGGTAGACATATTCTTTTGTAAATAGGCATAAATCAAATAAATATGAAAGTAAACAGTTTCTAACTTTATTCGCATAATTTCAATATCTATATCTCAAATATTGTCATAAAAGAATTCTCACATGCATTCACATATGTGTTTTGACAATAAAATATGGCAAAGTGATCATATAAAAAGGAACAATTATTTCAATTAGCTTATTTATTTTACAAATAAAGCATGAAACTATTTGTAAAGTTAATAAAAAGCCTCAAATTATGTATAATATTTTACTATGGATATTATGCTGCAATTCTTTCATGGCTCCACTGCTGACCAACTTTGTCCACAACAAACAGCACTCTATCTCCAATCATTTTATCAAAAGCATAGTAGAACTCAATGACTTCTGCAGTTAGCTTGTAGGCGATACTGAAATAGAGAGAACAATTTTAATACATATAATTTATTTTGTGACACAAATTATGCAATAATTTGAAACACACACGGGATTAAAAATGATATTGCATGAACTTTCAGATTATCTTTTCATGACTTGTTATAAACTATGAAGAATTGGAAGGGCTTCAGTTTAGCCATACTTACAAATGATCAGGCATTGGGAGGTCATGTTCTTGTTTATGCACTTTATCCAACAACTCATCATGGTTCTGTTTATGTTCCATCCAGTCAACAGGTTGCCCTTGGTGACAGATATGTGAACGAATCTTACAGTAAAGAGGTTCTCTATCATAGAGATCTTGAAATTCATTCGGTTGTAATTTTTTCACATCGCCTTCAACTCTCACCTGTAAAATATTTTTTATATTTTTAAAACTTATCTCAACTTAATAAGAGGAATGAAATCCTAGCAATAGTTCTCTAAACTGGTGGCCAAGAAATGAGACAGGTGAATGATTGTACAGTGTAGCCAATTAAAACCCCATTATCAATAGTGTATTTAACTAGAACTAGATCTAACCCAATTTCCAAAGTGGGATAACTTTGACTCGCTTTGCCCATCCTATATTTGAAATGAAGTAATTTTTCAACCATCTCAATTCTTTTTTTAGGTAACAGGCTACATGAGAGTAATCCACATGGTGGCAACTTCCCTTTAATAGCATAGGAAGGGATTTGAAAGGGGGGATGTGGAAGGGTAGAGGAAGGGAGCCAAGGGTTAACTAGGGGCCCCCAGCCTATATTTTAAGGATCCTACCCAGCATCTGCCTAAAGAAATGCAGGACAAACCCTAGAAAAACCTGCATCAGGTAGGTCGGGCTTTGGGTACTTGTCCAACGCCCTTCCGATAGCGGTAGAGAAGTTTGCTGTGGGGACTCCTCGACCAGTTTGGGAGGTAGCTGGCCAACTGTTACCGTATGCCCAAGGTCTGTGACCACGGAACATACACCTCTCAGAACAGGCCGAGTTGCCTCGGCTTGTGGGAACCTTAGTTCAAAAACGGAGAGGAAAAGGCATCCCCAAAGTAGCCCCTTCGTATCTCTTTTACAAGGTTCTGCCTGCGAGAGAACATCCCTCTCTCATCCCTAAGAGAGAATAGCCCTCGCAGACCTCCCTCCAATTTTGACCCGTCTCAATTCCTGGCTGTGAATATAGTAAAAGTACTTTTACTAATCAGACAATGAGAACAATAGCCATTATTAACTTTATTAATTAATTGAAATAAATGTCGTGTGGAACCATTTTCAAAAGCATAAGAGGCTCCATAAGTTGTGTTTATATGTTATCAGAAATTTAGTGAATCTATATTTGTTTCATTACCTGAACTTCAGAATCTTGGTTCAGAAGCCATTGAAATTATAACTTAGTTATAACTAATAAAACTTGTTTTCCATAATTATATCATATAACAAATAATACTGCCATGTTGTAGATAAAATATACCAATTGTAAAGATATATATATATATATATACATATGTATATGTATGTATATATATATTTGTATTAATCACACTTTGGCTAGGCACACTTAGTTCTTTAAATATTACCAACACAGTTAACTACAACATGATACATTAGCATGTTTGTTTGTTTGTTTGTTTGTTTGTTTATATATATATAATGAATAATTAAAATCGGCAGTAATTATAATTTCAATTAAACTCAATTGAATTTAAGGTTAAAAATTTAAATAATAATATTACTTGTCTATTGATCACTTTGCCATCATCATCTACATAACACCAGAGAAATACCATGGCAGCTGAAGGAACATCATCCTGAAACAAATTATATTATTCAGAATGATATACATTATAATGAAAGGTATATATTATTTGGCATTATGGTGTTCTAATAGTAATTAATTTTTTATAAGTTGCTATACTTTATATGAGTAATATATCATTCGCCAATAAAAATAACAATAAAAAACATATAACAATGTATTTAATTTATCTGGTTTGCATAATTGAACACAACTGTTTATATATTTTGAGCTATTTAACCTTGTGTGGAGTGTATCTCATGTACGCTGTTTTGATACACTGCTCATTATTAGTTTTAAAATAATAATTTAAAGCTGTTTCTGAGTATTTTGTAATAGAAGAAATCACAACTTGACAATAAAAATATATGGCATTTAAAGATGTAAATATTTAAAATATATTAAAAGAAGGATATAGTAAGGGGTTCCTAACATTTTTTTGTAAATGTAAGCGTTGTAAAAAACCAAATATTTTCTTATGAGTATACGATAAAAATTGTGGTGCTCATTTTATCACATAAATTTGTTATTTGTTGTACAGTTGATACAAATTAAAAGAAAATCTAAAGTTGATATAAGTTTAAAACATTTGTACAACTCCATATTATCAACATCTAACAAAATTATCAATTCACATACACAGTTAACTGTATTCGCCTTAAAGTGTACAGGGGGAAAAACCTAGAAAAACCTGGATCAGGTAAGTTTTTTTTTTTTTTTTTTTTAGGGCAATAGGCTACATGAGGGTAATCCACTTAGGGCAACTCCCCTTTAATAGCATAGGAAGGGATTTGAAAGGGGGGATGCGGAAGGGTAGAGGAAGGTAGCCAAGGGTTAACTAGGGCCCCCGGGCTATATTTTAAGGATCCTACCCGGCATTCGCCTAAAGGAATGCAGGGAAAACCTTAGAAAAACCTGCATCGGGTAGGTCGGGCATTGGGTACTTGTCCCACGCCCTTCCGATAGCGGGAGAGGAGTTTGCTGTGGGGACGCAGCTTACCCCTCGCCATACCTTGGCCTGTTTAGGAGGCAGCTGGCCGACTATTCCAATAGGAATAGCGGACAACTCTTACCGTATGCCCAAGGTCTGCGACCCCGGAACATACACCTCTCAAAACAGACCGAGGTGCCTCGGCATGTGGGAACCTTAGTTCAAAAACACCAGAGAGATGTGAGAGCATCCCCAAAGGTAGCCCCCGCCAGAGCTCTCTGGGAAGGTTCACCTGCGAGAAATCCTCTCGCAGGCTTCCTTCGGATCAGGTAAGTCGGGCTCTTGGGTACTTGTCCCACGCCCTTCTCTGGATGACTGCGAGAGACGGGGTTTGCTGTGGGGGTCGCAGCATTTCCTTCTCTGTGCCTCGACCAGTTGCAGGGAAATTAAACATACCACCACACAAGCACTGAACCAGCCTGCGAGTCTAAAAAATAAAGTTTTATACAGCTTCTGTTCTTGTGTATAAGAATAATGCTGTGTCGTAGATGGTCCCATATCACAACCACATGGGGGAGGGGGGGGGGAAACATTTATTACTCATTCGCTGTCATTAACTAAGAATACGAGGACCTGTGTGTGAGAGTAAGGCACGGGGGAGGAATATTCAGATTCAATCTAATAATTAAATATGACACAGCAGGGTTGACAGATAGGAAATTCTGTCAACTCTTTGACTTTAGGTGTATTTCCGTACATATTAGACGAGTTTTGAACCCGGAGAGTGCGTTAATAAAGGAGAATTAAATCCTCCTATGAGAAATTAGTGCAGGAGCGGCCATTGTGGAGACTCCAGGGTTGATAATTAACAGTAAATAATAACAAATGTTGGTGCCCAGGGATCCTCAAGCGCCTGTAGTGACGTCCGAACGTCACGTAGAAGTGACGTCACAGATACGTGACAGAGAAAAGACTACTTGGGGCACTTGACGCTAAATCACGTGACAGCGCGTGCCGTGACGTGATTCAGTAATTTATAACACGAAATGATCTTTTTTTTTTAAGTAAGTAACATTGACGTGACGTCAGAGCGCAGACTCCAACGAAAGCTTCCACAAATAATTGTCAACCTGTATAAAAAAATAGTACCTGAACCCAATGTCATCAGCCAGAGGTGTGAAATACTCTTAGTATGTCATAGCACTTGCAGACCCCTGCTAAATAAAGATAAGAGGAGTGTCTCTGGTGCATGAGGCAGAGAGCGTGTCGCACTCTTTCAGGACGTGACAGTGATTGACCTTACCTGCTCTGATCGCTTCTAGGACCACCTATTCCTTGATAAGGTCCTCCTGAGCACTGCAAGAGCTTCTTCGTCCACGACGTTGAACACTGGAGTGAGGAACGCGTGACGTCAGAGCGCGGCTCTCACAGTGACGTCATTGGATCTAAGCTGATACTGAGTCACTCCTTACCTCGTGCTTGTGAGAGCAAGGCGAGAGAAGTGTTACAGCCGCCTGCTGGCATCCTCAGCGGCCAGATTCATTAAGGGTTTCCCCTCCCCCGATAGGGTGAGCAAATATGGGTCGTAGAATACATACGAGACATTAGTGCAGGAGCGGCCATTGTGGAGACTCCAGGAGCTACGCCTTCATGGATTATTACCAACACTACTTACGGTAATCCAGCGTCCTGTTGAAGCGCCAAGCAAGACTATAAACACTGTGCTGCTGCTTCTGCTGCTGCTGTTGTCGGCAGCTCCCGTTGTAAGAGACTATTGAACTTCCAGCGCAGTTGTTTTACAGACAGGGGAATTTATCTTCCCCCAATATTATTTATTTATGTTTATGTCAAACTGATAATCGTAACCTTGACTATCCTCATACGAGGACGCGTGGAATAATTAAAAATAAAACTTCCTGGCTCCGTAATTGACGGTTACTCTTACGGGAGGGCAGTACATAATTTTCATAGACGGTCTAAATATTATAATCATGAAAATGGAATAAAACGTTACAGTCCTCTGTCCATTCTCTTTTTCACATACACACCATACATCTTACAGTTAAACAAAACTCATCGTAAACCACGTAATTCGTCTCAAACCTTCTTGTGAATACAATTAATTACTTAAAATTACTGACCAAAATTAATTATAATAAATTAAGAAACAAATAATACGCACTTAACCAAAATTACCAATCCTCCAAGTTTCAAACCTTCTTATGAATACAATTAATTACTTAAAATTACTGACCAAAATTAAATTATAATAAATTAACAAACAAATGATACGCAGTTTACCAAAATTACCAAACCTCCAAGTATCAAACCTTCTTATGAATACAATTAATTACTTAAAATTACTTAAAATTACTGACCAAAATTAATTATAATTAAGTAAGAAACAAATGATACGCAGTTTACCAAAATTACCAAACCTCAAAGTTCCAAACCTTCGAATGAATACAATTAATTACTTAAAATTACTAACGAAAATTAATTATAATAAAGTAAGAAACAAATGATACGTAGTTTACAAAATTACCAAACCTCCAAATTTCAAACCTTCTTAATAAATACAATTAATTACTTAAAATTACTGACCATAATTAATTATAATAAAGTAAGAAACAAATGATACGTAGTTTACAAAATTACCAAACCTCCAAATTTCAAACCTTCTTAATAAATACAATTAATTACTTCCAATTACTGACATTAATTAATTATAATAAAGTAAGAAACAAATGATACGTAGTTTACAAAATTACCAAACCTCCAAGTTTCAAACCTTCTTAATAAATACAATTAATTACTTAAAATTACTGAACATAATTAATTATAATAAAGTAAGAAACAAATGATACGTAGTTTACAAAATTACCAAACCTCCAAGTTTCAAACCTTCTTAATAAATACAATTAATTACTTAAAATTACTGACCATAATTAATTATAATAAAGTAAGAAACAAATGATACGTAGTTTACAAAATTACCAAACCTCCAAATTTCAAAGCTTCTTAATAAATACAATTAATTACTTACAATTACTGACCTTAATTAATTATAATAAAGTAAGAAACAAATGATACGTAGTTTACAAAATTACCAAACCTCCAAATTTCAAACCTTCTTAATAAAAACAATTAATTACTTAAAATTACTGACCATAATTAATTATAATAAAGTAAGAAACAAATGATACGTAGTTTACAAAATTAGCAAACCTCCAAATTTCAAACCTTCTTAATAAATACAATTAATTACTTCCAATTACTGACATTAATTAATTATAATAAAGTAAGAAACAAATGATACGTAGTTTACAAAATTACCAAACCTCCAAGTTTCAAACCTTCTTAATAAATACAATTAATTACTTAAAATTACTGAACATAATTAATTATAATAAAGTAAGAAACAAATGATACGTAGTTTACAAAATTACCAAACCTCCAAGTTTCAAACCTTCTTAATAAATACAATTAATTACTTAAAATTACTGAACATAATTAATTATAATAAAGTAAGAAACAAATGATACGTAGTTTACAAAATTACCAAACCTCCAAGTTTCAAACCTTCTTAATAAATACAATTAATTACTTAAAATTACTGACCATAATTAATTATAATAAAGTAAGAAACAAATGATACGGAGTTAACAAAATTACCAAACCTCCAAGTTTCAAACCTTCTTAATAAATACAATTAATTACTTAAAATTACTGACCATAATTAATTATAATAAAGTAAGAAACAAATGATACGTAGTTTACAAAATTACCAAACCTCCAAATTTCAAAGCTTCTTAATAAATACAATTAATTACTTACAATTACTGACCTTAATTAATTATAATAAAGTAAGAAACAAATGATACGTAGTTTACAAAATTACCAAACCTCCAAATTTCAAACCTTCTTAATAAAAACAATTAATTACTTAAAATTACTGACCATAATTAATTATAATAAAGTAAGAAACAAATGATACGTAGTTTACAAAATTAGCAAACCTCCAAGTTTCAAACCTTCTTAATAAATACAATTAATTACTTAAAATTACTGACCAAAATTAATTATAATAAAGTAAAAAACAAATGATACGTAGTTTACAAAATTACCAAACCTCCAAGTTTCAAACCTTCTTAATAAATACAATTAATTACTTAAAATTACTGAACATAATTAATTATAATAAAGTAAGAAACAAATGATACGTAGTTTACAAAATTACCAAACCTCCAAGTTTCAAACCTTCTTTATAAATACAATTAATTACTTAAAATTACTGAACATAATTAATTATAATAAAGTAAGAAACAAATGATACGGAGTTAACAAAATTACCAAACCTCCAAGTTTCAAACCTTCTTAATAAATACAATTAATTACTTAAAATTACTGACCATAATTAATTATAAAAAGTAAGAAACAAATGATACGTAGTTTACAAAATTACCAAACCTCCAAATTTCAAACCTTCTTAATAAAAACAATTAATTACTTAAAATTACTGACCAAAATTAATTATAATAAAGTAAGAAACAAATGATACGTAGTTTACAAAATTACCAAACCTCCAAGTTTCAAACCTTCCTAATAAATACAATTAATTACTTAAAATTACTGAACATAATTAATTATAATAAAGTAAGAAACAAATGATACGTAGTTTACAAAATTACCAAACCTCCAAATTTCAAACCTTCTTAATAAAAACAATTAATTACTTAAAATTACTGACCATAATTAATTATAATAAAGTAAGAAACAAATGATACGTAGTTTACAAAATTACCAAACCTCCAAATTTCAAACCTTCTTAATAAAAACAATTAAATACTTAAAATTACTGACCATAACTAATTATAATAAAGTAAGAAACAAATGATACGTAGTTTACAAAATTAGCAAACCTCCAAGTTTCAAACCTTTTTAATAAATACAATTAATTACTTAAAATTACTGACCAAAATTAATTATAATAAAGTAAGAAACAAATGATACGTAGTTTACAAAATTACCAAACCTCCAAATTTCAAACCTTCTTAATAAACACAATCAATTACTTAAAATTACTGACCATAATTAATTATAATAAAGTAAGAAACAAATGATACGTAGTTTACAAAATTAGCAAACCTCCAAGTTTCAAACCTTCTTAATAAATACAATTAATTACTTAAAATTACTGAACATAATTAATTATAATAAAGTAAGAAACAAATGATACAGAGTTAACAAAATTACCAAACCTCCAAGTTTCAAACCTTCTTAATAAATACAATTAATAACTTAAAATTACTGAACATAATTAATTATAATAAAGTAAGAAACAAATGATACGGAGTTAACAAAATTACCAAACCTCCAAGTTTCAAACCTTCTTAATAAATACAATTAATTACTTAAAATTACTGACCATAATTAATTATAAAAAGTAAGAAACAAATGATACGTAGTTTACAAAATTACCAAACCTCCAAATTTCAAACCTTCTTAATAAAAACAATTAATTACTTAAAATTACTGACCATAATTAATTATAAAAAGTAAGAAACAAATGATACGTAGTTTACAAAATTACCAAACCTCCAAATTTCAAACCTTCTTAATAAAAACAATTAATTACTTAAAATTACTGACCATAATTAATTATAAAAAGTAAGAAACAAATGATACGTAGTTTACAAAATTACCAAACCTCCAAATTTCAAACCTTCTTAATAAAAACAATTAATTACTTAAAATTACTGACCATAATTAATTATAAAAAGTAAGAAACAAATGATACGGAGTTAACAAAATTACCAAACCTCCAAATTTCAAACCTTCTTAATAAATACAATTAATTACTTAAAATTACTGACCATAATTAATTATAAAAAGTAAGAAACAAATGATACGGAGTTAACAAAATTACCAAACCTCCAAATTTCAAACCTTCTTAATAAAAACAATTAATTACTTAAAATTACTGACCATAATTAATTATAAAAAGTAAGAAACAAATGATACGTAGTTTACAAAATTACCAAACCTCCAAATTTCAAACCTTCTTAATAAAAACAATTAATTACTTAAAATTACTGACCATAACTAATTATAATAAAGTAAGAAACAAATGATACGTAGTTTACAAAATTACCAAACCTCCAAATTTCAAACCTTCTTAATAAAAACAATTAATTACTTAAAATTACTGACCATAATTAATTATAAAAAGTAAGAAACAAATGATACGGAGTTAACAAAATTACCAAACCTCCAAATTTCAAACCTTCTTAATAAATACAATTAATTACTTAAAATTACTGACCAAAATTAATTATAATAAAGTAAGAAACAAATGATACGTAGTTTACAAAATTACCAAACCTCCAAGTTGCAAACCTTCCTAATAAATACAATTAATTACTTAAAATTACTGAACATAATTAATTATAATAAAGTAAGGAACAAATGATACGTAGTTTACAAAATTACCAAACCTCCAAATTTCAAACCTTAATAAAAACAATTAATTACTTAAAATTACTGACCATAATTAATTATAATAAAGTAAGAAACAAATGATACGTAGTTTACAAAATTACCAAACCTCCAAGTTTCAAACCTTCCTAATAAATACAATTAATTACTTAAAATTACTGAACATAATTAATTATAATATAGTAAGAAACAAATGATACGTAGTTTACAAAATTAGCAAACCTCCAAGTTTCAAACCTTCTTAATAAATACAATTAATTACTTAAAATTACTGACCAAAATTAATTATAATAAAGTAAGAAACAAATGATACGTAGTTTACAAAATTACCAAACGTCCAAGTTTCAAACCTTCTTAATAAATACAATTCATTACTTAAAATTACTGACCATAATTAATTATAATAAAGTAAGAAACAAATGATACGTAGTTTACAAAATTACCAAACCTCCAAATTTCAAACCTTCTTAATAAATACAATTAATTACTTAAAATTACTGACCATAATTAATTATAATAAAGTAAGAAACAAATGATACGTAGTTTACAAAATTACCAAACCTCCAAGTTTCAAACCTTCTTAATAAATACAATTAATTACTTAAAATTACTGAACATATTTAATTATAATAAAGTAAGAAACAAATGATACGTAGTTTACAAAATTACCAAACCTCCAAGTTTCAAACCTTCTTAATAAATACAATTTATTACTTAAAATTACTGACCATAATTAATTATAATAAAGTAAGAAACAAATGATACGTAGTTTACAAAATTACCAAACCTCCAAATTTCAAACCTTCTTAATAAATACAATTAATTACTTAAAATTACTGACCATAATTAATTATAATAAAGTAAGAAACAAATGATACGTAGTTTACAAAATTACCAAACCTCCAAATTTCAAAGCTTCTTAATAAATACAATTAATTACTTACAATTACTGACCTTAATTAATTATAATAAAGTAAGAAACAAATGATACGTAGTATACAAAATTACCAAACCTCCAAATTTCAAACCTTCTTAATAAATACAATTAATTACTTAAAATTACTGACCATAATTAATTATAATAAAGTAAGAAACAAATGATACGTAGTTTACAAAATTACCAAACCTCCAAATTTCAAACCTTCTTAATAAGTACAATTAATTACTTAAAATTACTGACCTTAATTAATTATAATAAAGTAAGAAACAAATGATACGTAGTTTACAAAATTACCAAACCTCCAAATTTCAAACCTTCTTAATAAATACAATTAATTACTTAAAATTACTGACCATAATTAATTATAATAAAGTAAGAAACAAATGATACGTAGTTTACAAAATTAGCAAACCTCCAAGTTTCAAACCTTCTTAATAAATACAATTAATTACTTAAAATTACTGACCATAATTAATTATAATAAAGTAAGAAACAAATGATACGGAGTTAACAAAATTACCAAACCTCCAAATTTCAAAGCTTCTTAATAAATACAATTAATTACTTACAATTACTGACCTTAATTAATTATAATAAAGTAAGAAACAAATGATACGGAGTTAACAAAATTACCAAACCTCCAAGTTTCAAACCTTCTTAATAAATACAATTAATTACTTAAAATTACTGACCATAATTAATTATAAAAAGTAAGAAACAAATGATACGTAGTTTACAAAATTACCAAACCTCCAAATTTCAAACCTTTTTAATAAAAACAATTAATTACTTAAAATTACTGACCATAAATAATTATAAAAAGTAAGAAACAAATGATACGTAGTTTACAAAATTACCAAACCTCGAAATTTCAAACCTTCTTAATAAAAACAATTAATTACTTAAAATTACTGACCATAATTATTTATAATAAAGTAAGAAACAAATGATACGTAGTTTACAAAATTACCAAACCTCCAAATTTCAAACCTTCTTAATAAATACAATCAATTACTTAAAATTACTGACCAACATTAATTATAATAAAGTAAGAAACAAATGATACGTAGTTTACAAAATTACCAAACCTCCAAGTTTCAAACCTTCTTAATAAATACAATTAATTACCTAAAATTACTGAACATAATTAATTATAATAAAGTAAGAAACAAATGATACGGAGTTAACAAAATTACCAAACCTCCAAGTTTCAAACCTTCTTAATAAATACAATTAATTACTTAAAATTACTGACCATAATTAATTATAAAAAGTAAGAAACAAATGATACGTAATTTACAAAATTACCAAACCTCCAAATTTCAAACCTTCTTAATAAAAACAATTAATTACTTAAAATTACTGACCATAATTAATTATAATAAAGTAAGAAACAAATGATACGTAGTTTACAAAATTACCAAACCTCCAAATTTCAAACCTTCTTAATAAATACAATTAATTACTTAAAATTACTGACCATAATTAATTATAATAAAGTAAGAAACAAATGCTACGTAGTTTACAAAATTACCAAACCTCCAAATTTCAATCCTTCTTAATAAATACAATTAATTACTTAAAATTACTGACCATAATTAATTATAATAAAGTAAGAAACAAATGATACGTAGTTTACAAAATTAACAAACCTCCAAGTTTCAAACCTTCTTAATAAATACAATTAATTACTTAAAATTACTGAACATAATTAATTATAATAAAGTAAGAAACAAATGATACGTAGTTTACAAAATTACCAAACCTCCAAATTTCAAACATTCTTAATAAAAACAATTAATTACTTAAAATTACTGACCATAATTAATTATAATAAAGTAAGAAACAAATGATACGTAGTTTACAAAATTACCAAACATCCAAATTTCAAACCTTCTTAATAAAAACAATTAATTACTTAAAATTACTGACCATAACTAATTATAATAAAGTAAGAAACAAATGATACGTAGTTTACAAAATTAGCAAACCTCCAAGTTTCAAACCTTCTTAATAAATACAATTAATTACTTAAAATTACTGACCAAAATTAATTATAATAAAGTAAGAAACAAATGATACGTAGTTTACAAAATTACCAAACCTCCAAGTTTCATAACTACTAATTATTACAATTAATTACTTAAAAATACTGACCAAAATTATTTATAATAAAGTCAGAAACAAATGACACGTAGTTTACAAAATTACCAAACCTCCAAGTTTCAAACCTTCTTATAAATACAATTAATTACTTAAAATTACTGACCAAAATTAATTGTAATAAAGTAAGAAACAAATGATACGATGTTTACAGAATTACCAAACCTCCAAGTTTCATAACTACTAATTATTACAATTAATTACTTAAAATTACTGACCAAAATTAATTATAATAAAGTAAGAAACAAATGATACGATGTTTACAGAATTACCAAACCTCCAAGTTTCATAACTACTTATTATTACAATTAATTACTTACAATTACTGACCATAATTAATTATAATAAAGTAAGAAACAAATGATACGTAGTTTACAAAATTACCAAACCTCCAAGTTTCAAACCTTCTTAATAAATACAATTAATTACTTAAAATTACTGACCATAATTAATTATAATAAAGTAAGAAACAAATGATACGTAGTTTACAAAATTACCAAACCTCCAAATTTCAAACCTTCTTAATAAATACAATTAATTACTTAAAATTACTGACCATAATTAATTATAATAAAGTAAGAAACAAATGATACGTAGTTTACAAAATTACCAAACCTCCAAATTTCAAAGTTTCTTAATAAATACAATTAATTACTTACAATTACTGACCTTAATTAATTATAATAAAGTAAGAAACAAATGATACGTAGTATACAAAATTACCAAACCTCCAAATTTCAAACCTTCTTAATAAATACAATTAATTACTTAAAATTACTGACCACAATTAATTATAATAAAGTAAGAAACAAATGATACGTAGTTTACAAAATTACCAAACCTCCAAATTTCAAACCTTCTTAATAAGTACAATTAATTACTTAAAATTACTGACCTTAATTAATTATAATAAAGTAAGAAACAAATGATACGTAGTTTACAAAATTACCAAACCTCCAAATTTCAAACCTTCTTAATAAATACAATTAATTACTTAAAATTACTGACCATAATGAATTATAATAAAGTAAGAAACAAATGATACGTAGTTTACAAAATTAGCAAACCTCCAAGTTTCAAACCTTCTTAATAAATACAATTAATTACTTAAAATTACTGACCATAATTAATTATAATAAAGTAAGAAACAAATGATACGGAGTTAACAAAATTACCAAACCTCCAAATTTCAAAGCTTCTTAATAAATACAATTAATTACTTACAATTACTGACCTTAATTAATTATAATAAAGTAAGAAACAAATGATACGTAGTTTACAAAATTACCAAACCTCCAAATTTCAAACCTTCTTAATAAAAACAATTAATTACTTAAAATTACTGACCATAATTAATTATAATAAAGTAAATAACAAATGATACGTAGTTTACAAAATTAGCAAACCTCCAAGTTTCAAACCTTCTTAATAAATACAATTAATTACTTAAAATTACTGACCAAAATTAATTATAATAAAGTAAGAAACAAATGATACGTAGTTTACAAAATTACCGAACCTCCAAGTTTCAAACCTTCTTAATAAATACAATTAATTACTTAAAATTACTGAACATAATTAATTATAATAAAGTAAGAAACAAATGATACGTAGTTTACAAAATTACCAAACCTCCAAGTTTCAAACCTTCTTAATAAATACAATTAATTACTTAAAATTATTGAACATAATTATTTATAATAAAGTAAGAAACAAATGATACGTAGTTTACAAAATTACCAAACCTCCAAATTTCAAACCTTCTTAATAAATACAATCAATTACTTAAAATTACTGACCAACATTAATTATAATAAAGTAAGAAACAAATGATACGTAGTTTACAAAATTACCAAACCTCCAAGTTTCAAACCTTCTTAATAAATACAATTAATTACCTAAAATTACTGAACATAATTAATTATAATAAAGTAAGAAACAAATGATACGGAGTTAACAAAATTACCAAACCTCCAAGTTTCAAACCTTCTTAATAAATACAATTAATTACTTAAAATTACTGACCATAATTAATTATTAAAAGTAAGAAACAAATGATACGTAATTTACAAAATTACCAAACCTCCAAATTTCAAACCTTCTTAATAAAAACAATTAATTACTTAAAATTACTGACCATAATTAATTATAATAAAGTAAGAAACAAATGATACGTAGTTTACAAAATTACCAAACCTCCAAATTTCAAACCTTCTTAATAAATACAATTAATTACTTAAAATTACTGACCATAATTAATTATAATAAAGTAAGAAACAAATGCTATGTAGTTTACAAAATTACCAAACCTCCAAATTTCAAACCTTCTTAATAAATACAATTAATTACTTAAAATTACTGACCATAATTAATTATAATAAAGTAAGAAACAAATGATACCTAGTTTACAAAATTAACAAACCTCCAAGTTTCAAACCTTCTTAATAAATACAATTAATTACTTAAAATTACTGAACATAATTAATTATAATAAAGTAAGAAACAAATGATACGTAGTTTACAAAATTACCAAACCTCCAAATTTCAAACATTCTTAATAAAAACAATTAATTACTTAAAATTACTGACCATAATTAATTATAATAAAGTAAGAAACAAATGATACGTAGTTTACAAAATTACCAAACCTCCAAATTTCAAACCTTCTTAATAAAAACAATTAATTACTTAAAATTACTGACCATAACTAATTATAATAAAGTAAGAAACAAATGATACGTAGTTTACAAAATTAGCAAACCTCCAAGTTTCAAACCTTCTTAATAAATACAATTAATTACTTAAAATTACTGACCAAAATTAATTATAATAAAGTAAGAAACAAATGATACGTAGTTTACAAAATTACCAAACCTCCAAGTTTCAAACCTACTTATTATTACAATTAATTACTTAAAATTACTGACCAAAATGAATTATAATAAAGTAAGAAACAAATGATACGAAGTTTACAGAATTACCAAACCTCCAAGTTTCATAACTACTAATTATTACAATTAATTACTTAAAAATACTGACCAAAATTATTTATAATAAAGTCAGAAACAAATGACACGTAGTTTACAAAATTACCAAACCTCCAAGTTTCAAACCTTCTTATAAATACAATTAATTACTTAAAATTACTGACCAAAATTAATTGTAATAAAGTAAGAAACAAATGATACGATGTTTACAGAATTACCAAACCTCCAAGTTTCATAACTACTAATTATTACAATTAATTACTTAAAATTACTGACCAAAATTAATTATAATAAAGTAAGAAACAAATGATACGATGTTTACAGAATTACCAAACCTCCAAGTTTCATAACTACTTATTATTACAATTAATTACTTACAATTACTGACCATAATTAATTATAATAAAGTAAGAAACAAATGATACGATGTTTACAGAATTACCAAACCTCCAAGTTTCATAACTACTAATTATTACAATTAATTACTTAAAATTACTGACCAAAATTAATTATAATAAAGTAAGAAACAAATGATACGATGTTTACAGAATTACCAAACCTCCAAGTTTCATAACTACTTATTATTACAATTAATTACTTACAATTACTGACCATAATTAATTATAATAAAGTAAGAAACAAATGATACGAAGTTTACAGAATTACCAAACCTCCAAGTTTCAAACCTACTTATTATTACAATTAATTACTTAAAATTACTGACAAAAATTAATTATAATAAAGTCAGTAACAAATGACACGTAGTTTACAAAATACCAAACCTCCAAGTTTCATAACTACTTATTATTACAATTAATTACTTAAAATTACTGACCAAAATTAATTGTAATAAAGTAAGAAACAAATGATACGATGTTTACAGAATTACCAAACCTCCAAGTTTCATAACTACTTATTATTACAATTAATTACTTAAAATTACTGACCATAATTAATTATAATAAAGTAAGAAACAAATGATACGTAGTTTACAAAATTAGCAAACCTCCAAGTTTCAAACCTTCTTAATAAGTATAATTAATTACTTAAAATTACTGACCTTAATTAATTATAATAAAGTAAGAAACAAATGATACGTAGTTTACAAAATTACCAAACCTCCAAATTTCAAACCTTCTTAATAAATACAATTAATTACTTAAAATTACTGACCATAATTAATTATAATAAAGTAAGAAACAAATGATACGTAGTTTACAAAATTAGCAAACCTCCAAGTTTCAAACCTTCTTAATAAATACAATTAATTACTTAAATTACTGACCATAATTAATTATAATAAAGTAAGAAACAAATGATACGGAGTTAACAAAATTACCAAACCTCCAAATTTCAAAGCTTCTTAATAAATACAATTAATTACTTACAATTACTGACCTTAATTAATTATAATAAAGTAAGAAACAAATGATACGTAGTTTACAAAATTACCAAACCTCCAAATTTCAAACCTTCTTAATAAAAACAATTAATTACTTAAAATTACTGACCATAATTAATTATAATAAAGTAAGAAACAAATGATACGTAGTTTACAAAATTACCAAACCTCCAAATTTCAAAGCTTCTTAATAAATACAATTATTTACTTACAATTACTGACCTTAATTAATTATAATAAAGTAAGAAACAAATGATACGTAGTATACAAAATTACCAAACCTCCAAATTTCAAACCTTCTTAATAAAAACAATTAATTACTTAAAATTACTGACCATAATTAATTATAATAAAGTAAGAAACAAATGATACGTAGTTTACAAAATTACCAAAGCTCCAAATTTCAAAGCTTCTTAATAAATACAATTAATTACTTACAATTACTGACCTTAATTAATTATAATAAAGTAAGAAACAAATGATACGTAGTATACAAAATTACCAAACCTCCAAATTTCAAACCTTCTTAATAAGTATAATTAATTACTTAAAATTACTGACCTTAATTAATTAAAATAAAGTAAGAAACAAATGATACGTAGTTTACAAAATTACCAAACCTCCAAATTTCAAACCTTCTTAATAAAAACAATTAATTACTTAAAATTACTGACCATAATTAATTATAATAAAGTAAGAAACAAATGATACGTAGTATACAAAATTACCAAACCTCCAAATTTCAAACCTTCTTAATAAATACAATTAATTACTTAAAATTACTGACCATAATTAATTATAATAAAGTAAGAAACAAATGATACGTAGTTTACAAAATTACGAAACCTCCAAATTTCAAAGCTTCTTAATAAATACAATTAATTACTTACAATTACTGACCTTAATTAATTATAATAAAGTAAGAAACAAATGATACGTAGTATACAAAATTACCAAACCTCCAAATTTCAAACCTTCTTAATAAATACAATTAATTACTTAAAATTACTGACCATAATTAATTATAATAAAGTAAGAAACAAATGATACGTAGTTTACAAAATTACCAAACCTCCAAATTTCAAACCTTCTTAATAAGTATAATTAATTACTTAAAATTACTGACCTTAATTAATTATAATAAAGTAAGAAACAAATGATACGTAGTTTACAAAATTAGCAAACCTCCAAGTTTCAAACCTTCTTAATAAATACAATTAATTACTTAAAATTACTGACCAAAATTAATTATAATAAAGTAAGAAACAAATGATACGTAGTTTACTAAATTACCGAACCTCCAAGTTTCAAACCTTCTTAATAAATACAATTAATTACTTAAAATTACTGAACATAATTAATTATAATAAAGTAAGAAACAAATGATACGTAGTTTACAAAATTACCAAACCTCCAAGTTTCAAACCTTCTTAATAAATACAATTAATTACTTAAAATTACTGAACGTAATTAATTATAATAAAGTAAGAAACAAATGATACGGAGTTAACAAAATTACCAAACCTCCAAGTTTCAAACCTTCTTAATAAATACAATTAATTACTTAAAATTACTGAACATAATTAATTATAATAAAGTAAGAAACAAATGATACGGAGTTAACAAAATTACCAAACCTCCAAGTTTCAAACCTTCTTAATAAATACAATTAATTACTTAAAATTACTGACCATAATTAATTATAAAAAGTAAGAAACAAATTAAACGTAGTTTACAAAATTACCAAACCTCCAAATTTCAAACCTTCTTAATAAAAAGAATTAATTACTTAAAATTACTGACCATAAATAATTATAAAAAGTAAGAAACAAATGATACGTAGTTTACAAAATTACCAAACCTCGAAATTTCAAACCTTCTTAATAAAAACAATTAATTAATTAAAATTACTGACCATAATTATTTATAATAAAGTAAGAAACAAATGATACGTAGTTTACAAATATACCAAACCTCCAAGTTTCAAACCTTCTTAAAAAATACAATTAATTACTTAAAATTACTGAACATAATTAATTATAATAAAGTAAGAAACAAATGATACGTAGTTTACAAAATTACCAAACCTCCAAGTTTCAAACCTTCTTAATAAATACAATTAATTACTTAAAATTACTGAACATAATTAATTATAAAAAAGTAAGAAACAAATGATACGGAGTTAACAAAATTACCAAACCTCCAAGTTTCAAACCTTCTTAATAAATACAATTAATAACTTAAAATTACTGAACATAATTAATTATAAAAAAGTAAGAAACAAATGATACGGAGTTAACAAAATTACCAAACCTCCAAGTTTCAAACCTTCTTAATAAATACAATTAATAACTTAAAATTACTGAACATAATTAATTATAATAAAGTAAGAAACAAATGATACGGAGTTAACAAAATTACCAAACCTCCAAGTTTCAAACCTTCTTAATAAATACAATTAATTACTTAAAATTACTGACCATAATTAATTATAAAAAGTAAGAAACAAATGATACGTAGTTTACAAAATTACCAAACCTCCAAATTTCAAACCTTCTTAATAAAAACAATTAATTACTTAAAATTACTGACCATAATTAATTATAAAAAGTAAGAAACAAATGATACGTAGTTTACAAAATTATTAAACCTCCAAATTTCAAACCTTCTTAATAAAAACAATTAATTACTTAAAATTACTGACCATAATTAATTATAATATAGTAAGAAACAAATGATACGTAGTTTACAAAATTACCAAACCTCCAAATTTCAAACCTTCTTAATAAAAACAATTAATTACTTAAAATTACTGAACATAATTAATTATAATAAAGTAAGAAACAAATGATACGTAGTTTACAAAATTACCAAACCTCCAAATTTCAAACCTTCTTAATAAATACAATTAATTACTTAAAATTACTGAACATAATTAATTATAATAAAGTAAGAAACAAATGATACGTAGTTTACAAAATTACCAAACCTCCAAGTTTCAAACCTTCTTAATAAATACAATTAATTACTTAAAATTACTGAACATAATTAATTATAAAAAAGTAAGAAACAAATGATACGGAGTTAACAAAATTACCAAACCTCCAAGTTTCAAACCTTCTTAATAAATACAATTAATAACTTAAAATTACTGAACATAATTAATTATAATAAAGTAAGAAACAAATGATACGGAGTTAACAAAATTACCAAACCTCCAAGTTTCAAACCTTCTTAATAAATACAATTAATTACTTAAAATTACTGACCATAATTAATTATAAAAAGTAAGAAACAAATGATACGTAGTTTACAAAATTACCAAACCTCCAAATTTCAAACCTTCTTAATAAATACAATTAATTACTTAAAATTACTGACCATAATTAATTATAATAAAGTAAGAAACAAATGATACGTAGTTTACAAAATTACCAAACCTCCAAATTTCAAACCTTCTTAATAAATACAATTAATTACTTAAAATTACTGACCATAATTAATTATAATAAAGTAAGAAACAAATGATACGTAGTTTACAAAATTACCAAACCTCCAAATTTCAAAGCTTCTTAATAAATACAAATAATTACTTACAATTACTGACCTTAATTAATTATAATAAAGTAAGAAACAAATGATACGTAGTATACAAAATTACCAAACCTCCAAATTTCAAACCTTCTTAATAAATACAATTAATTACTTAAAATTACTGACCATAATTAATTATAATAAAGTAAGAAACAAATGATACGTAGTTTACAAAATTACCAAACCTCCAAATTTCAAACCTTCTTAATAAGTACAATTAATTACTTAAAATTACTGACCTTAATTAATTATAATAAAGTAAGAAACAAATGATACGTAGTTAACAAAATTACCAAACCTCCAAATTTCAAACCTTCTTAATAAATACAATTAATTACTTAAAATTACTGAACATAATTAATTATAATAAAGTAAGAAACAAATGATACGGAGTTAACAAAATTACCAAACCTCCAAGTTTCAAACCTTCTTAACAAATACAAGTAATTACTTAAAATTACTGACCATAATTAATTATAAAAAGTAAGAAACAAATGATACGTAGTTTACAAAATTACCAAACCTCCAAATTTCAAACCTTCTTAATAAAAACAATTAATTACTTAAAATTACTGACCATAAATAATTATAAAAAGTAAGAAACAAATGATACGTAGTTTACAAAATTACCAAACCTCGAAATTTCAAACCTTCTTAATAAAAACAATTAATTACTTAAAATTACTGACCATAATTATTTATAATAAAGTAAGAAACAAATGATACGTAGTTTACAAAATTACCAAACCTCCAAATTTCAAACCTTCTTAATAAATACAATCAATTACTTAAAATTACTGACCAACATTAATTATAATAAAGTAAGAAACAAATGATACGTAGTTTACAAAATTACCAAACCTCCAAGTTTCAAACCTTCTTAATAAATACAATTAATTACCTAAAATTACTGAACATAATTAATTATAATAAAGTAAGAAACAAATGATACGGAGTTAACAAAATTACCAAACCTCCAAGTTTCAAACCTTCTTAATAAATACAATTAATTACTTAAAATTACTGACCATAATTAATTATAAAAAGTAAGAAACAAATGATACGTAATTTACAAAATTACCAAACCTCCAAATTTCAAACCTTCTTAATAAATACAATTAATTACTTAAAATTACTGACCAAAATTAATTATAATAAAGTAAGAAACAAATGATACGTAGTTTACAAAATTACCAAACCTCCAAGTTTCAAACCTACTTATTATTACAATTAATTACTTAAAATTACTGACCAAAATGAATTATAATAAAGTAAGAAACAAATGATACGAAGTTTACAGAATTACCAAACCTCCAAGTTTCATAACTACTAATTATTACAATTAATTACTTAAAAATACTGACCAAAATTATTTATAATAAAGTCAGAAACAAATGACACGTAGTTTACAAAATTACCAAACCTTTAAGTTTCAAACCTTCTTATAAATACAATTAATTACTTAAAATTACTGACCAAAATTAATTGTAATAAAGTAAGAAACAAATGATACGATGTTTACAGAATTACCAAACCTCCAAGTTTCATAACTACTAATTATTACAATTAATTACTTAAAATTACTGACCAAAATTAATTATAATAAAGTAAGAAACAAATGATACGATGTTTACAGAATTACCAAACCTCCAAGTTTCATAACTACTTATTATTACAATTAATTACTTACAATTACTGACCATAATTAATTATAATAAAGTAAGAAACAAATGATACGATGTTTACAGAATTACCAAACCTCCAAGTTTCATAACTACTTATTATTACAATTAATTACTTAAAATTACTGACAAAAATTAATTATAATAAAGTAAGAAACAAATGATACGAAGTTTACAGAATTACGAAACCTCCAAGTTTCAAACCTACTTATTATTATAATTAATTACTTAAAATTACTGACCAAAATTAATTATAATAAAGTAAGAAACAAATGATACGATGTTTACAGAATTACCAAACCTCCAAGTTTCATAACTACTTATTATTACAATTAATTACTTAAAATTACTGACAAAAATTAATTATAATAAAGTAAGAAACAAATGATACGATGTTTACAGAATTACCAAACCTCCAAGTTTCATAACTACTTATTATTACAATTAATTACTTAAAATTACTGACAAAAATTAATTATAATAAAGTAAGAAACAAATGATACGAAGTTTACAGAATTACGAAACCTCCAAGTTTCAAACCTACTTATTATTACAATTAATTACTTAAAATTACTGACCAAAATTAATTATAATAAAGTAAGAAACAAATGATACGATGTTTACAGAATTACCAAACCTCCAAGTTTCATAACTACTTATTATTACAATTAATTACTTACAATTACTGACCATAATTAATTATAATAAAGTAAGAAACAAATGATACGAAGTTTACAGAATTACCAAACCTCCAAGTTTCAAACCTACTTATTATTACAATTAATTACTTAAAATTACTGACAAAAATTAATTATAATAAAGTCAGTAACAAATGACACGTAGTTTACAAAATTACCAAACCTCCAAGTTTCATAACTATTTATTATTACAATTAATTACTTAAAATTACTGACAAAAATTAATTATAATAAAGTCAGTAACAAATGACACGTAGTTTACAAAATTACCAAACCTCCAAGTTTCATAACTACTTATTATTACAATTAATTACTTAAAATTACTGACAAAAATTAATTATAATAAAGTAAGAAACAAATGATACGAAGTTTACAGAATTACGAAACCTCCAAGTTTCAAACCTACTTATTATTACAATTAATTACTTAAAATTACTGACAAAAATTAATTATAATAAAGTCAGTAACAAATGACACGTAGTTTACAAAATTACCAAACCTCCAAGTTTCATAACTACTTATTATTACAATTAATTACTTAAAATTACTGACCAAAATTAATTG
This sequence comes from Zhengitettix transpicula, assembly GCA_037074705.1. NCBI lineage: Eukaryota > Metazoa > Arthropoda > Insecta > Orthoptera > Tetrigidae > Zhengitettix > Zhengitettix transpicula. The sequence continues at coordinate 257,427,582 of CM073590.1, forward strand.
TAATAAAGTAAGAAACAAATGATACGATGTTTACAGAATTACCAAACCTCCAAGTTTCATAACTACTTATTATTACAATTAATTACTTAAAATTACTGACAAAAATTAATTATAATAAAGTAAGAAACAAATGATACGAAGTTTACAGAATTACCAAACCTCCAAGTTTCAAACCTACTTATTATTACAATTAATTACTTAAAATTACTGACAAAAATTAATTATAATAAAGTCAGTAACAAATGACACGTAGTTTACAAAATTACCAAACCTCGAAATTTAGCAAATTACCATACCCCTAAGTTAAGAAAGTTTTCAAACCCAAACGTTTTATAAAATTACCAAACCCCAAAGTTTTAAAAATTACTGAACCCCTAATTTTTAAAATTAACGAACCCCTAAAATTTTAAATTACCGAACCCTCTAAGTTTTAAAACTTATTAATGATACAATTTAATAATAAAAATTATATGTTGTTACTGCAACTAAAACTGGAATAATTTTGCCTTTCTGAATAATAATATAATAATAAACAAAATATATAAGTAACAAAATTACTTAATTAATAGGTTTGAAACTTTTACATGAACACAACAAATTACTTTTAACAATACAAGATTTCTGCAACAAAAATTGAAAATTCTCCAAGTAATAGGTTTGTAACAATTATGACAACAAACAAATTACCAAATTTACAGGTTTGTAACGTTTACATGAATTCACCAAAATATTTTGAACAATACAATATTTTTCCAACACAAATAGGAAATTATACAATTAACAGGATAATAACAATTATAATATTCTAATTAACAAATGAGATGACGTTTTTAAATTACCAAATCTCTACTTTTAATATATATATATATATATATATACAATGTAATGATTAAAGTTAATTTAATAATTATTATATAATGAATTGTAATTGATACCGACAAACGTACAAAGTGAGAATTTCCCTCAGGTGTCACCAATATTAAAGCCCAACAGTTAAAAAAAAGTGGAAATTTAGTAAAAATGCGCCCTTTTATAATTTGACAGAGGTGAGTTTGTGTTGGTGAACCTGTGAAATTGCCCTAAGTAAAACATTTTGAATTGATTTGCAAACGCTCCATTAAAGGTACAAGTCTTACGATTTCTGTTTCATTCAGTGTGTTTTATTGAAGATAATTGTTAATATCAAGTTAAATCAACCGTTTCAAATATTTTTTAATTAAAAGGCCCGACATTGTCACTGAGGTAAGAGACGACATTTTGTGTACAATTGTTGTGTGGATCAGCAAGTAATTTGTTTTGTAGGGTGAAGTAATTGTTGAATTATTGTTCTTATTCCATCCTCCTTTCATTAGATAATTTCTATTATTAGTTCAATTAAATTAATTATTTACTTTATAGAATTAACGCGTGGCCAATTATATTTAATATTTACTTTACTTATTACACTAATGTAATATTACTTATTACAATACACACAATAAAACAAATTGGAATGTCATCAGCAAGTCTCTGGAAATAAAATGGAACTTTATTAGGTTACATTCTAATAATAACAAAATAATAAATGATTGAAGCCTCCATGTTGCTAGCCTGTGCATGTATACAATAGAGAACATACAATAATACGACGTCTCTGCAAAAAAGGTTGCATTATTACCAGGTTACAAACTAATAACAATTATATTATTATAATAAAATAATAAAACTATGTTAAATAAATATTTAAACCTCTACGTTTAAATCCTGCATAGGAAAGTAATAAAATCGCTAAAGTAAATAAAACTAAAAATTTTACCATTACCACATGTAACAAGGAATCTTTACCTGTTGTTTTACCAACATAGGCCATTACATGATTACAGCAAGTCACAGCTGACTCGTAGTTGGGTAAGTTTTTCTTTCCTGTTGGTAAAGGATCTGTAAATACAACAAACACTTTCAATATTACCAAAGAATTATTGGTTCTTCACCTGTTACAACAAAATAGGCAAGTATGAGAATGTAATAAGTTAGAACTGAACCGTAGTTAAATAATTTTTTCAAAGCTGTCCGTTAAGAATCGGTAAATAAATATTTGAATAGATAATTACCATTTAATGATGAGTCGACAATTATTTTTTGGAATTTTACCAGGTATTAGACCAAAAAAAGCTACTATAATACAATAAGTTAGGACTGTTTCATGGTTAGATAAATTATTAAAAAATCAGTCCGTTCAGAATCAGAAGATAAACATAAAAAATAATTTTAATATCAAATTATAGGAATTTTACCAGGTGTTAGACCAAAGTAGGATAGTAGAATAATAATAAAGTAAGGTAGAAACTAATATACAACGGTAAATAAATTTTTCAAACCTGGTAAAAATCTGATAATAAATATAACAAAATTAATGTGAATTTTACGTCGTTTGGACGACAAATTGTTGGAATTTTAACTGGTGTGAGACCAAAATAGGATCGTGTATTAAGATAATAAGATCAAACTAATTTAGAACGTTAAATAAATTTTACTTACCTGTTGGTTAATGAACTGAAGACGAGCATCGGATGCTGCATCTTCACTGCACTCGAGGAAACCATTGGTCCACCGCGTCTCAGCTGCCAGCATCGCAGACTCCAGCCGTGAAGGAGAGGAAGAAGATCGCAGACTCCAGCCGTGACGCAGAGGAAGAAGATCGCAGACTCCAGCCATGAAGGAGAGGAAGAAGATCGCAGACGGCAACTCTAAAGTGTAAAACCCTGCACTGTGCTCAGAATCTTTATGAACGTGCATTGTTTTACAAGACTCACTCAGTAAAGCCACGCAGTTCACTGGATTCTGAGCCAGTCCCAATGCAACACTCAAAAATAATACAGTTTTTCCCCTTTAAAAAGTGTCGTTGTTAATAATCTTTACCTCAGGCGCCCCAAAATCCTGAGTCTTCTACCAAGAAAAGGCACGTTGTGAAAACAACGTGCGGGAGATCCAAATTCCGCAGGTCTCGTGGACTGAAGATCTCGTGGGCTTGAGGGAAAGGGAAACCTGTAGTGATTTTAAGGGGACGTTTGAAGAATAATAATAAAATAAAAAGATCCAGAATAAGAACGTTTGAACTGTATTGCAATATAAAAATCAAATCAAAAACAAAGCTAAAATACTTGAAAAAATCTGAATGATATGATTTCTAAATAAACCTCTTAAGACTTGGATATTACGTTAATAATTGATTGAATAAAATATGGACATTAATAAAAATCAAAGCTAACATACTTGAAAAAATCAGAATGTTATTAGTTTTAATTAAAGCGCTTAAGGCTTGGATATTACGTTAATTGATTGAATAAAATATGGGCATTAATACGTCATAAGGACTTTAATAAATTAATCATTTAGCTGCGGGGAGGGAGAACATGTTGGGGAGGGCTGGTGACGTCAGAGACTCGCTCTGAAGCTCCCACGCACTCAGCCAAGTGCACTGAGAGACTGCGGCGTCTTCGCACGATCTCGTGCAACATGCATGAATTCAATGTCACCTACCTGAAAAAAAAGGAAAACACTCATTAATACGTCATAGTGAAACGAAAAATCTAGAAAAAATTTAATTTCTATTAATATATGAAAAACAAATGAGACACTGCACTTTTAAAAAAAATCAGAATGAAGCACTTGAGGGAAAAATATTACGAGAATAATTGATTAATTTAAACACAGGTACGAGAACAGCAGTGGGAAAGAAACAACCTCGACAAATATTTATTTAGTATATTTCTATACGGAAAGGAATAAAACACAAAAGGTAGGGACATTTATAAAGAAAACACAGTAATTTCTTAGGCACGAATCGGGCGCGAAATATAGAAAACAATCAAACGCGACAAAAAAAGGGGCCAGCGAACTACGTTCATAAATAAGTGTACACGTACCTTTCGCTGCCGACGAGAGCACGGCCCGGACGGTCACCGCACGATCCACTGGAACGATCCATCCAAATCAACCTAACAAAAATAATAAAAAAGAAACGCATTAATACGTCATAAAGGAATGAATTAGGTAGAAAAAGAAATTAAACTATATTGCAACGTGAAGGACAAATGAAACACATGAGGTAAGGTTTAAATGAAGCACTTATTGCAAATATATAACGTTAATAATTGATTAAATTAAATACAGGTATGAGGTGACCATTGTGAAAGAAACTACCTCGGAACATATTTAATTACTATATTTCAATATCGAAATAAATAAAACAGAAAGGGAGGGAAATTAAAAAAGCAGTTATTTGACAGGCACGAATCAGTATCAAAAATAGAGGGAAGGATCAAATGCAACGTTTACGGCTTCCATATCACGTTCATACGTTAAAACGTAATAATAAAATAAATTATATAAACCCACATTTAAATTAAACAAGGATGCGATTGCAGTCACGAAATGGTTTTTTAGGCCCCAACCTGTTACACAACATACGTCACGGTCAACTGCAACACCAACGGCCTGCATATTACGTTCATAATTAAGTCTCCACATACCTTGTGCTGCCCACGCGCCACGTACTTCTGCCTCGGACTCTACACTTCACTACACTACAGTGACTGGCCACGGCACTGGTTCCTTTACGAGTGATTAGTGGAACACGAAATCAAAAGCGCGCCAAATTGCAACGGTCTCGTGACGTCACGCTACAGAGACTCTCTCTGTCAAGCCATCTTTGACCAGAGAAACAGTGACCCAGCAAAGTGCATTGAGTATCGCTGATGTTAGGCAGGACGCTTACAGCACGGTCAAACGCTATTAATTACCATCATTTTACGTTTATAATTAAATAAATAAAATACACGCACGCGTCATAGTAAAATTAATTAATAAAAAAAATTGAAGCTGTGCCGCCATTTTAAAATCACGAGGTACATCAATTTAAAAATAACGGAATTTTGTTCGGTTTAGATGAAGCAATTAGGGGCTTGTATATGACGTTAATAATTGAATTAAGTTAAATACAGGAACATTGTGAAAGGAATTATCAATTTATTTAACTATTTAGCCCTTACGAAACTAATAAAATACACGAAATAAAAATCCTGTTGCATCCCCATATTACAATTAATGTCACACACATGGCGACAGGAATGAAGACGTCACAGGCCCCAACAGGTTACATGACGTCATCCTACGCGCTCAAACGCTCAACACCTGCATATGACGTCAATTATTTAAATAAAACAAAGGCAATAATCGGTCCTGTTAGATGGAATTAATTTATATTTAATTTAGAAGGTCGTTAAATGGGAATCCGATGCATATTACGTTCACAGATACGTCTCCACGTACCTTGCGCTGACCACGTGCCACGTACTTCTTCGTCGGACGTTACACTCGACCGCACACGCATACACCACCACCGACCGACCGCGGCACTGGTTCCTTCACTACTGAGAAATAAAACGCGCCCAATATGGCGGAGGTCTCGTGACGTCACGCTACAGAGACTCTCTGTCAAGATCCCGCGGTGGTGTCTTTGACCAGAGACTTTCAAAGGTGTTAATGCTAAATGTAAATTAATTTGAGGGTGAAATACGGGCAATGAATACGGAAAATTTTCGCCGGCTACTTTTATGTATTATAACAATTATTTCTCATAAGTAATGTGTGAGTGCAACATCAGGTACACAGAGACATCTACATCTTTAAAGCTAATTTCACAACAAACAAATGTACAACTCTTCCTGTTCGAACCGGAATTAAATAATGTGGTTGTCCGACACGGTTACCACGACCTCCCACCCACAAGAGGCGGAGGTAGACGAGGGTAAAATCTTTTACAACCAAACTACCACTGTAGATTTTTGGGTCAAAAAATTTTTTTTCCTAAATTAAATGAGATTTATAGTGTTCCATGTATTTATGTATATTTGTAACCCGTTTTGGCATAGGAGGGTAGCTACTTGAGGGGGATGGGGGTTAACGGGGAGTTAGAAAAACTTTCAAAGCATAATGACTTAAGGTGTCAGTTTATGATTTACGGTGTCAGTTTATGATTTAAGGTGTCAGTTTATGATTTAAGATGTCACTTTATAATTTAAGGTGTCAGTTTTTTAGATTTAAGGTGTCAGTTTATGATTTAAGATGTCAGTTTATGATTTAAGGTGTCAGTTTTTTAGAATTAAGGTGTCAGTTTATGATTTAAGGTGTCAGTTTATAATTTAAGGTGTCAGTTTATTATTTAAGGTGTCAGTTTATTATTTAAGGTGTCAGTTTATGATTTTAGGTGTCAGTTTATGATTCATGGTGTCAGTTTTTTAGATTTAAGGTGTCAGTTTATGATTTAAGATGTCAGTTTACGATTTAAGGTGTCAGTTTATGATTTAAGGTGTCAGTTTATGATTTAAGGTGTCAGTTTATGATTTACGGTGTCAGTTTATGATTTAAGGTGTCAGTTTATGATTTAAGGTGTCAGTTTATTATTTAAGGTGTCAGTTTATGATTTTAGGTGTCAGTTTATGATTCATGGTGTCAGTTTTTTAGATTTAAGGTGTCAGTTTATGATTTAAGATGTCAGTTTACGATTTAAGGTGTCAGTTTATGATTTAAGGTGTCAGTTTATGATTTAAGGTGTCAGTTTATGATTTACGGTGTCAGTTTATGATTTAAGGTGTCAGTTTACGATTTAAGGTGTCAGTTTATGATTTAAGGTGTCAGTTTATGATTTAAGGTGTCAGTTTATGATTTACGGTGTCAGTTTATGATTTAAGGTGTCAGTTTGGAGTCAAAACAAGCGTTATAGATGTCAATTAGTTCAATTCCGACCCTCACTCTGTCAGATAAGTTGTATTTAAGCCCCTATTGGAGAAGATGAGGGAAAATTTGGTGAAAGGCCGTTACATAAAAGTAATGAGTGAACAGCCGAGAGACCAGATTTGAATCTTTAAAGGTACTGAGTGGACATTTGTTTTTCTTAGGGTTGTACGTGATATATTTTTATGTCGTCTCAATCAAGATAAATGTTGTATCATTTTTAATGCTTTCTGTAGTTTTGGACTTTATTAAATTAGTGACCACAATATTTTGGACTCCCTTAAATCAGCGGAAATGTAGTTTGACTCCCTGATGATAATTAAATTAGGACCATACATTGTTTTTCACGTTGATTGGAGAGTCGTTTCGATCAACTGTTGTCATCTCTGAGAGACAGACTGAAATAATAGGTCTTTTTTTTGGGGGGGGGGGGAGAAAATGTGAAGAAAACATTAAAAAACAATATAAACTTACAAAGTTTATTTAATAATACCATCATAAATACAAATATAAATATTTTTTTGCACTTACATAATAAACTGGTACCTTAAATCATAAACTGACACCGTAAATAATAAACTGACACCGTAAATCATAAACTGACACCTTAAATTATAAACTGACATCTTAAATCATAAACTGACACCGTAAATCATAAACTGACACCTAAAATCATAGACGGACACCTTATATCATAAACTGACACCTTAAATCATAAACTGACACCGTAAATCATAAACTGACACCGTAAATCATAAACTGACACCTTAAATCATAAACTGACACTTTAAATCATAAACTGACACTGTAAATCATAAACTGACATCTTAAATTATAAACTGACACCTTACATCATAAACTGACACTGTAAATCATAAACTGACACCTTAAATTATAAACTGACACCTTAAATCATAAACTGACACTGTAAATTATAAACTGACACCTTAAATTATAAACTGACATCTTAAATCATAAACTGACACCGTAAATCATAAACTGACACCTAAAATCATAAACGGACACCTTAAATCATAAACTGACACCTTAAATCATAAACTGACACCGTAAATCATAAACTGACACCGTAAATCATAAACTGACACCTTAAATCATAAACTGACACCTTAAGAGATTATGCTTTGAAAGTTTTTCTAACTCCCCGTTAACCCCCATCCCCCTCAAGTAGCTACCCTCCTATGCCAAAACGGGTTACAAATATACATAAATACATGGAACACTATAAATCTCATTTAATTTAGGAAAAAAAATTTTTTGGACCCAAATATCTACAGTGGTAGTTTGGTTGTAAAAGATTTTACCCTCGTCTACCTCCGCCTCTTGTGGGTGGAGAGTTGTGGTAATCGTGTCGTACAACCACATTATTAAATTTCGGTTCGAACAGGAAGAGTTGTAAATTTTTTTGTTGTGAAATTAGCTTTAAAGATGTAGATGTCTCTGTGTACCTGATGTTGCACTCACACATTACTTATGAGAAATAATTGTTATAATACATGAACGTAGCTGGCGATAATTTTCCGTATTCATTGCCCGTATTTCACCCTCAAATTAATTTACATTTAGCATTAACACCTTTGAAAGTCTCTGGTCAAAGACACCACCGCGGGATCTTGACAGAGAGTCTCTGTAGCGTGACGTCACGAGACCTCCGCCATATTGGGCGCGTTTTATTTCTCAGTAGTGAAGGAACCAGTGCCGCGGTCGGTCGGTGGTGGTGTATGCGTGTGCGGTCGAGTGTAACGTCCGACGAAGAAGTACGTGGCACGTGGTCAGCGCAAGGTACGTGGAGACGTATCTGTGAACGTAATATGCATCGGATTCCCATTTAACGACCTTCTAAATTAAATATAAATTAATTCCATCTAACAGGACCGATTATTGGCTTTGTTTTATTTAAATAATTGACGTCATATGCAGGTGTTGAGCGTTTGAGCGCGTAGGATGACGTCATGTAACCTGTTGGGGCCTGTGACGTCTTCATTCCAGTCGCCATGTGTGTGACATTAATTGTAATATGGGGATGCAACAGGATTTTTATTTCGTGTATTTTATTAGTTTCGTAAGGGCTAAATAGTTAAATAAATTGATAATTCCTTTCACAATGTTCCTGTATTTAACTTAATTCAATTATTAACGTCATATACAAGCCCCTAATTGCTTCATCTAAACCGAACAAAATTCCGTTATTTTTAAATTGATGTACCTCGTGATTTTAAAATGGCGGCACAGCTTCAATTTTTTTTATTAATTAATTTTGCTATGACGCGTGCGTGTATTTTATTTATTTATTTAATTATAAACGTAAAATGATGGTAATTAATAGCGTTTGACCGTGCTGTAAGCGTCCTGCCTAACATCAGCGATACTCAATGCACTTTGCTGGGTAACCGTTTCTCTGGTCAAAGATGGCTTGACAGAGAGAGTCTCTGTAGCGTGACGTCACGAGACCGTTGCAATTTGGCGCGCTTTTGATTTCGTGTTCCACTAATCACTCGTAAAGGAACCAGTGCAGTGGCCAGTCGCTGTAGTGTAGTGAAGTGTAGAGTCCGAGGCAGAAGTACGTGGCGCGTGGGCAGCACAAGGTATGTGGAGACTTAATTATGAACGTAATATGCAGGCCGTTGGTGTTGCAGTTGACCGTGACGTATGTGGTGTAACAGGTTGGGGCCTGACAAACCATTTCGTGATTGCAATCGTATTCTTGTTTAATTTTAATGTGGGTTTATTTAATTTATTTTATTATTACGTTCTAACGTATGAACGTGATATGGAAGCCGTAAACGTTTCATTTGATCCTTCCCTCTATTTTTGATACTGATACGTGCCTGACAAATATCTTATTTTTTAATTTCCCTCCTTTTCTGTTTTATTTATTTCGATATTGAAATTCAGTAATTTAATATATTCCGAGGTAGTTTCTTTCACACAGCTCACCTCATACCTGTATTTAATTTAATCAATTATTAACGTTATATATTTGCAATAAGTGCTTCATTTAAACCTTACCTAATGTGTCCTTCACGTTGCAATATAGTTTAATTTCTTCTTCTACCTAATTCATTCCTTTATGACGTATTAATGCGTTTTTTTTATTATTTTTCTTAGGTTGGTTTGGATGGATCGTTCCAGTGGATCGTGCGGTGACCGTCCGGGCCGTGCTCTCGTCGGCAGCGCAAGGTACGTGTACACTTATTTATGAACGTAGTTTGCTGGCCCCCTTTTTTGTCGCGTTTGATTGTTTTCTATATTTCGCGCCCGATTCGTGCCTAAGAAATTACTGTGTTTTTTTTATAAATGTCCCTACCTTTTGTGTTTTATTCCTTTCCGTATAGAAATATAATAAATAAATATTTGTCGAGGTTGTTTCTTGCACGCTGCTGTTCTCGTGCCTGTGTTTAAATTAATCCATTATTCTCGTAATATTTTTCCCTCAAGTGCTTCATTCTGATTTTTTTTTGAGGTGCAGTGCCTCATTTGTTTTTCATATATTAATAGAAATTAATTTTTTCTAGATTTTTCGTTTCACTATGACGTATTAATGGGTGATATTCCTTTTTTTTCAGGTAGGTGACATTGAATTCACACATGTTGCACGTGATCGTGCGAAGACGCCGCAGACTCTCAGTGCACTTGGCTGAGTGCGTGGGAGCTTCAGAGCGAGTCTCTGACGTCACCAGCCCTCCCCAACTTATTCTCCCTCCCTGTAGCTAAATGATTAATTTATTTAAGTCCTTATGACGTATTAAAGCCCATATTTTACTCAATCAATTAACGTAATATCCAAGCCTTAAGCGCTTTATTTAAAACTAGTAGCATTCTGATTTTTTCAAGTATATTAGCTTTGATTTTTATTAATGCCCATATTTTATTCAATCAATTATTAACGTAATATCCAAGTGTTAAGAGGTTTATTTAAAAATCATATCATTCAGATTTTTTCAAGTATTTTAGCTTTGTTTTTCATTTGATTTTTATATTGCAATACAGTTCAAACGTTCTTATTCTGCATCTTTTTATTTTATTATTATTCTTCAAACGTCCCCTTAGAATCACTACAGGTTTCCCTTTCCCTCAAGCCCACGAGAGCTTCAGTCCACGAGACCTGCGGAATTTGGATTTCCCGCACGTTGTTTTCACGACGTGCGGTTTCTTGGTAGAAGACTCAGGATTTTGGGGCGCCTTAGGTAAAGATTATTAACAACGACACTTTTTAAAGGGGAAAAACTGTATTATTTTTGAGTGTTGCATTGGGACTGGCTCAGAATCCAGTGAACTGCGTGGCTTTACTGAGTGAGTCTTGTAAAACAATGCACGTTCATAAAGATTCTGAGCACAGTGCAGGGTTTTACACTTTAGAGTTGCCGTCTGCGATCTTCTTCCTCTCCTTCATGGCTGGAGTCTGCGATCTTCTTCCTCTGCGTCACGGCTGGAGTCTGCGATCTTCTTCCTCTCCTTCACGGCTGGAGTCTGCGATGCTGGCAGCTGAGACGCGGTGGACCAATGGTTTCCTCGAGTGCAGTGAAGATGCAGCATCCGATGCTCGTCTTCAGTTCATTAACCAACAGGTAAGTAAAATTTATTTAACGTTCTAAATTAGTTTGATCTTATTATCTTAATACACGATCCTATTTTGGTCTCACACCAGTTAAAATTCCAACAATTTGTCGTCCAAACGACGTAAAATTCACATTAATTTTGTTATATTTATTATCAGATTTTTACCAGGTTTGAAAAATTTATTTACCGTTGTATATTAGTTTCTACCTTACTTTATTATTATTCTACTATCCTACTTTGGTCTAACACCTGGTAAAATTCCTATAATTTGATATTAAAATTATTTTTTATGTTTATCTTCTGATTCTTAACGGACTGATTTTTTAATAATTTATTTAACCTTGAAACAGTCCTAACTTATTGTATTATAGTAGCTTTTTTTGGTCTAATACCTGGTAAAATTTAAAAAAATAATTGTTGACACATCTTTAAATTGTAATTATCTATTCAAATATTTATTTACTGATTCTTAACCGACAGCTTTGAAAAAATTATTTAACTACGGTTCAGTTCTAACTTGTTACATTCTCATACTTGCCTATTTTGTTGTAACAGGTAAAGAACCAATAATTCTTTGGTAATATTGAAAGTGTTTGTTGTATTTACAGATCCTTAACCAACAGGAATGAAAAACTTACCCAACTACGAGTCAGCTGTGACTTGCTGTAATCATGTAATGGCCTATTTTGGTAAAACATCAGGTAAAGATTCCTTGTTATATGTGGTAATGGTAAAATTTTTAGTTTTATTTACTTTAGCGATTTTATTGCTTTCCTATGCAGAATTAAACGTAGAGGTTTAAATATTTATTTAACATAGTTTTATTATTTTATTATAATAATATAATTGTTATTAGTTTGTGACCTGGTAATAATGCAACCTTTTTTGCAGAGACGTCGTATTATTGTATGTTCTCTATTGTATACATGCACAGGCTTGCAACATGGAGGCTTCAATCATTTATTATTTTGTTATTATTAGAATGTAACCTAATAAAGTTCCATTTTATTTCCAGAGACTTGCTGATGACATTCCAATTTGTTTTATTGTGTGTATTGTAATAAGTAATATTACATTAGTGTAATAAGTTAAATAAATATTAAATGTAATGCATTAATTGGCCACGCGTTAATTCTATTATGTAAGTAATTAATTTAATTAAACTAATAATAAAAATTATCTCATGAAAGGAGGATGGAATAAGAACAATAATTCAACAATTACTTCACCTTACAAAACAAATTACTTGCTGATCTACACAACAATTGTATACAAAATGTCGTCTCTTACCTCAGCGACAATGTCGGCGCTTTTAAATAAAAAATATTTGAAACGGTTGATTTAACTTGATATTGACAATTATTTTCAATAAAACACTCTAAATGAAACATAAATCGTAAGACTTGTGCCTTTAATGGAGCGTTTGCAAATCAACTTAAAATGTTTTACTTAGGGCAATTTCACAGGTTCATCAACACAAACTCACCTCTGTCAAATTATAAAAGGGCGCATTTTCACTAAATTTCCACTTCTTTTAACTGTTGGGCTTTAATATTGGTGACACCTGAGGGAAATTCTCACTTTGTGCGTTTGCCGCTATCAATTACAATTCATTATATAATAATTATTAAATTAACTTTAATCATTACATTGTATATATATATATATATAATAAAAGTAGAGATTTGGTAATTTAATAACGTCATCTCATTTGTTAATTAGAATATTATAATTGTTATTAGACTGTTAATTGGATAAATTCCTATTTTTGTTGCAAAAATGTTGTATTGTTCAAAGTATTTTGTTGTATTTATTTAAACGTTTGAAACCTATAGGTTTGGTAATTTTGTTATATTCATGTAAAAGTTTCAAACCTTTAGGTTTTTTTGTTATTTTATTAACGTCATGTAATTTGTTTGTTGTTGTTATCATTGTTATTATCCTGTTAATTGTATAATTTCCTATTTGTGTTGGAAAAATGTTGTATTGTTCAAAATATTTTGTTGTATTAATGTAAATGTTTCAAACCTATAGGTTTGGTAATTTTATTAACGTCATGTAATTTGTTTGTTGTTATAATTGTTACAAACCTATTACTTGGAGAATTTTCAATTTTTGTTGCAGAAATCTTGTATTGTTAAAAGTAATTTGTTGTGTTCATGTAAAAGTTTCAAACCTATTAATTAAGTAATTTTGTTACTTATGTATTTTGTTTATTATTATATTATTATTCAGAAAGACAAAATTATTCCAGTTTTAGTTGCAGTAACAACATATAATTTTTATTATTAAATTGTATCATTAATAAGTTTTAAAACTTAGAGGGTTCGGTAATTTAAAATTTTAGGGGTTCGTTAATTTTAAAATTTAGGGGTTCAGTAATTTTTAAAACTTTGGGGTTTGGTAATTTTATAAAACGTTTGGGTTTGAAAACTTTCTTAACTTAGGGGTATGGTAATTTGCTAAATTTCGAGGTTTGGTAATTTTGTAAACTACGTGTCATTTGTTACTGACTTTATTATAATTAATTTTTGTCAGTAATTTTAAGTAATTAATTGTAATAATAAGTAGTTATGAAACTTGGAGGTTTGGTAATTCTGTAAACATCGTATCATTTGTTTCTTACTTTATTACAATTAATTTTGGTCAGTAATTTTAAGTAATTAATTGTAATAATAAGTAGTTATGAAACTTGGACGTTTGGTAATTTTGTAAACTACGTGTCATTTGTTACTGACTTTATTATAATTAATTTTTGTCAGTAATTTTAAGTAATTAATTGTAATAATAAGTAGGTTTGAAACTTGGAGGTTTGGTAAATCTGTAAACTTCGTATCATTTGTTTCTTACTTTATTATAATTAATTTTTGTCAGTAATTTTAAGTAATTAATTGTAATAATAAGTAGTTATGAAACTTGGAGGTTTGGTAATTCTGTAAACATCGTATCATTTGTTTCTTACTTTATTACAATTAATTTTGGTCAGTAATTTTAAGTAATTAATTGTATTTATAAGAAGGTTTGAAACTTGGAGGTTTGGTAATTTTGTAAACTACGTGTCATTTGTTTCTGACTTTATTATAAATAATTTTGGTCAGTATTTTTAAGTAATTAATTGTAATAATTAGTAGTTATGAAACTTGGAGGTTTGGTAATTCTGTAAACTTCGTATCATTTGTTTCTTACTTTATTATAATTAATTTTGGTCAGTAATTTTAAGTAATTAATTGTAATAATAAGTAGGTTTGAAACTTGGAGGTTTGGTAATTCTGTAAACATCGTATAATTTGTTTCTTTCATTATTATAAATAATTTTGGTCAGTATTTTTAAGTAATTAATTGTATTTATAAGAAGGTTTGAAACTTGGAGGTTTGGTAATTTTGTAAACTACGTATCATTTGTTTCTTACTTTATTATAATTAGTTATGGCCAGTAATTTTAAGTTATTAATTGTTTTTATTAAGAAGGTTTGAAATTTGGAGGTTTGGTAATTTTGTAAACTACGTATCATTTGTTTCTTACTTTATTATAATTAATTATGGTCAGTAATTTTAAGTTATTAATTGTTTTTATTAAGAAGGTTTGAAATTTGGAGGTTTGGTAATTCTGTAAACATCGTATCATTTGTTTCTTACCTTATTATAAATAATTATGGTCAGTAATTTTAAGTAATTAATTGTATTTATTAAGAAGGTTTGAAATTTGGAGGTTTGGTAATTTTGTAAACTACGTATCATTTGTTTCTTACTTTATTATAATTAATTATGGTCAGTAATTTTAAGTTATTAATTGTTTTTATTAAGAAGGTTTGAAATTTGGAGGTTTGGTAATTTTGTAAACTACGTATCATTTGTTTCTTACTTTATTATAATTAATTATGGTCAGTAATTTTAAGTTATTAATTGTTTTTATTAAGAAGGTTTGAAATTTGGAGGTTTGGTAATTTTGTAAACTACGTATCATTTGTTTCTTGTTTTATTATAATTAATTATGGTCAGTAAACTTAAGTAATTAATTGTATTTATTAAGAAGGTTTGAAATTTGGAGGATTGGTAATTTTGTAAACTACGTATCATTTGTTTCTTACTTTATTATAATTAATTATGGTCAGTAATTTTAAGTAATTAATTGTATTTATTAAGAAGGTTTGAAATTTGGAGGTTTGGTAATTTTGTAAACTACGTATCATTTGTTTCTTACTTTATTATAATTAATTATGGTCAGTAATTTTAAGTTATTAATTGTTTTTATTAAGAAGGTTTGAAATTTGGAGGTTTGGTAATTTTGTAAACTACGTATCATTTGTTTCTTACTTTATTATAATTAATTACGGTCAGTAATTTTAAGTAATTAATTGTTTTTATTAAGAAGGTTTGAAATTTGGAGTATTGGTAATTTTGTAAACTACGTATCATTTGTTTCTTACTTTATTATAATTAATAATGTTCAGTAATTTTAAGTAATTAATTGTATTTATTAAGAAGGTTTGAAACTTGGAGGTTTGGTAATTTTGTAAACTACGTATCATTTGTTTCTTACTTTATTATAATTAATTTTGGTCAGTAATTTTAAGTAATTAATTGTATTTATTAAGAAGGTTTGAAACTTGGAGGTTTGCTAATTTTGTAAACTACGTATCATTTGTTTCTTACTTTATTATAATTAGTTATGGTCAGTAATTTTAAGTAATTAATTGTTTTTATTAAGAAGGTTTGAAATTTGGAGGTTTGGTAATTTTGTAAACTACGTATCATTTGTTTCTTACTTTATTATAATTAATTATGGTCAGTAATTTTAAGTAATTAATTGTTTTTATTAAGAAGGTTTGAAATTTGGAGGTTTGGTAATTTTGTAAACTACGTATCATTTGTTTCTTACTTTATTATAATTAATTATGTTCAGTAATTTTAAGTATATAATTGTATTTATTAAGAAGGTTTGAAACTTGGAGGTTTGCTAATTTTGTAAAATACGTATCATTTGTTTCTTACTTTATTATAATTAATTATGGTCAGTAATTTTAAGTATTTAATTGTATTTATTAAGAAGGTTTGAAATTTGGAGGTTTGGTAATTTTGTAAACTACGTATCATTTGTTTCTTACTTTTTTATAATTAATTATGGTCAGTAATTTTAAGTAATTAATTGTATTTATTAAGAAGGTTTGAAATTTGGAGGTTTGCTAATTTTGTAAACTACGTATCATTTGTTTCTTACTTTATTATAATTAGTTATGGTCAGTAATTTTAAGTAATTAATTGTTTTTATTAAGCAGGTTTGAAATTTGGAGGTTTGGTAATTTTGTAAACTACGTATCATTTGTTTCTTACTTTATTATAATTAATTATGGTCAGTAATTTTAAGTAATTAATTGTATTTATTAAGAAGGTTTGAAACTTGGAGGTTTGCTAATTTTGTAAACTACGTATCATTTGTTTCTTACTTTATTATAATTAGTTATGGTCAGTAATTTTAAGTAATTAATTGTATTTATTATGAAGGTTTGAAATTTGGAGGTTTGGTAATTTTGTAAACTACGTATCATTTGTTTCTTACTTTATTATAATTAATTTTGGTCAGTAATTTTAAGTAATTAATTGTTTTTATTAAGAAGGTTTGAAACTTGGAGGTTTGGTAATTTTGTAAACTACGTATCATTTGTTTCTTACTTTATTATAATTAATTTTGGTCAGTAATTTTAAGTAATTAATTGTTTTTATTAAGCAGGTTTGAAATTTGGAGGTTTGGTAATTTTGTAAACTACGTATCATTTGTTTCTTACTTTATTATAATTAGTTATGGTCAGTAATTTTAAGTAATTAATTGTATTTATTATGAAGGTTTGAAATTTGGAGGTTTGGTAATTTTGTAAACTACGTATCATTTGTTTCTTACTTTATTATAATTAATTTTGGTCAGTAATTTTAAGTAATTAATTGTTTTTATTAAGAAGGTTTGAAATTTGGAGGTTTGGTAATTTTGTAAACTACGTATCATTTGTTTCTTACTTTATTATAATTAATTATGGTCAGTAATTTTAAGTAATTAATTGTTTTTATTAAGCAGGTTTGAAATTTGGAGGTTTGGTAATTTTGTAAACTACGTATCATTTGTTTCTTACTTTATTATAATTAATTTTGGTCAGTAATTTTAAGTAATTAATTGTATTTATTAAGAAGGTTTGAAACTTGGAGGTTTGCTAATTTTGTAAACTACGTATCATTTGTTTCTTACTTTATTATAATTAGTTATGGTCAGTAATTTTAAGTAATTAATTGTTTTTATTAAGAAGGTTTGAAATTTGGAGGTTTGGTAATTTTGTAAACTACGTATCATTTGTTTCTTACTTTATTATAATTATTTATGGTCAGTAATTTTAAGTAATTAATTGTTTTTATTAAGCAGGTTTGAAATTTGGAGGTTTGGTAATTTTGTAAACTACGTATCATTTGTTTCTTACTTTATTATAATTAATTTTGGTCAGTAATTTTAAGTAATTAATTGTATTTATTAAGAAGGTTTGAAACTTGGAGGTTTGCTAATTTTGTAAACTACGTATCATTTGTTTCTTACTTTATTATAATTAGTTATGGTCAGTAATTTTAAGTAATTAATTGTTTTTATTAAGAAGGTTTGAAACTTGGAGGTTTGGTAATTTTGTAAACTACGTATCATTTGTTTCTTACTTTATTATAATTAGTTATGGTCAGTAATTTTAAGTAATTAATTGTTTTTATTAAGAAGGTTTGAAACTTGGAGGTTTGGTAATTTTGTAAACTACGTATCATTTGTTTCTTACTTTATTATAATTAATTTTGGTCAGTAATTTTAAGTAATTAATTGTATTTATTAAGAAGGTTTGAAACTTGGAGGTTTGCTAATTTTGTAAACTACGTATCATTTGTTTCTTACTTTATTATAATTAGTTATGGTCAGTAATTTTAAGTAATTAATTGTTTTTATTAAGAAGGTTTGAAATTTGGAGGTTTGGTAATTTTGTAAACTACGTATCATTTGTTTCTTACTTTATTATAATTAATTATGTTCAGTAATTTTAAGTAATTAATTGTATTTATTAAGAAGGTTTGAAACTTGGAGGTTTGCTAATTTTGTAAACTACGTATCATTTGTTTCTTACTTTATTATAATTAATTATGGTCAGTAATTTTAAGTATTTAATTGTATTTATTAAGAAGGTTTGAAATTTTGAGGTTTGGTAATTTTGTAAACTACGTATCATTTGTTTCTTACTTTATTATAATTAATTATTGTCAGTAATTTTAAGTAATTAATTGTATTTATTAAGAAGGTTTGAAACTTGGAGGTTTGCTAATTTTGTAAACTACGTATCATTTGTTTCTTACTTTATTATAATTAGTTATGGTCAGTAATTTTAAGTAATTAATTGTTTTTATTAAGAAGGTTTGAAACTTGGAGGTTTGGTAATTTTGTAAACTACGTATCATTTGTTTCTTACTATATTATAATTAATTTTGGTCAGTAATTTTAAGTAATTAATTGTATTTATTAAGAAGGTTTGAAACTTGGAGGTTTGCTAATTTTGTAAACTACGTATCATTTGTTTCTTACTTTATTATAATTAGTTATGGTCAGTAATTTTAAGTAATTAATTGTTTTTATTAAGAAGGTTTGAAATTTGGAGGTTTGGTAATTTTGTAAACTACGTATCATTTGTTTCTTACTTTATTATAATTAATTATGTTCAGTAATTTTAAGTAATTAATTGTATTTATTAAGAAGGTTTGAAACTTGGAGGTTTGCTAATTTTGTAAACTACGTATCATTTGTTTCTTACTTTATTATAATTAATTATGGCCAGTAATTTTAAGTATTTAATTGTATTTATTAAGAAGGTTTGAAATTTTGAGGTTTGGTAATTTTGTAAACTACGTATCATTTGTTTCTTACTTTATTATAATTAATTATTGTCAGTAATTTTAAGTAATTAATTGTATTTATTAAGAAGGTTTGAAATTTGGTGGTTTGGTAATTTTGTATACTACGTATCATTTGTTTCTAACTTTATTATAATTAATTATGGTCAGTAATTTTAAGTAATTAATTGTATTTATTAAGAAGGTTTGAAATTTGGAGGTTTGGTAATTTTGTAAACTACGTATCATTTGTTTCTTACTTTATTATAATTAATTATTGTCAGTAATTTTAAGTAATTAATTGTATTTATTAAGAAGGTTTGAAATTTGGAGGTTTGGTAATTTTGTATACTACGTATCATTTGTTTCTAACTTTATTATAATTAATTATGGTCAGTAATTTTAAGTAATTAATTGTATTTATTAAGAAGGTTTGAAATTTGGAGGTTTGGTAATTTTGTAAACTACGTATCATTTGTTTCTTACTTTATTATAATTAATTATGGTCAGTAATTTTAAGTAATTAATTGTATTTATTAAGAAGGTTTGAAATTTGGAGGTTTGGTAATTTTGTAAACTACGTATCATTTGTTTCTTACTTTATTATAATTAATTATGGTCAGTAACTTTAAGTAATTAATTGTATTTATTAAGAAGGTTTGAAATTTGGAGGTTTGGTAATTTTGTAAACTACGTATCATTTGTTTCTTACTTTATTATAATTAATTATGGTCAGTAATTTTAAGTAATTAATTGTATTTATTAAGAAGGTTTGAAATTTGGAGGTTTGGTAATTTTGTAAACTACGTATCATTTGTTTCTTACTTTATTATAATTAATTATGGTCAGTAATTTTAAGTAATTAATTGTATTTATTAAGAAGGTTTGAAATTTGGAGGTTTGGTAATTTTGTAAACTACGTATCATTTGTTTCTTACTTTATTATAATTAATTATGGTCAGTAATTTTAAGTAATTAATTGTATTTATAAGAAGGTTTGAAACTTGGAGGTTTGGTAATTTTGTAAACTACGTGTCATTTGTTTCTGACTTTATTATAAATAATTTTGGTCAGTATTTTTAAGTAATTAATTGTAATAATTAGTAGTTATGAAATTTGGAGGTTTGGTAATTCTGTAAACATCGTATCATTTGTTTCTTACTTTATTATAATTAATTTTTGTCAGTAATTTTAAGTAATTAATTGTAATAATAAGTAGTTATGAAACTTGGAGGTTTGGTAATTCTGTAAACTACGTGTCATTTGTTACTGACTTTATTATAATTAATTTTTGTCAGTAATTTTAAGTAATTAATTGTAATAATAAGTAGGTTTGAAACTTGGAGGTTTGGTAATTCTGTAAACTTCGTATCATTTGTTTCTTACTTTATTATAATTAATTATGGTCAGTAATTTTAAGTAATTAATTGTTTTTATTAAGAAGGTTTGAAATTTGGAGGTTTGGTAATTTTGTTAACTCCGTATCATTTGTTTCTTACTTTATTATAATTAATTATGTTCAGTAATTTTAAGTAATTAATTGTATTTATTAAGAAGGTTTGAAACTTGGAGGTTTGCTAATTTTGTAAACTACGTATCATTTGTTTCTTACTTTATTATAATTAATTATGGTCAGTAATTTTAAGTAATTAATTGTATTTATTAAGAAGGTTTGAAATTGGAGGTTTGGTAATTTTGTAAACTACGTGTCATTTGTTTCTGACTTTATTATAAATAATTTTGGTCAGTAATTTTAAGTAATTAATTGTATTTATTAAGAAGGTTTGAAATTGGAGGTTTGGTAATTTTGTAAACTACGTGTCATTTGTTTCTGACTTTATTATAAATAATTTTGGTCAGTATTTTTAAGTAATTAATTGTAATAATTAGTAGTTATGAAATTTGGAGGTTTGGTAATTCTGTAAACATCGTATCATTTGTTTCTTACTTTATTATAATTAATTTTTGTCAGTAATTTTAAGTAATTAATTGTAATAATAAGTAGTTATGAAACTTGGAGGTTTGGTAATTCTGTAAACTACGTGTCATTTGTTACTGACTTTATTATAATTAATTTTTGTCAGTAATTTTAAGTAATTAATTGTAATAATAAGTAGGTTTGAAACTTGGAGGTTTGGTAATTCTGTAAACTTCGTATCATTTGTTTCTTACTTTATTATAATTAATTATGGTCAGTAATTTTAAGTAATTAATTGTTTTTATTAAGAAGGTTTGAAATTTGGAGGTTTGGTAATTTTGTAAACTACGTATCATTTGTTTCTTACTTTTTATAATTAATTATGGTCAGTAATTTTAAGTAATTAATTGTATTTATTAAGAAGGTTTGAAACTTGGAGGTTTGGTAATTTTGTTAACTCCGTATCATTTGTTTCTTACTTTATTATAATTAATTATGTTCAGTAATTTTAAGTAATTAATTGTATTTATTAAGAAGGTTTGAAACTTGGAGGTTTGCTAATTTTGTAAACTACGTATCATTTGTTTCTTACTTTATTATAATTAATTATGGTCAGTAATTTTAAGTAATTAATTGTATTTATTAAGAAGGTTTGAAATTGGAGGTTTGGTAATTTTGTAAACTACGTATCATTTGTTTCTTACTTTATTATAATTAATTATGGTCAGTAATTTTAAGTAATTAATTGTATTTATTAAGAAGGTTTGAAATTGGAGGTTTGCTAATTTTGTAAACTACGTATCATTTGTTTCTTACTTTATTATAATTAATTATGGTCAGTAATTTTAAGTAATTAATTGTATTTATTAAGAAGGTTTGAAATTGGAGGTTTGGTAATTTTGTAAACTACGTGTCATTTGTTTCTGACTTTATTATAAATAATTTTGGTCAGTATTTTTAAGTAATTAATTGTAATAATTAGTAGTTATGAAATTTGGAGGTTTGGTAATTCTGTAAACATCGTATCATTTGTTTCTTACTTTATTATAATTAATTTTTGTCAGTAATTTTAAGTAATTAATTGTAATAATAAGTAGTTATGAAACTTGGAGGTTTGGTAATTCTGTAAACTACGTGTCATTTGTTACTGACTTTATTATAATTAATTTTTGTCAGTAATTTTAAGTAATTAATTGTAATAATAAGTAGGTTTGAAACTTGGAGGTTTGGTAATTCTGTAAACTTCGTATCATTTGTTTCTTACTTTATTATAATTAATTATGGTCAGTAATTTTAAGTAATTAATTGTTTTTATTAAGAAGGTTTGAAATTTGGAGGTTTGGTAATTTTGTAAACTACGTATCATTTGTTTCTTACTTTTTATAATTAATTATGGTCAGTAATTTTAAGTAATTAATTGTATTTATTAAGAAGGTTTGAAACTTGGAGGTTTGGTAATTTTGTTAACTCCGTATCATTTGTTTCTTACTTTATTATAATTAATTATGTTCAGTAATTTTAAGTAATTAATTGTATTTATTAAGAAGGTTTGAAACTTGGAGGTTTGCTAATTTTGTAAACTACGTATCATTTGTTTCTTACTTTATTATAATTAATTATGGTCAGTAATTTTAAGTAATTAATTGTATTTATTAAGAAGGTTTGAAATTGGAGGTTTGGTAATTTTGTAAACTACGTATCATTTGTTTCTTACTTTATTATAATTAATTATGGTCAGTAATTTTAATCTATTAATATTAATTAATATATCATAATATTTCGACGTTTCGACGACAAGTTTGGAATTTCACCAACCAAGAATCTAAAAATAACAAAGTCTTATTTCATAATAAATGATTCGTTCTTTATAAAAATTACTCAAACCTGCACTTCTAAAATCTTAATCTATTAATATTAATTAATATATCATAATATTTCGACGTTTCGACAACAAGTTTGGAATTTCACGAACCAAGAATCTAAAAATAACAAAGTCTTATTTCATAATAAATGATTCGTTCTTTATAAAAATTACTCAAACCTGCACTTCTAAAATCTTAATCTAATAATATTAATTAATATATCCCAATATTTCGACGTTTCGACGACAAGTTTGGAATTTCACCAACCAAGAATCTTCAAATAACAAAGTCTTATTTCATAATAAATGACTCGTTCTTTTTAAAAATTAGTCAAACCTGCACTTCTAAAATCTTAATCCATTAATATTTATTAATATATCGTAATAATCCGACATTTTGACGACAAGTTTGGAATTTCACCAACCAAGAATCTTCAAATAACAAAGTCTTATTTCATAATAAATGACTCGTTCTTTATAAAAATTACTCAAACCAGCACTTCTAAAATCTTAATCTAATAATATTAATTAATATATCCCAATATTTCGACGTTTCGACGACAAGTTTGGAATTTCACCAACCAAGAATCTTCAAATAACAAAGTCTTATTTCATAATAAATGACTCGTTCTTTTTAAAAATTAGTCAAACCTGCACTTCTAAAATCTTAATCTAATAATATTAATTAATATATCCCAATATTTCGACGTTTCGACGACAAGTTTGGAATTTCACCAACCAAGAATCTTCAAATAACAAAGTCTTATTTCATAATAAATGACTCGTTCTTTTTAAAAATTAGTCAAACCTGCACTTCTAAAATCTTAATCTAATAATATTAATTAATATATCCCAATATTTCGACGTTTCGACGACAAGTTTGGAATTTCACCAACCAAGAATCTTCAAATAACAAAGTCTTATTTCATAATAAATGACTCGTTCTTTTTAAAAATTAGTCAAACCTGCACTTCTAAAATCTTAATCCATTAATATTTATTAATATATCGTAATAATCCGACGTTTCGACGACAAGTTTGGAATTTCACCAACCAAGAATCTTCAAATAACAAAGTCTTATTTCATAATAAATGACTCGTTCTTTATAAAAATTACTCAAACCTGCACTTCTAAAATCTTAATCTATTAATATTAATTAATATATCGTAATAATCCGACGTTTCGACGACAAGTTTGGAATTTCACCAACCAAGAATCTTCAAATAACAAAGTCTTATTTCATAATAAATGACTCGTTCTTTTTAAAAATTAGTCAAACCTGCACTTCTAAAATCTTAATCTAATAATATTAATTAATATATCCCAATATTTCGACGTTTCGACGACAAGTTTGGAATTTCACCAACCAAGAATCTTCAAATAACAAAGTCTTATTTCATAATAAATGACTCGTTCTTTATAAAAATTACTCAAACCAGCACTTCTAAAATCTTAATCTATTAATATTTATTAATATATCGTAATAATCCGACGTTTCGACGACAAGTTTGGAATTTCACCAACCAAGAATCTTCAAATAACAAAGTCTTATTTCATAATAAATGACTCGTTCTTTATAAAAATTACTCAAACCTGCACTTCTAAAATCTTTATCTATTAATATTAATTAATATATCGTAATATTTCGACGTTTCGACAACAAGTTTGGAATTTCACCAACCAAGAAACTAAAAATAACAAAGTCTTATTTCATAATAAATGACTCGTTCTTTTTAAAAATTACTCAAACCTGCACTTCTAAAATCTTAATCTATTAATATTTATTAATATATCGTAATAATCCGACGTTTCGACGACAAGTTTGGAATTTCACCAACCAAGAATCTTCAAATAACAAAGTCTTATTTCATAATAAATGACTCGTTCTTTATAAAAATTACTCAAACCTGCACTTCTAAAATCTTAATCCATTAATATTAATTAATATATCGTAATATTTCGACGTTTCGGCAACAAGTTTGGAATTTCACCAACCAAGAATCTTCAAATAACAAAGTCTTATTTCATAATAAATGACTCGTTCTTTATAAAAATTACTCAAACCTGCACTTCTAAAATCTTAATCCATTAATATTAATTAATATATGATAATATTTCGACGTTTCGGCAACAAGTTTGGAATTTCACCAACCAAGAATCTTCAAATAACAAAGTCTTATTTCATAATAAATGACTCGTTCTTTTTAAAAATTAGTCAAACCTGCACTTCTAAAATCTTAATCTAATAATATTAATTAATATATCCCAATATTTCGACGTTTCGACGACAAGTTTGGAATTTCACCAACCAAGAATCTTCAAATAACAAAGTCTTATTTCATAATAAATGACTCGTTCTTTTTAAAAATTAGTCAAACCTGCACTTCTAAAATCTTAATCCATTAATATTTATTAATATATCGTAATAATCCGACGTTTCGACGACAAGTTTGGAATTTCACCAACCAAGAATCTTCAAATAACAAAGTCTTATTTCATAATAAATGACTCGTTCTTTATAAAAATTACTCAAACCTGCACTTCTAAAATCTTAATCTATTAATATTAATTAATATATCGTAATAATCCGACGTTTCGACGACAAGTTTGGAATTTCACCAACCAAGAATCTTCAAATAACAAAGTCTTATTTCATAATAAATGACTCGTTCTTTTTAAAAATTAGTCAAACCTGCACTTCTAAAATCTTAATCTAATAATATTAATTAATATATCCCAATATTTCGACGTTTCGACGACAAGTTTGGAATTTCACCAACCAAGAATCTTCAAATAACAAAGTCTTATTTCATAATAAATGACTCGTTCTTTATAAAAATTACTCAAACCAGCACTTCTAAAATCTTAATCTATTAATATTTATTAATATATCGTAATAATCCGACGTTTCGACGACAAGTTTGGAATTTCACCAACCAAGAATCTTCAAATAACAAAGTCTTATTTCATAATAAATGACTCGTTCTTTATAAAAATTACTCAAACCTGCACTTCTAAAATCTTAATCTATTAATATTAATTAATATATCGTAATATTTCGACGTTTCGACAACAAGTTTGGAATTTCACCAACCAAGAAACTAAAAATAACAAAGTCTTATTTCATAATAAATGACTCGTTCTTTTTAAAAATTACTCAAACCTGCACTTCTAAAATCTTAATCTATTAATATTTATTAATATATCGTAATAATCCGACGTTTCGACGACAAGTTTGGAATTTCACCAACCAAGAATCTTCAAATAACAAAGTCTTATTTCATAATAAATGACTCGTTCTTTATAAAAATTACTCAAACCTGCACTTCTAAAATCTTAATCCATTAATATTAATTAATATATCGTAATATTTCGACGTTTCGGCAACAAGTTTGGAATTTCACCAACCAAGAATCTTCAAATAACAAAGTCTTATTTCATAATAAATGACTCGTTCTTTATAAAAATTACTCAAACCTGCACTTCTAAAATCTTAATCCATTAATATTAATTAATATATGATAATATTTCGACGTTTCGGCAACAAGTTTGGAATTTCACCAACCAAGAATCTTCAAATAACAAAGTCTTATTTCATAATAAATGACTCGTTCTTTTTAAAAATTAGTCAAACCTGCACTTCTAAAATCTTAATCTAATAATATTAATTAATATATCGTAATATTTCGACGTTTCGACGACAAGTTTGGAATTTCACCAACCAAGAATCTTCAAATAACAAAGTCTTATTTCATAATAAATGACTCGTTCTTTATAAAAATTACTCAAACCTGCACTTCTAAAATCTTAATCCATTAATATTAATTAATATATCGTAATATTTCGACGTTTCGGCAACAAGTTTGGAATTTCACCAACCAAGAATCTTCAAATAACAAAGTCTTATTTCATAATAAATGACTCGTTCTTTATAAAAATTACTCAAACCTGCACTTCTAAAATCTTAATCCATTAATATTAATTAATATATCGTAATATTTCGACGTTTCGGCAACAAGTTTGGAATTTCACCAACCAAGAATCTTCAAATAACAAAGTCTTATTTCATAATAAATGACTCGTTCTTTATAAAAATTACTCAAACCTGCACTTCTAAAATCTTAATCTATTAATATTAATTAATATATCGTAATATTTCGACGTTTCGACGACAAGTTTGGAATTTCACCAACCAAGAATCTTCAAATAACAAAGTCTTATTTCATAATAAATGACTCGTTCTTTATAAAAATTACTCAAACCTGCACTTCTAAAATCTTAATCCATTAATATTAATTAATATATGATAATATTTCGACGTTTCGGCAACAAGTTTGGAATTTCACCAACCAAGAATCTTCAAATAACAAAGTCTTATTTCATAATAAATGACTCATTCTTTATAAAAATTACTCAAACCTGCACTTCTAAAATCTTAATCTATTAATATTAATTAATATATCGTAATATTTCGACGTTTCGACGACAAGTTTGGAATTTCACCAACCAAGAATCTTCAAATAACAAAGTCTTATTTCATAATAAATGACTCGTTCTTTATAAAAATTACTCAAACCTGCACTTCTAAAATCTTAATCCATTAATATTAATTAATATATCGTAATATTTCGACGTTTCGGCAACAAGTTTGGAATTTCACCAACCAAGAATCTTCAAATAACAAAGTCTTATTTCATAATAAATGACTCATTCTTTATAAAAATTACTCAAACCTGCACTTCTAAAATCTTAATCTATTAATATTAATTAATATATCGTAATATTTCGACGTTTCGACGACAAGTTTGGAATTTCACCAACCAAGAATCTTCAAATAACAAAGTCTTATTTCATAATAAATGACTCATTCTTTATAAAAATTACTCAAACCTGCACTTCTAAAATCTTAATCTATTAATATTAATTAATATATCGTAATATTTCGACGTTTCGACGACAAGTTTGGAATTTCACCAACCAAGAATCTTCAAATAACAAAGTCTTATTTCATAATAAATGACTCATTCTTTATAAAAATTACTCAAACCTGCACTTCTAAAATCTTAATCTATTAATATTAATTAATATATCGTAATATTTCGACGTTTCGACGACAAGTTTGGAATTTCACCAACCAAGAATCTTCAAATAACAAAGTCTTATTTCATAATAAATGACTCGTTCTTTATAAAAATTACTCAAACCTGCACTTCTAAAATCTTAATCCATTAATATTAATTAATATATCGTAATAATCCGACGTTTCGACGACAAGTTTGGAATTTCACCAACCAAGAATCTTCAAATAACAAAGTCTTATTTCATTATAAATGACTCATTCTTTATAAAAATTACTCAAACCTGCACTTCTAAAATCTTAATCTATTAATATTAATTAATATATCGTAATATTTCGACGTTTCGACGACAAGTTTGGAATTTCACCAACCAAGAATCTTCAAATAACAAAGTCTTATTTCATAATAAATGACTCGTTCTTTATAAAAATTAGTCAAACCTGCACTTCTAAAATCTTAATCTATTAATATAAATTAATATATCGTAATATTTCGACGTTTCGACGACAAGTTTGGAATTTCACCAACCAAGAATCTTCAAATAACAAAGTCTTATTTCATAATAAATGACTCGTTCTTTATAAAAATTACTCAAACCAGCACTTCTAAAATCTTAATCCATTAATATTAATTAATATATCCCAATATTTCGACGTTTCGACGACAAGTTTGGAATTTCACCAACCAAGAATCTTCAAATAACAAAGTCTTATTTCATTATAAATGACTCATTCTTTATAAAAATTACTCAAACCTGCACTTCTAAAATCTTAATCTATTAATATTAATTAATATATCGTAATATTTCGACGTTTCGACGACAAGTTTGGAATTTCACCAACCAAGAATCTTCAAATAACAAAGTCTTATTTCATAATAAATGACTCGTTCTTTATAAAAATTAGTCAAACCTGCACTTCTAAGATCTTAATCTATTAATATTAATTAATATATCGTAATATTTCGACGTTTCGACGACAAGTTTGGAATTTCACCAACCAAGAATCTTCAAATAACAAAGTCTTATTTCATAATAAATGACTCGTTCTTAATAAAAATTACTCAAACCTGCACTTCTAAAATCTTAATCCATTAATATTAATTAATATATCCCAATATTTCGACGTTTCGACGACAAGTTTGGAATTTCACCAACCAAGAATCTTCAAATAACAAAGTCTTATTTCATAATAAATGACTCGTTCTTTATAAAAATTAGTCAAACCTGCACTTCTAAAATCTTAATCTATTAATATAAATTAATATATCGTAATATTTCGACGTTTCGGCAACAAGTTTGGAATTTCACCAACCAAGAATCTTCAAATAACAAAGTCTTATTTCATAATAAATGACTCGTTCTTTATAAAAATTAGTCAAACCTGCACTTCTAAGATCTTAATCTATTAATATTAATTAATATATCGTAATATTTCGACGTTTCGACGACAAGTTTGGAATTTCACCAACCAAGAATCTTCAAATAACAAAGTCTTATTTCATAATAAATGACTCGTTCTTAATAAAAATTACTCAAACCTGCACTTCTAAAATCTTAATCCATTAATATTAATTAATATATCCCAATATTTCGACGTTTCGACGACAAGTTTGGAATTTCACCAACCAAGAATCTTCAAATAACAAAGTCTTATTTCATAATAAATGACTCGTTCTTTATAAAAATTACTCAAACCTGCACTTCTAAAATCTTAATCCATTAATATTAATTAATATATCCCAATATTTCGACGTTTCGACGACAAGTTTGGAATTTCACCAACCAAGAATCTTCAAATAACAAAGTCTTATTTCATAATAAATGACTCGTTCTTTATAAAAATTACTCAAACCTGCACTTCTAAAATCTTAATCCATTAATATTAATTAATATATCGTAATAATCCGACGTTTCGACGACAAGTTTGGAATTTCACCAACCAAGAATCTTCAAATAACAAAGTCTTATTTCATAATAAATGACTCGTTCTTTATAAAAATTAGTCAAACCTGCACTTCTAAGATCTTAATCTATTAATATTAATTAATATATCGTAATATTTCGACGTTTCGACGACAAGTTTGGAATTTCACCAACCAAGAATCTTCAAATAACAAAGTCTTATTTCATAATAAATGACTCGTTCTTTATAAAAATTACTCAAACCAGCACTTCTAAAATCTTAATCCATTAATATTAATTAATATATCGTAATAATCCGACGTTTCGACGACAAGTTTGGAATTTCACCAACCAAGAATCTTCAAATAACAAAGTCTTATTTCATAATAAATGACTCGTTCTTTATAAAAATTAGTCAAACCTGCACTTCTAAGATCTTAATCTATTAATATTAATTAATATATCGTAATATTTCGACGTTTCGACGACAAGTTTGGAATTTCACCAACCAAGAATCTTCAAATAACAAAGTCTTATTTCATAATAAATGACTCGTTCTTTATAAAAATTACTCAAACCAGCACTTCTAAAATCTTAATCCATTAATATTAATTAATATATCGTAATATTTCGACGTTTCGACGACAAGTTTGGAATTTCACCAACCAAGAATCTTCAAATAACAAAGTCTTATTTCATAATAAATGACTCGTTCTTTATAAAAATTAGTCAAACCTGCACTTCTAAGATCTTAATCTATTAATATTAATTAATATATCGTAATAATCCGACGTTTCGACGACAAGTTTGGAATTTCACCAACCAAGAATCTTCAAATAACAAAGTCTTATTTCATAATAAATGACTCGTTCTTTATAAAAATTACTCAAACCAGCACTTCTAAAATCTTAATCCATTAATATTAATTAATATATCGTAATAATCCGACGTTTCGACGACAAGTTTGGAATTTCACCAACCAAGAATCTTCAAATAACAAAGTCTTATTTCATAATAAATGACTCGTTCTTTATAAAAATTAGTCAAACCTGCACTTCTAAAATCTTAATCTATTAATATAAATTAATATATCGTAATATTTCGACGTTTCGACGACAAGTTTGGAATTTCACCAACCAAGAATCTTCAAATAACAAAGTCTTATTTCATAATAAATGACTCGTTCTTTATAAAAATTACTCAAACCAGCACTTCTAAAATCTTAATCCATTAATATTAATTAATATATCGTAATAATCCGACGTTTCGACGACAAGTTTGGAATTTCACCAACCAAGAATCTTCAAATAACAAAGTCTTATTTCATAATAAATGACTCGTTCTTTATAAAAATTAGTCAAACCTGCACTTCTAAAATCTTAATCTATTAATATAAATTAATATATCGTAATATTTCGACGTTTCGACGACAAGTTTGGAATTTCACCAACCAAGAATCTTCAAATAACAAAGTCTTATTTCATAATAAATGACTCGTTCTTTATAAAAATTACTCAAACCAGCACTTCTAAAATCTTAATCCATTAATATTAATTAATATATCGTAATAATCCGACGTTTCGACGACAAGTTTGGAATTTCACCAACCAAGAATCTTCAAATAACAAAGTCTTATTTCATAATAAATGACTCGTTCTTTATAAAAATTAGTCAAACCTGCACTTCTAAAATCTTAATCTATTAATATAAATTAATATATCGTAATATTTCGACGTTTCGACGACAAGTTTGGAATTTCACCAACCAAGAATCTTCAAATAACAAAGTCTTATTTCATAATAAATGACTCGTTCTTTATAAAAATTACTCAAACCAGCACTTCTAAAATCTTAATCCATTAATATTAATTAATATATCGTAATAATCCGACGTTTCGACGACAAGTTTGGAATTTCACCAACCAAGAATCTTCAAATAACAAAGTCTTATTTCATAATAAATGACTCGTTCTTTATAAAAATTAGTCAAACCTGCACTTCTAAAATCTTAATCCATTAATATTAATTAATATATCGTAATATT
Source organism: Zhengitettix transpicula (assembly GCA_037074705.1). Lineage (NCBI taxonomy): Eukaryota > Metazoa > Arthropoda > Insecta > Orthoptera > Tetrigidae > Zhengitettix > Zhengitettix transpicula. Next base: position 257,459,633 of record CM073590.1, read on the forward strand.
TCGACGTTTCGACGACAAGTTTGGAATTTCACCAACCAAGAATCTTCAAATAACAAAGTCTTATTTCATAATAAATGACTCGTTCTTTATAAAAATTACTCAAACCAGCACTTCTAAAATCTTAATCCATTAATATTAATTAATATATCGTAATAATCCGACGTTTCGACGACAAGTTTGGAATTTCACCAACCAAGAATCTTCAAATAACAAAGTCTTATTTCATAATAAATGACTCGTTCTTTATAAAAATTAGTCAAACCTGCACTTCTAAAATCTTAATCCATTAATATTAATTAATATATCGTAATATTTCGACGTTTCGACGACAAGTTTGGAATTTCACCAACCAAGAATCTTCAAATAACAAAGTCTTATTTCATAATAAATGACTCGTTCTTTATAAAAATTACTCAAACCAGCACTTCTAAAATCTTAATCCATTAATATTAATTAATATATCGTAATAATCCGACGTTTCGACGACAAGTTTGGAATTTCACCAACCAAGAATCTTCAAATAACAAAGTCTTATTTCATAATAAATGACTCGTTCTTTATAAAAATTAGTCAAACCTGCACTTCTAAAATCTTAATCCATTAATATTAATTAATATATCGTAATATTTCGACGTTTCGACGACAAGTTTGGAATTTCACCAACCAAGAATCTTCAAATAACAAAGTCTTATTTCATAATAAATGACTCGTTCTTTATAAAAATTAGTCAAACCTGCACTTCTAAAATCTTAATCCATTAATATTAATTAATATATCGTAATATTTCGACGTTTCGACGACAAGTTTGGAATTTCACCAACCAAGAATCTTCAAATAACAAAGTCTTATTTCATAATAAATGACTCGTTCTTTATAAAAATTAGTCAAACCTGCACTTCTAAAATCTTAATCTATTAATATTAATTAATATATCGTAATATTTCGACGTTTCGACGACAAGTTTGGAATTTCACCAACCAAGAATCTTCAAATAACAAAGTCTTATTTCATAATAAATGACTCGTTCTTTATAAAAATTAGTCAAACCAGCACTTTCAAAATCTTAATCCATTAATATTAATTAATATATCGTAATATTTCGACGTTTCGACGACAAGTTTGGAATTTCACCAACCAAGAATCTTCAAATAACAAAGTCTTATTTCATAATAAATGACTCGTTCTTTATAAAAATTAGTCAAACCAGCACTTCTAAAATCTTAATCCATTAATATTAATTAATATATCGTAATAATCCGACGTTTCGACGACAAGTTTGGAATTTCACCAACCAAGAATCTTCAAATAACAAAGTCTTATTTCATAATAAATGACTCGTTCTTTATAAAAATTAGTCAAACCTGCACTTCTAAAATCTTAATCCATTAATATTAATTAATATATCGTAATATTTCGACGTTTCGACGACAAGTTTGGAATTTCACCAACCAAGAATCTTCAAATAACAAAGTCTTATTTCATAATAAATGACTCGTTCTTTATAAAAATTACTTAAACCAGCACTTCTAAAATCTTAATCCATTAATATTAATTAATATATCGTAATATTTCGACGTTTCGACGACAAGTTTGGAATTTCACCAACCAAGAATCTTCAAATAACAAAGTCTTATTTCATAATAAATGACTCGTTCTTTATAAAAATTACTCAAACCAGCACTTCTAAAATCTTAATCCATTAATATTAATTAATATATCGTAATAATCCGACGTTTCGACGACAAGTTTGGAATTTCACCAACCAAGAATCTTCAAATAACAAAGTCTTATTTCATAATAAATGACTCATTCTTTATAAAAATTAGTCAAACCTGCACTTCTAAAATCTTAATCTATTAATATTAATTAATATATCGTAATATTTCGACGTTTCGACGACAAGTTTGGAATTTCACCAACCAAGAATCTTCAAATAACAAAGTCTTATTTCATAATAAATGACTCGTTCTTTATAAAAATTAGTCAAACCTGCACTTCTAAAATCTTAATCTATTAATATTAATTAATATATCGTAATATTTCGACGTTTCGACGACAAGTTTGGAATTTCACCAACCAAGAATCTTCAAATAACAAAGTCTTATTTCATAATAAATGACTCGTTCTTTATAAAAATTAGTCAAACCTGCACTTCTAAGATCTTAATCCATTAATATTAATTAATATATCGTAATATTTCGACGTTTCGACGACAAGTTTGGAATTTCACCAACCAAGAATCTTCAAATAACAAAGTCTTATTTCATAATAAATGACTCGTTCTTTATAAAAATTACTCAAACCAGCACTTCTAAAATCTTAATCCATTAATATTAATTAATATATCGTAATAATCCGACGTTTCGACGACAAGTTTGGAATTTCACCAACCAAGAATCTTCAAATAACAAAGTCTTATTTCATAATAAATGACTCGTTCTTTATAAAAATTACTCAAACCAGCACTTCTAAAATCTTAATCCATTAATATTAATTAATATATCGTAATAATCCGACGTTTCGACGACAAGTTTGGAATTTCACCAACCAAGAATCTTCAAATAACAAAGTCTTATTTCATAATAAATGACTCGTTCTTTATAAAAATTACTCAAACCAGCACTTCTAAAATCTTAATCCATTAATATTAATTAATATATCGTAATAATCCGACGTTTCGACGACAAGTTTGGAATTTCACCAACCAAGAATCTTCAAATAACAAAGTCTTATTTCATAATAAATGACTCGTTCTTTATAAAAATTAGTCAAACCTGCACTTCTAAAATCTTAATCTATTAATATTAATTAATATATCGTAATATTTCGACGTTTCGACGACAAGTTTGGAATTTCACCAACCAAGAATCTTCAAATAACAAAGTCTTATTTCATAATAAATGACTCGTTCTTTATAAAAATTACTCAAACCAGCACTTCTAAAATCTTAATCCATTAATATTAATTAATATATCGTAATAATCCGACGTTTCGACGACAAGTTTGGAATTTCACCAACCAAGAATCTTCAAATAACAAAGTCTTATTTCATAATAAATGACTCGTTCTTTATAAAAATTAGTCAAACCTGCACTTCTAAGATCTTAATCCATTAATATTAATTAATATATCGTAATATTCGACGTTTCGACGACAAGTTTGGAATTTCACCAACCAAGAATCTTCAAATAACAAAGTCTTATTTCATAATAAATGACTCGTTCTTTATAAAAATTACTCAAACCAGCACTTCTAAAATCTTAATCCATTAATATTAATTAATATATCGTAATAATCCGACGTTTCGACGACAAGTTTGGAATTTCACCAACCAAGAATCTTCAAATAACAAAGTCTTATTTCATAATAAATGACTCGTTCTTTATAAAAATTAGTCAAACCTGCACTTCTAAAATCTTAATCCATTAATATTAATTAATATATCGTAATATTTCGACGTTTCGACGACAAGTTTGGAATTTCACCAACCAAGAATCTTCAAATAACAAAGTCTTATTTCATAATAAATGACTCGTTCTTTTAAAAATTAGTCAAACCTGCACTTCTAAAATCTTAATCCATTAATATTAATTAATATATCAAAATATTTCGACGTTTCGACGACAAGTTTGGAATTTCACCAACCAAGAATCTTCAAATAACAAAGTTTTATTTCATAATAAATGACTCGTTCTTTTTAAAAATTAGTCAAACCTGCACTTCTAAAATCTTAATCCATTAATATTAATTAATATATCGTAATAATCCGACGTTTCGACGACAAGTTTGGAATTTCACCAACCAAGAATCTTCAAATAACAAAGTCTTATTTCATAATAAATGTCTCGTTCTTTATAAAAATTAGTCAAACCTGCACTTCTAAAATCTTAATCCATTAATATTAATTAATATATCGTAATATTTCGACGTTTCGACGACAAGTTTGGAATTTCACCAACCAAGAATCTTCAAATAACAAAGTCTTATTTCATAATAAATGACTCGTTCTTTATAAAAATTAGTCAAACCTGCACTTCTAAAATCTTAATCCATTAATATTAATTAATATATCGTAATAATCCGACGTTTCGACGACAAGTTTGGAATTTCACCAACCAAGAATCTTCAAATAACAAAGTCTTATTTCATAATAAATGTCTCGTTCTTTATAAAAATTAGTCAAACCTGCACTTCTAAAATCTTAATCCATTAATATTAATTAATATATCGTAATAATCGACGTTTCGACGACAAGTTTGGAATTTCACCAACCAAGAATCTTCAAATAACAAAGTCTTATTTCATAATAAATGACTCGTTCTTTATAAAAATTAGTCAAACCTGCACTTCTAAAATCTTAATCCATTAATATTAATTAATATATCGTAATATTTCGACGTTTCGACGACAAGTTTGGAATTTCACCAACCAAGAATCTTCAAATAACAAAGTCTTATTTCATAATAAATGACTCGTTCTTTTTAAAAATTAGTCAAACCTGCACTTCTAAAATCTTAATCCATTAATATTAATTAATATATCAAAATATTTCGACGTTTCGACGACAAGTTTGGAATTTCACCAACCAAGAATCTTCAAATAACAAAGTTTTATTTCATAATAAATGACTCGTTCTTTTAAAAATTAGTCAAACCTGCACTTCTAAAATCTTAATCCATTAATATTAATTAATATATCGTAATAATCCGACGTTTCGACGACAAGTTTGGAATTTACCAACCAAGAATCTTCAAATAACAAAGTCTTATTTCATAATAAATGTCTCGTTCTTTATAAAAATTAGTCAAACCTGCACTTCTAAAATCTTAATCCATTAATATTAATTAATATATCGTAATATTTCGACGTTTCGACGACAAGTTTGGAATTTCACCAACCAAGAATCTTCAAATAACAAAGTCTTATTTCATAATAAATGACTCGTTCTTTATAAAAATTACTCAAACCAGCACTTCTAAAATCTTAATCCATTAATATTAATTAATATATCGTAATAATCCGACGTTTCGACGACAAGTTTGGAATTTCACCAACCAAGAATCTTCAAATAAAAAAGTCTTCTTTCATAATAAATGACTCGTTCTTTTTAAAAATTAGTCAAACCTGCACTTCTAAAATCTTAATCCATTAATATTAATTAATATATCAAAATATTTCGACGTTTCGACGACAAGTTTGGAATTTCACCAACCAAGAATCTTCAAATAACAAAGTCTTATTTCATAATAAATGACTCGTTCTTTTTAAAAATTAGTCAAACCTGCACTTCTAAAATCTTAATCCATTAATATTAATTAATATATCAAAATATTTCGACGTTTCGACGACAAGTTTGGAATTTCACCAACCAAGAATCTTCAAATAACAAAGTTTTATTTCATAATAAATGACTCGTTCTTAATAAAAATTACTCAAACCAGCACTTCTAAAATCTTAATCTATTAATATAAATTAATATATCGTAATATTTCGACGTTTCGACGACAAGTTTGGAATTTCACCAACCAAGAATCTTCAAATAACAAAGTCTTATTTCATAATAAATGATTCGTTCTTTATAAAAATTACTCAAACCAGTACTTCTAAAATCTTAATCTATTAATATAAATTAATATATCGTAATATTTCGACGTTTCGACGACAAGTTTGGAATTTCACCAACCAAGAATCTTCAAATAACAAAGTTTTATTTCATAATAAATGACTCGTTCTTAATAAAAATTACTCAAACCAGCACTTCTAAAATCTTAATCTATTAATATAAATTAATATATCGTAATATTTCGACGTTTCGACGACAAGTTTGGAATTTCACCAACCAAGAATCTTCAAATAACAAAGTCTTATTTCATAATAAATGACTCGTTCTTTATAAAAATTAGTCAAACCTGCACTTCTAAAATCTTAATCCATTAATATTAATTAATATATCGTAATATTTCGACGTTTCGACGACAAGTTTGGAATTTCACCAACCAAGAATCTTCAAATAACAAAGTCTTATTTCATAATAAATGATTCGTTCTTTATAAAAATTACTCAAACCAGTACTTCTAAAATCTTAATCTATTAATATAAATTAATATATCGTAATATTTCGACGTTTCGACGACAAGTTTGGAATTTCACCAACCAAGAATCTTCAAATAACAAAGTCTTATTTCATAATAAATGATTCGTTCTTTATAAAAATTACTCAAACCAGCACTTCTAAAATCTTAATCTATTAATATAAATTAATATATCGTAATATTTCGACGTTTCGACGACAAGTTTGGAATTTCACCAACCAAGAATCTTCAAATAACAAAGTTTTATTTCATAATAAATGACTCGTTCTTAATAAAAATTACTCAAACCAGTACTTCTAAAATCTTAATCTATTAATATAAATTAATATATCGTAATATTTCGACGTTTCGACGACAAGTTTGGAATTTCACCAACCAAGAATCTTCAAATAACAAAGTCTTATTTCATAATAAATGACTCGTTCTTTATAAAAATTACTCAAACCTGCACTTCTAAAATCTTAATCTATTAATATAAATTAATATATCGTAATATTTCGACGTTTCGACGACAAGTTTGGAATTTCACCAACCAAGAATCTTCAAATAACAAAGTCTTATTTCATAATAAATGACTCGTTCTTTATAAAAATTACTCAAACCTGCACTTCTAAAATCTTAATCTATTAATATAAATTAATATATCGTAATATTTCGACGTTTCGACGACAAGTTTGGAATTTCACCAACCAAGAATCTTCAAATAACAAAGTTTTATTTCATAATAAATGACTCGTTCTTAATAAAAATTACTCAAACCAGCACTTCTAAAATCTTAATCTATTAATATAAATTAATATATCGTAATATTTCGACGTTTCGACGACAAGTTTGGAATTTCACCAACCAAGAATCTTCAAATAACAAAGTCTTATTTCATAATAAATGACTCGTTCTTTATAAAAATTACTCAAACCTGCACTTCTAAAATCTTAATCTATTAATATAAATTAATATATCGTAATATTTCGACGTTTCGACGACAAGTTTGGAATTTCACCAACCAAGAATCTTCAAATAACAAAGTCTTATTTCATAATAAATGACTCGTTCTTTATAAAAATTACTCAAACCTGCACTTCTAAAATCTTAATCTATTAATATAAATTAATATATCGTAATATTTCGACGTTTCGACGACAAGTTTGGAATTTCACCAACCAAGAATCTTCAAATAACAAAGTCTTATTTCATAATAAATGATTCGTTCTTTATAAAAATTACTCAAACCAGCACTTCTAAAATCTTAATCTATTAATATAAATTAATATATCGTAATATTTCGACGTTTCGACGACAAGTTTGGAATTTCACCAACCAAGAATCTTCAAATAACAAAGTCTTATTTCATAATAAATGACTCGTTCTTTATAAAAATTACTCAAACCTGCACTTCTAAAATCTTAATCTATTAATATAAATTAATATATCGTAATATTTCGACGTTTCGACGACAAGTTTGGAATTTCACCAACCAAGAATCTTCAAATAACAAAGTCTTATTTCATAATAAATGATTCGTTCTTTATAAAAATTACTCAAACCAGCACTTCTAAAATCTTAATCTATTAATATAAATTAATATATCGTAATATTTCGACGTTTCGACGACAAGTTTGGAATTTCACCAACCAAGAATCTTCAAATAACAAAGTCTTATTTCATAATAAATGACTCGTTCTTTATAAAAATTACTCAAACCTGCACTTCTAAAATCTTAATCTATTAATATAAATTAATATATCGTAATATTTCGACGTTTCGACGACAAGTTTGGAATTTCACCAACCAAGAATCTTCAAATAACAAAGTCTTATTTCATAATAAATGACTCGTTCTTTATAAAAATTACTCAAACCTGCACTTCTAAAATCTTAATCTATTAATATAAATTAATATATCGTAATATTTCGACGTTTCGACGACAAGTTTGGAATTTCACCAACCAAGAATCTTCAAATAACAAAGTCTTATTTCATAATAAATGATTCGTTCTTTTTAAAAATTAGTCAAACCTGCACTTCTAAAATCTTAATCCATTAATATTAATTAATATATCAAAATATTTCGACGTTTCGACGACAAGTTTGGAATTTCACCAACCAAGAATCTTCAAATAACAAAGTCTTATTTCATAATAAATGATTCGTTCTTTTTAAAAATTAGTCAAACCTGCACTTCTAAAATCTTAATCCATTAATATTAATTAATATATCAAAATATTTCGACGTTTCGACGACAAGTTTGGAATTTCACCAACCAAGAATCTTCAAATAACAAAGTCTTATTTCATAATAAATGACTCGTTCTTTATAAAAATTACTCAAACCTGCACTTCTAAAATCTTAATCTATTAATATTAATTAATATATCAAAATATTTCGACGTTTCGACGACAAGTTTGGAATTTCACCAACCAAGAATCTTCAAATAACAAAGTCTTATTTCATAATAAATGACTCGTTCTTTATAAAAATTAGTCAAACCTGCACTTCTAAAATCTTAATCTATTAATATAAATTAATATATCGTAATATTTCGACGTTTCGACGACAAGTTTGGAATTTCACCAACCAAGAATCTTCAAATAACAAAGTCTTATTTCATAATAAATGACTCGTTCTTTTTAAAAATTACTCAAACCTGCACTTCTAAAATCTTAATCTATTAATATTAATTAATATATCAAAATATTTCGACGTTTCGACGACAAGTTTGGAATTTCACCAACCAAGAATCTTCAAATAACAAAGTCTTATTTCATAATAAATGATTCGTTCTTTATAAAAATTACTCAAACCAGCACTTCTAAAATCTTAATCTATTAATATAAATTAATATATCGTAATATTTCGACGTTTCGACGACAAGTTTGGAATTTCACCAACCAAGAATCTTCAAATAACAAAGTCTTATTTCATAATAAATGACTCGTTCCTAATAAAAATTACTCAAACCTGCACTTCTAAAATCTTAATCTATTAATATAAATTAATATATCGTAATATTTCGACGTTTCGACGACAAGTTTGGAATTTCACCAACCAAGAATCTTCAAATAACAAAGTTTTATTTCATAATAAATGACTCGTTCTTTATAAAAATTAGTCAAACCTGCACTTCTAAAATCTTAATCTATTAATATAAATTAATATATCGTAATATTTCGACGTTTCGACGACAAGTTTGGAATTTCACCAACCAAGAATCTTCAAATAACAAAGTCTTATTTCATAATAAATGACTCGTTCTTAATAAAAATTACTCAAACCTGCACTTCTAAAATCTTAATCCATTAATATTAATTAATATATCGTAATATTTCGACGTTTCGACGACAAGTTTGGAATTTCACCAACCAAGAATCTTCAAATAACAAAGTCTTATTTCATAATAAATGATTCGTTCTTTATAAAAATTACTCAAACCAGCACTTCTAAAATCTTAATCTATTAATATAAATTAATATATCGTAATATTTCGACGTTTCGACGACAAGTTTGGAATTTCACCAACCAAGAATCTTCAAATAACAAAGTCTTATTTCATAATAAATGACTCGTTCCTAATAAAAATTACTCAAACCTGCACTTCTAAAATCTTAATCTATTAATATAAATTAATATATCGTAATATTTCGACGTTTCGACGACAAGTTTGGAATTTCACCAACCAAGAATCTTCAAATAACAAAGTCTTATTTCATAATAAATGACTCGTTCTTAATAAAAATTACTCAAACCTGCACTTCTAAAATCTTAATCTATTAATATAAATTAATATATCGTAATATTTCGACGTTTCGACGACAAGTTTGGAATTTCACCAACCAAGAATCTTCAAATAACAAAGTCTTATTTCATAATAAATGACTCGTTCTTTATAAAAATTAGTCAAACCTGCACTTCTAAAATCTTAATCTATTAATATAAATTAATATATCGTAATATTTCGACGTTTCGACGACAAGTTTGGAATTTCACCAACCAAGAATCTTCAAATAACAAAGTCTTATTTCATAATAAATGACTCGTTCTTTTTAAAAATTAGTCAAACCTGCACTTCTAAAATCTTAATCCATTAATATTAATTAATATATCAAAATATTTCGACGTTTCGACGACAAGTTTGGAATTTCACCAACCAAGAATCTTCAAATAACAAAGTCTTATTTCATAATAAATGACTCGTTCTTTATAAAAATTACTCAAACCTGCACTTCTAAAATCTTAATCCATTAATATTAATTAATATATCGTAATATTTCGACGTTTCGACGACAAGTTTGGAATTTCACCAACAAAGAATCTTCAAATAACAAAGTCTTATTTCATAATAAATGACTCGTTCTTTATAAAAATTACTCAAACCAGCACTTCTAAAATCTTAATCCATTAATATTAATTAATATATCGTAATAATCCGACGTTTCGACGACAAGTTTGGAATTTCACCAACCAAGAATCTTCAAATAACAAAGTCTTATTTCATAATAAATGACTCGTTCTTTATAAAAATTAGTCAAACCAGCACTTCTAAAATCTTAATCCATTAATATTAATTAATATATCGTAATAATCCGACGTTTCGACGACAAGTTTGGAATTTCACCAACCAAGAATCTTCAAATAACAAAGTCTTATTTCATAATAAATGACTCGTTCTTTTAAAAATTAGTCAAACCAGCACTTCTAAAATTTAATCCATTAATATTAATTAATATATCGTAATAATCCGACGTTTCGACGACAAGTTTGGAATTTCACCAACAAAGAATCTTCAAATAACAAAGTCTTATTTCATAATAAATGACTCGTTCTTTATAAAAATTACTCAAACCAGCACTTCTAAAATCTTAATCCATTAATATTAATTAATATATCGTAATAATCCGACGTTTCGACGACAAGTTTGGAATTTCACCAACCAAGAATCTTCAAATAACAAAGTCTTATTTCATAATAAATGACTCGTTCTTTATAAAAATTAGTCAAACCTGCACTTCTAAAATCTTAATCTATTAATATTAATTAATATATCGTAATATTTCGACGTTTCGACGACAAGTTTGGAATTTCACCAACAAAGAATCTTCAAATAACAAAGTCTTATTTCATAATAAATGACTCGTTCTTTATAAAAATTACTCAAACCAGCACTTCTAAAATCTTAATCCATTAATATTAATTAATATATCGTAATAATCCGACGTTTCGACGACAAGTTTGGAATTTCACCAACCAAGAATCTTCAAATAACAAAGTCTTATTTCATAATAAATGACTCGTTCTTTATAAAAATTAGTCAAACCTGCACTTCTAAAATCTTAATCTATTAATATTAATTAATATATCGTAATATTTCGACGTTTCGACGACAAGTTTGGAATTTCACCAACAAAGAATCTTCAAATAACAAAGTCTTATTTCATAATAAATGACTCGTTCTTTATAAAAATTACTCAAACCTGCACTTCTAAAATCTTAATCTATTAATATTAATTAATATATCCCAATATTTCGACGTTTCGATGACAAGTTTGGAATTTCACCAACCAAGAATCTTCAAATAACAAAGTCTTATTTCATAATAAATGACTCGTTCTTTATAAAAATTACTCAAACCTGCACTTCTAAAATCTTAATCTATTAATATTAATTAATATATCCCAATATTTCGACGTTTCGATGACAAGTTTGGAATTTCACCAACCAAGAATCTTCAAATAACAAAGTCTTATTTCATAATAAATGACTCGTTCTTTATAAAAATTAGTCAAACCAGCACTTCTAAAATCTTAATCCATTAATATTAATTAATATATCGTAATAATCCGACGTTTCGACGACAAGTTTGGAATTTCACCAACCAAGAATCTTCAAATAACAAAGTCTTATTTCATAATAAATGACTCGTTCTTTATAAAAATTACTCAAACCAGCACTTCTAAAATCTTAATCTATTAATATTAATTAATATATCCCAATATTTCGACGTTTCGATGACAAGTTTGGAATTTCACCAACCAAGAATCTTCAAATAACAAAGTCTTATTTCATAATAAATGACTCGTTCTTTATAAAAATTAGTCAAACCTGCACTTCTAAAATCTTAATCCATTAATATTTATTAATATATCGTAATATTTCGACGTTTCGACGACAAGTTTGGAATTTCACCAACCAAGAATCTTCAAATAACAAAGTCTTATTTCATAATAAATGACTCGTTCTTTATAAAAATTAGTCAAACCTGCACTTCTAAGATCTTAATCTATTAATATTAATTAATATATCGTAATATTTCGACGTTTCGACGACAAGTTTGGAATTTCACCAACCAAGAATCTTCAAATAACAAAGTCTTATTTCATAATAAATGACTCGTTCTTTATAAAAATTACTCAAACCAGCACTTCTAAAATCTTAATCCATTAATATTAATTAATATATCGTAATAATCCGACGTTTCGACGACAAGTTTGGAATTTCACCAACCAAGAATCTTCAAATAACAAAGTCTTATTTCATAATAAATGACTCGTTCTTTATAAAAATTACTCAAACCAGCACTTCTAAAATCTTAATCCATTAATATTTATTAATATATCGTAATAATCCGACGTTTCGACGACAAGTTTGGAATTTCACCAACCAAGAATCTTCAAATAACAAAGTCTTATTTCATAATAAATGACTCGTTCTTTATAAAAATTAGTCAAACCAGCACTTCTAAAATCTTAATCCATTAATATTAATTAATATATCGTAATAATCCGACGTTTCGACGACAAGTTTGGAATTTCACCAACCAAGAATCTTCAAATAACAAAGTCTTATTTCATAATAAATGACTCGTTCTTTATAAAAATTACTCAAACCAGCACTTCTAAAATCTTAATCCATTAATATTTATTAATATATCGTAATATTTCGACGTTTCGACGACAAGTTTGGAATTTCACCAACCAAGAATCTTCAAATAACAAAGTCATATTTCATAATAAATGACTCGTTCTTTATAAAAATTAGTCAAACCAGCACTTCTAAAATCTTAATCCATTAATATTTATTAATATATCGTAATATTTCGACGTTTCGACGACAAGTTTGGAATTTCACCAACCAAGAATCTTCAAATAACAAAGTCATATTTCATAATAAATGACTCGTTCTTTATAAAAATTAGTCAAACCAGCACTTCTAAAATCTTAATCCATTAATATTTATTAATATATCGTAATATTTCGACGTTTCGACGACAAGTTTGGAATTTCACCAACCAAGAATCTTCAAATAACAAAGTCTTATTTCATAATAAATGACTCGTTCTTTATAAAAATTAGTCAAACCAGCACTTCTAAAATCTTAATCCATTAATATTAATTAATATATCGTAATAATCCGACGTTTCGACGACAAGTTTGGAATTTCACCAACCAAGAATCTTCAAATAACAAAGTCTTATTTCATAATAAATGACTCGTTCTTTATAAAAATTAGTCAAACCAGCACTTCTAAAATCTTAATCCATTAATATTAATTAATATATCGTAATAATCCGACGTTTCGACGACAAGTTTGGAATTTCACCAACCAAGAATCTTCAAATAACAAAGTCTTATTTCATAATAAATGACTCGTTCTTTATAAAAATTACTCAAACCAGCACTTCTAAAATCTTAATCCATTAATATTTATTAATATATCGTAATATTTCGACGTTTCGACGACAAGTTTGGAATTTCACCAACCAAGAATCTTCAAATAACAAAGTCATATTTCATAATAAATGACTCGTTCTTTATAAAAATTAGTCAAACCAGCACTTCTAAAATCTTAATCCATTAATATTTATTAATATATCGTAATATTTCGACGTTTCGACGACAAGTTTGGAATTTCACCAACCAAGAATCTTCAAATAACAAAGTCTTATTTCATAATAAATGACTCGTTCTTTATAAAAATTAGTCAAACCAGCACTTCTAAAATCTTAATCCATTAATATTAATTAATATATCGTAATAATCCGACGTTTCGACGACAAGTTTGGAATTTCACCAACCAAGAATCTTCAAATAACAAAGTCTTATTTCATAATAAATGACTCGTTCTTTATAAAAATTACTCAAACCAGCACTTCTAAAATCTTAATCTATTAATATTAATTAATATATCCCAATATTTCGACGTTTCGATGACAAGTTTGGAATTTCACCAACCAAGAATCTTCAAATAACAAAGTCTTATTTCATAATAAATGACTCGTTCTTTATAAAAATTAGTCAAACCTGCACTTCTAAAATCTTAATCCATTAATATTTATTAATATATCGTAATATTTCGACGTTTCGACGACAAGTTTGGAATTTCACCAACCAAGAATCTTCAAATAACAAAGTCTTATTTCATAATAAATGACTCGTTCTTTATAAAAATTAGTCAAACCTGCACTTCTAAAATCTTAATCTATTAATATTAATTAATATATCGTAATATTTCGACGTTTCGACGACAAGTTTGGAATTTCACCAACCAAGAATCTTCAAATAACAAAGTCTTATTTCATAATAAATGACTCGTTCTTTATAAAAATTACTCAAACCAGCACTTCTAAAATCTTAATCCATTAATATTAATTAATATATCGTAATAATCCGACGTTTCGACGACAAGTTTGGAATTTCACCAACCAAGAATCTTCAAATAACAAAGTCTTATTTCATAATAAATGACTCGTTCTTTATAAAAATTACTCAAACCAGCACTTCTAAAATCTTAATCCATTAATATTTATTAATATATCGTAATAATCCGACGTTTCGACGACAAGTTTGGAATTTCACCAACCAAGAATCTTCAAATAACAAAGTCTTATTTCATAATAAATGACTCGTTCTTTATAAAAATTACTCAAACCAGCACTTCTAAAATCTTAATCCATTAATATTAATTAATATATCGTAATAATCCGACGTTTCGACGACAAGTTTGGAATTTCACCAACCAAGAATCTTCAAATAACAAAGTCTTATTTCATAATAAATGACTCGTTCTTTATAAAAATTACTCAAACCAGCACTTCTAAAATCTTAATCCATTAATATTTATTAATATATCGTAATATTTCGACGTTTCGACGACAAGTTTGGAATTTCACCAACCAAGAATCTTCAAATAACAAAGTCTTATTTCATAATAAATGACTCGTTCTTTATAAAAATTAGTCAAACCTGCACTTCTAAAATCTTAATCTATTAATATTAATTAATATATCGTAATATTTCGACGTTTCGACGACAAGTTTGGAATTTCACCAACCAAGAATCTTCAAATAACAAAGTCTTATTTCATAATAAATGACTCGTTCTTTATAAAAATTAGTCAAACCAGCACTTCTAAAATCTTAATCCATTAATATTTATTAATATATCGTAATATTTCGACTTTTCGACGACAAGTTTGGAATTTCACCAACCAAGAATCTTCAAATAACAAAGTCTTATTTCATAATAAATGACTCGTTCTTTATAAAAATTAGTCAAACCAGCACTTCTAAAATCTTAATCCATTAATATTAATTAATATATCGTAATAATCCGACGTTTCGACGACAAGTTTGGAATTTCACCAACCAAGAATCTTCAAATAACAAAGTCTTATTTCATAATAAATGACTCGTTCTTTATAAAAATTACTCAAACCAGCACTTCTAAAATCTTAATCTATTAATATTAATTAATATATCCCAATATTTCGACGTTTCGATGACAAGTTTGGAATTTCACCAACCAAGAATCTTCAAATAACAAAGTCTTATTTCATAATAAATGACTCGTTCTTTATAAAAATTAGTCAAACCTGCACTTCTAAAATCTTAATCCATTAATATTTATTAATATATCGTAATATTTCGACGTTTCGACGACAAGTTTGGAATTTCACCAACCAAGAATCTTCAAATAACAAAGTCTTATTTCATAATAAATGACTCGTTCTTTATAAAAATTAGTCAAACCTGCACTTCTAAAATCTTAATCTATTAATATTAATTAATATATCGTAATATTTCGACGTTTCGACGACAAGTTTGGAATTTCACCAACCAAGAATCTTCAAATAACAAAGTCTTATTTCATAATAAATGACTCGTTCTTTATAAAAATTAGTCAAACCTGCACTTCTAAAATCTTAATCCATTAATATTAATTAATATATCGTAATATTCCGACGTTTCGACGACAAGTTTGGAATTTCACCAACCAAGAATCTTCAAATAACAAAGTCTTATTTCATAATAAATGACTCGTTCTTTATAAAAATTAGTCAAACCTGCACTTCTAAAATCTTAATCTATTAATATTAATTAATATATCGTAATATTTCGACGTTTCGACGACAAGTTTGGAATTTCACCAACCAAGAATCTTCAAATAACAAAGTCTTATTTCATAATAAATGACTCGTTCTTTATAAAAATTACTCAAACCTGCACTTCTAAAATCTTAATCTATTAATATTAATTAATATATCCCAATATTTCGACGTTTCGACGACAAGTTTGGAATTTCACCAACCAAGAATCTTCAAATAACAAAGTCTTATTTCATAATAAATGACTCGTTCTTTATAAAAATTAGTCAAACCTGCACTTCTAATATCTTAATCTATTAATATTAATTAATATATCATAATATTTCGACGTTTCGACGACAAGTTTGGAATTTCACCAACCAAGAATCTTCAAATAACAAAGTCTTATTTCATAATAAATGACTCGTTCTTTATAAAAATTACTCAAACCAGCACTTCTAAAATCTTAATCCATTAATATTAATTAATATATCGTAATATTTTGACGTTTCGACGACAAGTTTGGAATTTCACCAACCAAGAATCTTCAAATAACAAAGTCTTATTTCATAATAAATGACTCGTTCTTTATAAAAATTACTCAAACCTGCACTTCTAAAATCTTAATCTATTAATATTAATTAATATATCCCAATATTTCGACGTTTCGACGACAAGTTTGGAATTTCACCAACCAAGAATCTTCAAATAACAAAGTCTTATTTCATAATAAATGACTCGTTCGTTATAAAAATTACTCAAACCTGCACTTCTAAAATCTTAATCTATTAATATTAATTAATATATCCCAATATTTCGACGTTTCGATGACAAGTTTGGAATTTCCCCAACCAAGAATCTTCAAATAACAAAGTCTTATTTCATAATAAATGACTCGTTCTTTATAAAAATTAGTCAAACTTGCACTTCTAAAATCTTAATCCATTAATATTAATTAATATATCGTAATAATCCGACGTTTCGACGACAAGTTTGGAATTTCACCAACCAAGAATCTTCAAATAACAAAGTCTTATTTCATAATAAATGACTCGTTCTTTATAAAAATTAGTCAAACCTGCACTTCTAAAATCTTAATCTATTAATATTAATTAATATATCGTAATATTTCGACGTTTCGACGACAAGTTTGGAATTTCACCAACCAAGAATCTTCAAATAACAAAGTCTTATTTCATAATAAATGACTCGTTCTTTATAAAAATTAGTCAAACCAGCACTTCTAAAATCTTAATCCATTAATATTAATTAATATATCGTAATAATCCGACGTTTCGACGACAAGTTTGGAATTTCACCAACCAAGAATCTTCAAATAACAAAGTCTTATTTCATAATAAATGACTCGTTCTTTATAAAAATTAGTCAAACCTGCACTTCTAAAATCTTAATCCATTAATATTAATTAATATATCGTAATAATCCGACGTTTCGACGACAAGTTTGGAATTTCACCAACCAAGAATCTTCAAATAACAAAGTCTTATTTCATAATAAATGACTCGTTCTTTATAAAAATTACTCAAACCAGCACTTCTAAAATCTTAATCCATTAATATTAATTAATATATCGTAATATTTCGACGTTTCGACGACAAGTTTGGAATTTCACCAACCAAGAATCTTCAAATAACAAAGTCTTATTTCATAATAAATGACTCGTTCTTTATAAAAATTACTCAAACCAGCACTTCTAAAATCTTAATCCATTAATATTAATTAATATATCGTAATAATCCGACGTTTCGACGACAAGTTTGGAATTTCACCAACCAAGAATCTTCAAATAACAAAGTCTTATTTCATAATAAATGACTCGTTCTTTATAAAAATTAGTCAAACCTGCACTTCTAAAATCTTAATCTTTTAATATTAATTAATATATCGTAATATTTCGACGTTTCGACGACAAGTTTGGAATTTCACCAACCAAGAATCTTCAAATAACAAAGTCTTATTTCATAATAAATGACTCGTTCTTTATAAAAATTACTCAAACCAGCACTTCTAAAATCTTAATCCATTAATATTAATTAATATATCGTAATATTTCGACGTTTTGACGACAAGTTTGGAATTTCACCAACCAAGAATCTTCAAATAACAAAGTCTTATTTCATAATAAATGACTCGTTCTTTATAAAAATTAGTCAAACCAGCACTTCTAAAATCTTAATCCATTAATATTAATTAATATATCGTAATAATCCGACGTTTCGACGACAAGTTTGGAATTTCACCAACCAAGAATCTTCAAATAACAAAGTCTTATTTCATAATAAATGACTCGTTCTTTATAAAAATTACTCAAACCAGCACTTCTAAAATCTTAATCCATTAATATTAATTAATATATCGTAATAATCCGACGTTTCGACGACAAGTTTGGAATTTCACCAACCAAGAATCTTCAAATAACAAAGTCTTATTTCATAATAAATGACTCGTTCTTTATAAAAATTAGTCAAACCTGCACTTCTGAAATCTTAATCTATTAATATTAATTAATATATCGTAATATTTCGACGTTTCGACGACAAGTTTGGAATTTCACCAACCAAGAATCTTCAAATAACAAAGTCTTATTTCATAATAAATGACTCGTTCTTTATAAAAATTAGTCAAACCTGCACTTCTGAAATCTTAATCTATTAATATTAATTAATATATCGTAATATTTCGACGTTTCGACGACAAGTTTGGAATTTCACCAACCAAGAATCTTCAAATAACAAAGTCTTATTTCATAATAAATGACTCGTTCTTTATAAAAATTAGTCAAACCTGCACTTCTGAAATCTTAATCTATTAATATTAATTAATATATCGTAATATTTCGACGTTTCGACGACAAGTTTGGAATTTCACCAACCAAGAATCTTCAAATAACAAAGTCTTATTTCATAATAAATGACTCGTTCTTTATAAAAATTAGTCAAACCTGCACTTCTAAAATCTTAATCTATTAATATTAATTAATATATCGTAATAATCCGACGTTTCGACGACAAGTTTGGAATTTCACCAACCAAGAATCTTCAAATAACAAAGTCTTATTTCATAATAAATGACTCGTTCTTTATAAAAATTAGTCAAACCTGCACTTCTAAAATCTTAATCTATTAATATTAATTAATATATCGTAATAATCCGACGTTTCGACGACAAGTTTGGAATTTCACCAACCAAGAATCTTCAAATAACAAAGTCTTATTTCATAATAAATGACTCGTTCTTTATAAAAATTACTCAAACCAGCACTTCTAAAATATTAATCCATTAATATTATTTAATATATCGTAATATTTCGACGTTTCGACGACAAGTTTGGAATTTCACCAACCAAGAATCTTCAAATAACAAAGTCTTATTTCATAATAAATGACTCGTTCTTTATAAAAATTACTCAAACCAGCACTTCTAAAATCTTAATCCATTAATATTAATTAATATATCGTAATATTTCGACGTTTCGACGACACGTTTGGAATTTCACCAACCAAGAATCTTCAAATAACAAAGTCTTATTTCATAATAAATGACTCGTTCTTTATAAAAATTACTCAAACCAGCACTTCTAAAATCTTAATCCATTAATATTAATTAATATATCGTAATAATCCGACGTTTCGACGACAAGTTTGGAATTTCACCAACCAAGAATCTTCAAATAACAAAGTCTTATTTCATAATAAATGACTCGTTCTTTATAAAAATTAGTCAAACCTGCACTTCTAAAATCTTAATCTATTAATATTAATTAATATATCGTAATAATCCGACGTTTCGACGACAAGTTTGGAATTTCACCAACCAAGAATCTTCAAATAACAAAGTCTTATTTCATAATAAATGACTCGTTCTTTATAAAAATTAGTCAAACCTGCACTTCTGAAATCTTAATCTATTAATATTAATTAATATATCGTAATATTTCGACGTTTCGACGACAAGTTTGGAATTTCACCAACCAAGAATCTTCAAATAACAAAGTCTTATTTCATAATAAATGACTCGTTCTTTATAAAAATTAGTCAAACCAGCACTTCTAAAATCTTAATCCATTAATATTAATTAATATATCGTAATAATCCGACGTTTCGACGACAAGTTTGGAATTTCACCAACCAAGAATCTTCAAATAACAAAGTCTTATTTCATAATAAATGACTCGTTCTTTATAAAAATTAGTCAAACCTGCACTTCTAAAATCTTAATCCATTAATATTAATTAATATATCGTAATATTTCGACGTTTCGACGACAAGTTTGGAATTTCACCAACCAAGAATCTTCAAATAACAAAGTCTTATTTCATAATAAATGACTCGTTCTTTATAAAAATTACTCAAACCAGCACTTCTAAAATCTTAATCCATTAATATTAATTAATATATCGTAATAATCCGACGTTTCGACGACAAGTTTGGAATTTCACCAACCAAGAATCTTCAAATAACAAAGTCTTATTTCATAATAAATGACTCGTTCTTTATAAAAATTACTCAAACCAGCACTTCTAAAATCTTAATCCATTAATATTTATTAATATATCGTAATAATCCGACGTTTCGACGACAAGTTTGGAATTTCACCAACCAAGAATCTTCAAATAACAAAGTCTTATTTCATAATAAATGACTCGTTCTTTATAAAAATTAGTCAAACCTGCACTTCTAAAATCTTAATCTATTAATATTAATTAATATATCGTAATATTTCGACGTTTCGACGACAAGTTTGGAATTTCACCAACCAAGAATCTTCAAATAACAAAGTCTTATTTCATAATAAATGACTCGTTCTTTATAAAAATTACTCAAACCAGCACTTCTAAAATCTTAATCCATTAATATTAATTAATATATCGTAATATTTCGACGTTTCGACGACAAGTTTGGAATTTCACCAACCAAGAATCTTCAAATAACAAAGTCTTATTTCATAATAAATGACTCGTTCTTTATAAAAATTACTCAAACCAGCACTTCTAAAATCTTAATCCATTAATATTAATTAATATATCGTAATAATCCGACGTTTCGACGACAAGTTTGGAATTTCACCAACCAAGAATCTTCAAATAACAAAGTCTTATTTCATAATAAATGACTCGTTCTTTATAAAAATTAGTCAAACCTGCACTTCTAAAATCTTAATCTATTAATATTAATTAATATATCGTAATATTTCGACGTTTCGACGACAAGTTTGGAATTTCACCAACCAAGAATCTTCAAATAACAAAGTCTTATTTCATAATAAATGACTCGTTCTTTATAAAAATTAGTCAAACCTGCACTTCTAAAATCTTAATCTATTAATATTAATTAATATATCGTAATATTTCGACGTTTCGACGACAAGTTTGGAATTTCACCAACCAAGAATCTTCAAATAACAAAGTCTTATTTCATAATAAATGACTCGTTCTTTATAAAAATTAGTCAAACCTGCACTTCTAAAATCTTAATCCATTAATATTAATTAATATATCGTAATAATCCGACGTTTCGACGACAAGTTTGGAATTTCACCAACCAAGAATCTTCAAATAACAAAGTCTTATTTCATAATAAATGACTCGTTCTTTATAAAAATTACTCAAACCAGCACTTCTAAAATCTTAATCCATTAATATTAATTAATATATCGTAATATTTCGACGTTTCGACGACAAGTTTGGAATTTCACCAACCAAGAATCTTCAAATAACAAAGTCTTATTTCATAATAAATGACTCGTTCTTTATAAAAATTAGTCAAACCAGCACTTCTAAAATCTTAATCCATTAATATTAATTAATATATCGTAATAATCCGACGTTTCGACGACAAGTTTGGAATTTCACCAACCAAGAATCTTCAAATAACAAAGTCTTATTTCATAATAAATGACTCGTTCTTTATAAAAATTACTCAAACCAGCACTTCTAAAATCTTAATCCATTAATATTAATTAATATATCGTAATATTTCGACGTTTCGACGACAAGTTTGGAATTTCACCAACCAAGAATCTTCAAATAACAAAGTCTTATTTCATAATAAATGACTCGTTCTTTATAAAAATTACTCAAACCAGCACTTCTAAAATCTTAATCCATTAATATTAATTAATATATCGTAATATTTCGACGTTTCGACGACAAGTTTGGAATTTCACCAACCAAGAATCTTCAAATAACAAAGTCTTATTTCATAATAAATGACTCGTTCTTTATAAAAATTACTCAAACCAGCACTTCTAAAATCTTAATCCATTAATATTAATTAATATATCGTAATAATCCGACGTTTCGACGACAAGTTTGGAATTTCACCAACCAAGAATCTTCAAATAACAAAGTCTTATTTCATAATAAATGACTCGTTCTTTATAAAAATTAGTCAAACCTGCACTTCTAAAATCTTAATCTATTAATATTAATTAATATATCGTAATATTTCGACGTTTCGACGACAAGTTTGGAATTTCACCAACCAAGAATCTTCAAATAACAAAGTCTTATTTCATAATAAATGACTCGTTCTTTATAAAAATTACTCAAACCAGCACTTCTAAAATCTTAATCCATTAATATTAATTAATATATCGTAATATTTCGACGTTTCGACGACAAGTTTGGAATTTCACCAACCAAGAATCTTCAAATAACAAAGTCTTATTTCATAATAAATGACTCGTTCTTTATAAAAATTAGTCAAACCAGCACTTCTAAAATCTTAATCCATTAATATTAATTAATATATCGTAATAATCCGACGTTTCGACGACAAGTTTGGAATTTCACCAACCAAGAATCTTCAAATAACAAAGTCTTATTTCATAATAAATGACTCGTTCTTTATAAAAATTACTCAAACCAGCACTTCTAAAATCTTAATCCATTAATATTAATTAATATATCGTAATATTTCGACGTTTCGACGACAAGTTTGGAATTTCACCAACCAAGAATCTTCAAATAACAAAGTCTTATTTCATAATAAATGACTCGTTCTTTATAAAAATTACTCAAACCAGCACTTCTAAAATATTAATCCATTAATATTAATTAATATATCGTAATATTTCGACGTTTCGACGACAAGTTTGGAATTTCACCAACCAAGAATCTTCAAATAACAAAGTCTTATTTCATAATAAATGACTCGTTCTTTATAAAAATTACTCAAACCAGCACTTCTAAAATCTTAATCCATTAATATTAATTAATATATCGTAATAATCCGACGTTTCGACGACAAGTTTGGAATTTCACCAACCAAGAATCTTCAAATAACAAAGTCTTATTTCATAATAAATGACTCGTTCTTTATAAAAATTAGTCAAACCTGCACTTCTAAAATCTTAATCTATTAATATTAATTAATATATCGTAATAATCCGACGTTTCGACGACAAGTTTGGAATTTCACCAACCAAGAATCTTCAAATAACAAAGTCTTATTTCATAATAAATGACTCGTTCTTTATAAAAATTACTCAAACCAGCACTTCTAAAATCTTAATCCATTAATATTAATTAATATATCGTAATAATCCGACGTTTCGACGACAAGTTTGGAATTTCACCAACCAAGAATCTTCAAATAACAAAGTCTTATTTCATAATAAATGACTCGTTCTTTATAAAAATTACTCAAACCAGCACTTCTAAAATCTTATCCATTAATATTAATTAATATATCGTAATAATCCGACGTTTCGACGACAAGTTTGGAATTTCACCAACCAAGAATCTTCAAATAACAAAGTCTTATTTCATAATAAATGACTCGTTCTTTATAAAAATTAGTCAAACCTGCACTTCTAAAATCTTAATCCATTAATATTAATTAATATATCGTAATAATCCGACGTTTCGACGACAAGTTTGGAATTTCACCAACCAAGAATCTTCAAATAACAAAGTCTTATTTCATAATAAATGACTCGTTCTTTATAAAAATTAGTCAAACCTGCACTTCTAAAATCTTAATCCATTAATATTAATTAATATATCGTAATAATCCGACGTTTCGACGACAAGTTTGGAATTTCACCAACCAAGAATCTTCAAATAACAAAGTCTTATTTCATAATAAATGACTCGTTCTTTATAAAAATTAGTCAAACCAGCACTTCTAAAATCTTAATCCATTAATATTAATTAATATATCGTAATAATCCGACGTTTCGACGACAAGTTTGGAATTTCACCAACCAAGAATCTTCAAATAACAAAGTCTTATTTCATAATAAATGACTCGTTCTTTATAAAAATTAGTCAAACCTGCACTTCTAAAATCTTAATCCATTAATATTAATTAATATATCGTAATATTCCGACGTTTCGACGACAAGTTTGGAATTTCACCAACCAAGAATCTTCAAATAACAAAGTCTTATTTCATAATAAATGACTCGTTCTTTATAAAAATTACTCAAACCAGCACTTCTAAAATCTTAATCCATTAATATTAATTAATATATCGTAATATTTCGACGTTTCGACGACAAGTTTGGAATTTCACCAACCAAGAATCTTCAAATAACAAAGTCTTATTTCATAATAAATGACTCGTTCTTTATAAAAATTACTCAAACCAGCACTTCTAAAATCTTAATCCATTAATATTAATTAATATATCGTAATATTTCGACGTTTCGACGACAAGTTTGGAATTTCACCAACAAGAATCTTCAAATAACAAAGTCTTATTTCATAATAAATGACTCGTTCTTTATAAAAATTAGTCAAACCAGCACTTCTAAAATCTTAATCCATTAATATTAATTAATATATCGTAATATTTCGACGTTTCGACGACAAGTTTGGAATTTCACCAACCAAGAATCTTCAAATAACAAAGTCTTATTTCATAATAAATGACTCGTTCTTTATAAAAATTAGTCAAACCTGCACTTCTAAAATCTTAATCTATTAATATTAATTAATATATCGTAATATTTCGACGTTTCGACGACAAGTTTGGAATTTCACCAACCAAGAATCTTCAAATAACAAAGTCTTATTTCATAATAAATGACTCGTTCTTTATAAAAATTAGTCAAACCTGCACTTCTAAAATCTTAATCCATTAATATTAATTAATATATCGTAATATTTCGACGTTTCGACGACAAGTTTGGAATTTCACCAACCAAGAATCTTCAAATAACAAAGTCTTATTTCATAATAAATGACTCGTTCTTTATAAAAATTAGTCAAACCTGCACTTCTAAAATCTTAATCCATTAATATTAATTAATATATCGTAATATTCCGACGTTTCGACGACAAGTTTGGAATTTCACCAACCAAGAATCTTCAAATAACAAAGTCTTATTTCATAATAAATGACTCGTTCTTTATAAAAATTACTCAAACCAGCACTTCTAAAATCTTAATCCATTAATATTAATTAATATATCGTAATATTTCGACGTTTCGACGACAAGTTTGGAATTTCACCAACCAAGAATCTTCAAATAACAAAGTCTTATTTCATAATAAATGACTCGTTCTTTATAAAAATTAGCTCAAACCTGCACTTCTAAAATCTTAATCTATTAATATTAATTAATATATCGTAATATTTCGACGTTTCGACGACAAGTTTGGAATTTCACCAACCAAGAATCTTCAAATAACAAAGTCTTATTTCATAATAAATGACTCGTTCTTTATAAAAATTACTCAAACCAGCACTTCTAAAATCTTAATCCATTAATATTAATTAATATATCGTAATATTTCGACGTTTCGACGACAAGTTTGGAATTTCACCAACCAAGATTCTTCAAATAACAAAGTCTTATTTCATAATAAATGACTCGTTCTTTATAAAAATTACTCAAACCTGCACTTCTAAAATCTTAATCTATTAATATAAATTAATATATCGTAATATTTCGACGTTTCGACGACAAGTTTGGAATTTCACCAACCAAGAATCTTCAAATAACAAAGTCTTATTTCATAATAAATGACTCGTTCTTTATAAAAATTACTCAAACCAGCACTTCTAAAATCTTAATCCATTAATATTTATTAATATATCGTAATATTTCGACGTTTCGACGACAAGTTTGGAATTTCACCAACCAAGAATCTTCAAATAACAAAGTCTTATTTCATAATAAATGACTCGTTCTTTATAAAAATTACTCAAACCAGCACTTCTAAAATCTTAATCCATTAATATTAATTAATATATCGTAATATTTCGACGTTTCGACGACAAGTTTGGAATCTCACCAACCAAGAATCTTCAAATAACAAAGTCTTATTTCATAATAAATGACTCGTTCTTTATAAAAATTAGTCAAACCTGCACTTCTAAAATCTTAATCCATTAATATTAATTAATATATCGTAATATTTCGACGTTTCGACGACAAGTTTGGAATTTCACCAACCAAGAATCTTCAAATAACAAAGTCTTATTTCATAATAAATGACTCGTTCTTTATAAAAATTACTCAAACCTGCACTTCTAAAATCTTAATCTATTAATATTAATTAATATATCGTAATATTTCGACGTTTCGACGACAAGTTTGGAATCTCACCAACCAAGAATCTTCAAATAACAAAGTCTTATTTCATAATAAATGACTCGTTCTTTATAAAAATTAGCTCAAACCTGCACTTCTAAAATCTTAATCTATTAATATAAATTAATATATCGTAATATTTCGACGTTTCGACGACAAGTTTGGAATTTCACCAACCAAGAATCTTCAAATAACAAAGTCTTATTTCATAATAAATGACTCGTTCTTTATAAAAATTAGCTCAAACCAGCACTTCTAAAATCTTAATCCATTAATATTAATTAATATATCGTAATATTTCGACGTTTCGACGACAAGTTTGGAATTTCACCAACCAAGATTCTTCAAATAACAAAGTCTTATTTCATAATAAATGACTCGTTCTTTATAAAAATTAGTCAAACCTGCACTTCTAAAATCTTAATCTATTAATATTAATTAATATATCGTAATATTTCGACGTTTCGACGACAAGTTTGGAATTTCACCAACCAAGAATCTTCAAATAACAAAGTCTTATTTCATAATAAATGATTCGTTCTTTTTAAAAATTAGTCAAACCTGCACTTCTAAAATCTTAATCCATTAATATTAATTAATATATCAAAA
Source organism: Zhengitettix transpicula (assembly GCA_037074705.1). Classification (NCBI taxonomy): domain Eukaryota; kingdom Metazoa; phylum Arthropoda; class Insecta; order Orthoptera; family Tetrigidae; genus Zhengitettix; species Zhengitettix transpicula. Next base: position 257,487,255 of record CM073590.1, read on the forward strand.
TATTTCGACGTTTCGACGACAAGTTTGGAATTTCACCAACCAAGAATCTTCAAATAACAAAGTCTTATTTCATAATAAATGATTCGTTCTTTTAAAAATTAGTCAAACCTGCACTTCTAAAATCTTAATCCATTAATATTAATTAATATATCGTAATATTTCGACGTTTCGACGACAAGTTTGGAATTTCACCAACCAAGAATCTTCAAATAACAAAGTCTTATTTCATAATAAATGACTCGTTCTTTATAAAAATTAGTCAAACCTGCACTTCTAAAATCTTAATCTATTAATATTAATTAATATATCGTAATATTTCGACGTTTCGACGACAAGTTTGGAATTTCACCAACCAAGAATCTTCAAATAACAAAGTCTTATTTCATAATAAATGACTCGTTCTTTATAAAAATTACTCAAACCAGCACTTCTAAAATCTTAATCCATTAATATTAATTAATATATCGTAATATTTCGACGTTTCGACGACAAGTTTGGAATTTCACCAACCAAGAATCTTCAAATAACAAAGTCTTATTTCATAATAAATGACTCGTTCTTTATAAAAATTACTCAAACCAGCACTTCTAAAATCTTAATCCATTAATATTAATTAATATATCGTAATATTTCGACGTTTCGACGACAAGTTTGGAATTTCACCAACCAAGAATCTTCAAATAACAAAGTCTTATTTCATAATAAATGACTCGTTCTTTTTAAAAATTAGTCAAACCTGCACTTCTAAAATCTTAATCCATTAATATTAATTAATATATCAAAATATTTCGACGTTTCGACGACAAGTTTGGAATTTCACCAACCAAGAATCTTCAAATAACAAAGTCTTATTTCATAATAAATGACTCGTTCTTTATAAAAATTACTCAAACCAGCACTTCTAAAATCTTAATCCATTAATATTAATTAATATATCGTAATATTTCGACGTTTCGACGACAAGTTTGGAATTTCACCAACCAAGAATCTTCAAATAACAAAGTCTTATTTCATAATAAATGACTCGTTCTTTATAAAAATTAGTCAAACCTGCACTTCTAAAATCTTAATCTATTAATATTAATTAATATATCGTAATATTTCGACGTTTCGACGACAAGTTTGGAATTTCACCAACCAAGAATCTTCAAATAACAAAGTCTTATTTCATAATAAATGACTCGTTCTTTATAAAAATTAGTCAAACCTGCACTTCTAAAATCTTAATATTAATTAATATATCGTAATATTTCGACGTTTCGACGACAAGTTTGGAATTTCACCAACCAAGAATCTTCAAATAACAAAGTCTTATTTCATAATAAATGACTCGTTCTTTATAAAAATTACTCAAACCAGCACTTCTAAAATCTTAATCCATTAATATTAATTAATATATCAAAATATTTCGACGTTTCGACGACAAGTTTGGAATTTCACCAACCAAGAATCTTCAAATATCAAAGTCTTATTTCATAATAAATGACTCGTTCTTTATAAAAATTAGTCAAACCTGCACTTCTAAAATCTTAATCTATTAATATTAATTAATATATCGTAATATTTCGACGTTTCGACGACAAGTTTGGAATTTCACCAACCAAGAATCTTCAAATAACAAAGTCTTATTTCATAATAAATGACTCGTTCTTTATAAAAATTAGTCAAACCTGCACTTCTAAAATCTTAATATTAATTAATATATCGTAATATTTCGACGTTTCGACGACAAGTTTGGAATTTCACCAACCAAGAATCTTCAAATAACAAAGTCTTATTTCATAATAAATGACTCGTTCTTTATAAAATTAGTCAAACCTGCACTTCTAAAATCTTAATCTATTAATATTAATTAATATATCGTAATATTTCGACGTTTCGACGACAAGTTTGGAATTTCACCAACCAAGAATCTTCAAATAACAAAGTCTTATTTCATAATAAATGATTCGTTCTTTTTAAAATTAGTCAAACCTGCACTTCTAAAATCTTAATCCATTAATATTAATTAATATATCAAAATATTTCGACGTTTCGACGACAAGTTTGGAATTTCACCAACCAAGAATCTTCAAATAACAAAGTCTTATTTCATAATAAATGATTCGTTCTTTTTAAAAATTAGTCAAACCTGCACTTCTAAAATCTTAATCCATTAATATTAATTAATATATCAAAATATTTCGACGTTTCGACGACAAGTTTGGAATTTCACCAACCAAGAATCTTCAAATAACAAAGTCTTATTTCATAATAAATGATTCGTTCTTTTTAAAATTAGTCAAACCTGCACTTCTAAAATCTTAATCCATTAATATTAATTAATATATCAAAATATTTCGACGTTTCGACGACAAGTTTGGAATTTCACCAACCAAGAATCTTCAAATAACAAAGTCTTATTTCATAATAAATGACTCGTTCTTTATAAAAATTAGTCAAACCTGCACTTCTAAAATCTTAATCTATTAATATTAATTAATATATCGTAATATTTCGACGTTTCGACGACAAGTTTGGAATTTCACCAACCAAGAATCTTCAAATAACAAAGTCTTATTTCATAATAAATGATTCGTTCTTTTAAAAATTAGTCAAACCTGCACTTCTAAAATCTTAATCCATTAATATTAATTAATATATCGTAATATTTCGACGTTTCGACGACAAGTTTGGAATTTCACCAACCAAGAATCTTCAAATAACAAAGTCTTATTTCATAATAAATGATTCGTTCTTTTTAAAAATTAGTCAAACCTGCACTTCTAAAATCTTAATCCATTAATATTAATTAATATATCAAAATATTTCGACGTTTCGACGACAAGTTTGGAATTTCACCAACCAAGAATCTTCAAATAACAAAGTCTTATTTCATAATAAATGACTCGTTCTTTATAAAAATTAGTCAAACCTGCACTTCTAAAATCTTAATCTATTAATATTAATTAATATATCGTAATATTTCGACGTTTCGACGACAAGTTTGGAATTTCACCAACCAAGAATCTTCAAATAACAAAGTCTTATTTCATAATAAATGATTCGTTCTTTTAAAAATTAGTCAAACCTGCACTTCTAAAATCTTAATCCATTAATATTAATTAATATATCAAAATATTTCGACGTTTCGACGACAAGTTTGGAATTTCACCAACCAAGAATCTTCAAATAACAAAGTCTTATTTCATAATAAATGACTCGTTCTTTATAAAAATTAGTCAAACCTGCACTTCTAAAATCTTAATCTATTAATATTAATTAATATATCGTAATATTTCGACGTTTCGACGACAAGTTTGGAATTTCACCAACCAAGAATCTTCAAATAACAAAGTCTTATTTCATAATAAATGACTCGTTCTTTATAAAAATTAGTCAAACCTGCACTTCTAAAATCTTAATATTAATTAATATATCGTAATATTT